>RZIO01000002.1:141875-201638 GCA_004338095.1 Gloeostereum incarnatum
CGCCATATTCCACACGGCCATTTACTGGACTGAGGATAGTTCTGACGCTTTCTAGCTCTCTGGTTGTTGCTGTGTCGCGTGGAGGAGGAAAAGGTCCGGGTTCGGCGCTTGCGGACATCACGAGTAAGAGAAAGAGAAAGACTCCAGGAGCGACACGTCATCACACCGCGGGTCCGACGCCACATGAGACCACGCCGCACGCTCCGACTTTGAGGGTGGCAGAGTCTAGGCTGATACGGGAACATTGTTAGATACGGAAAGAAAAAACTAAAAAGGCGCTATTCCATTCATGATTCTTGACGGAAATTATCTATCCTGCGCACGCCGCACGGCCCAGCCGGGGACGTACTAGGGCAACTAAACCCAACCAATCGATGCACCCCCTCACGCGAACATGTTTCTTGCAAGAATCAGACTATCAGACTATGGTACATCAGAAACCATAATACTCTAGATTCAACATAAGCAGCACAACTTGAGGAAAGACAAGTACGCGCTCAATATGCACCAGTCGTTCATACAGCAGTAGCCTTCTCCTGTCCCTCTTGTTCCTTCTTTCTCTCTTCTTTCTCCCCCCCTCCTCCACCCCCTTCTTGTTTTCCATCCAATCCAGCACTTTCTGATAAACCTCCGGACCCAAATCCCCCTCGACTACTCCTCTCTCCGGGCGGTCATAGAATGAATTTGAATCATCCAATTCTTGGGGGTGAAATCCAGCATGCTCCCAGTCAATAATGGCTCTAACTCTCCAGACGCCGTCGACCTGATGAACTAGAATATTGCTCTGGTTCAAATCGCAATGACAAAGCGAGAAAATCGGCTCAGGAGCTTCTCGGAAGGAGCTCCCTAATGTCTGATCGCGAAGCTTTCCATGAAGGCAGCACACCTGGCCGTCTATGAAGGACTGAATCCTATTCGAACGGATGTTTCGCATCTGAGCACGATAGCCCTCCATGTCCTGGATGATCGGTGCCCTTGCTTCACGGGATAGGTCTAACACGTGGAGCGGCACAGCTTGCGTTATAAATTCGGTTATGAGGACATAATGACCGTTTTTATCCTCGTAGTCGGCGAGAACACGAAGAACGGGAATTGTCGTGTGGGCTGCTACAAAACGTAGGGTCATAGCTTCGTTCTTCAACCGATCAGCTTCCAATTTCAAAAGACGTTCCAGTATTGCTCTTTGAAGTTCCGGAGTCGTTTCTCCCAACGAGGAGAGGTATTCATTTGGAGACCTGGCTACATTCATGAAGATGTCCCCAGCGGTCATGTAATCTTTACTGGATGTGCACCAGCGCTCAGGAGGTGCCGTGGCGACATTCTAACCCACAGAATATCAGTAAGACGCTGGCTGCAGGACAAGTCGAAAGGATACGCGTACATCAATATCCTCCTGCGAAATCTCCATAGATTTGGCTGCGTTTGTGTCTCCTTCTGGAAGCATTTTTTGACTTCGATAATGTGAATGCACTGTAAAAGATCAATGACTATCGCGTACCCAATACAGTAAATCCTGACTTACCTACTTGATCGATAGTATCCCAGCTAAGACGGCTTTCGCTCTCAGCTTGGAGTCTTGGATGGTGGTTCGACCTTAAGTTAGGCTTAAGCCTTTAAGTTTTCCAACATTAACGTGATGTGGCGCCGTCACGAGTTGACCACAGCCCGTGACCAACGTGGGAATGATACAACTCTGCTGGGGCGCCTGATTCTCCGACCCAATGCGATATTGCGTGAGCTGTTTTGATCCAGGATGGCGTGCCTGACAGCTTAGTAGAGAAAGTTTTTGATCAAGGAGGTGAGTTCCTAATATGGACGCCGACGGGGCATTTCGGATCAGCGCCCCGCACAGCCACGTTTTCTCAGCTAGAAACTACCATGTCGCAATTGTTGAAACAAACTTACACGTCCTCTGAAGCTCCGGTTTTCATTCGCATCTAAGAATCATTTTGCGGCCCGCGCAGCCAAAAAATAAGGACCTTACACCACCTCGGGATTCTCAAATCCTACACGTTTTGTTAACATCCATCCGCCTTCAAGGAAACTCATATCTCAATTTCGTGTCTTTGCTGCATGAGTCTGCGCCTGGATCCTGATCCTGATTACGGTTCATGCTTCTCTTCACGATCTTTGCTTGTCCTGGAGATAAGCTTTTTGACTGCAATTGCAAGGAACTGGATGTGTGTTGGGAAACCTCAGCACCCAAGCTCGGAGAGATGAAGGAAGCTGATTCTGTTTCCATCCGTCGAGAAATCGCTTTGAGGCCGATGTTCTGGGAGGAGATTCCGTGGATGTTGTTCTTGAAATCATGGATCTTTCACCTAGTACGTGTGGTATCATCGTCATTTTCAATGTGCTAATGTCTTTTTCAGCGAATTCCTTTCGTGAACCGGCACTCTCCTCGTGATATCCCTTAGCTCGCGATTGTGCAGCTGCGACCGGCGCGCATCCTGTCAGGGATTTTGGGGTAGAGATGTAGCGTTCATATCTTCCGATTTATACCCTTCGGCTCAATCTACGACAGCAACACTTGGGCTCTATCTCAAGCACCCCACCTCTGGAGACCAACCTCGAGACGCTAAAAGACGTGCGGTGAGTCTACATCCTGCGTACAAGACGTCCAGGCATTGGATGCGCGCGTGCACTCATCGGCGAGGCCGGTTGGTGGGACTTTGAGGATGGATTATGGTGCCCTCCTTCTCTTATTACGAGTGCTTTTCCTTCCAGGAAGAGTTGAGATAACGGACCAGATGGAACCATTTTGCTGTTGTACGTCCCGTCCCATTCTTCAAACTAACATTGCTTACTGTGCTAACGTCCTCGGCAGCGATGGTGTTTCATTATTTCGCCCTATGGTCCATCATGAAGCAGCTCTCGCTATATTCTACTGTTGTCTCCCTGTATTTTCGCAGACGAGGATAGGTTAGACCATCGTTGAGGTAATGGCTCACCCGTTCAACATCCGCTACGCGGAAGCCCATCCATATCCTCCTCTTCAGCACCTCATACTTAGGAAGAGACGATGAGTAGGCATCTTCCGTTCCAGCTTTCCCCGCCATCCAGTGGGCGACGGGCGACAGGCTCATTATCTACCCGATTCATCGACCCCAACCCGGCAGTGCATGCGACCAGCTACTCCTGTCGTCTATCTCCGCATCTCATTGTGACTATATCATACAACAAGAGGGAGGACTGACTTCATCCCTCTGGAGATCTAGCGTGGACAGCGGACAATCTTTCACTCCTCTCAAGCGCACCTGTCAAGGATGATAGCGACGGACGAGAATGGAGGGGTGTTCCCCTGAACGCAGACGGCCTCGCGCAACTCATGCAAGGATCAGTTGGAAGCAGACATCTTATGAACGGTGCGAGCCTTGAGTACTGAAGGAATGAATTAAGCTGATATCGTTTTACAGCGCGCGTGAACACCGGATCCGAATATCAAGACGACGGCTCGGGGAAATTGTGAGCGTAGACCATTGAGATGGCTCTCGTAGAGTATGTCTCATTCAACCCCGATGTTTCCATCTCCTAACGTCCTTGGCAGAGACCTTCCATGTACTCCAGAACGTATGCCATATTTCATGCTCGCTCCTGACGGATCTCAGGGAAGCTTTGTACCGGGTACTTTTACGTTGCTCTAGTCGAGAAAGGGACCGATACGTCAGGGATTTTTGGGAGAGAAGAGAACGTCGGTTGGCTGGCTGGCTGGCTGGCTGATCCATTCTCTATATCTATCAGACAGTGAGCCTGCTCATCGCACAACATTACCACGCAATTCTACGGCCTCTTTCTGGCGCAGCTCAACGCGAAACGAGACTGATGTGGAATTGGTCTTGCACCGAAAGCGCACATGTGCAAGGGCCGGAAGGGATCCTCTTTGACGAGATTGGACACGTTGTCGACGATGCCCGTTTCTCGACGCCAGCCGGCAGACAAACGCGGGAGCGCTGGTTAGGCTGGTCACCAGAGGAATAGCGTCACGCAAGGACACATCCGGCAACAATCAACGCTACCTACCGGCGCCTGAAGACTATACGCTCCGAATGAGAGTTCGCGCCTGCTCTGTATCCAAGATTTGTGTGACTACGACATGTGTGTGTGAAACATTCTTCGTTCCCGTATATTCGTTCCCTGACTTCTGTTGCATCTAGCCTTGGCGTTTTAAAATGACGCGCGTGGACGACGTGATGCAAGGAACCGTCCTGGCTTCCCTCCGCATGCTAGCTAACGAAGGGAGGGCGGGCGTTGCTCAAAAGACATGGTCTGCTCTCACTCCCCTCGTTGCCTATAACTGGCTCATCAGCCCATCTCCGTAGCTCAGAACCATACCAGGTGGGACCGCCTGAACATTCTAGAAGTCCTGGACATCGTGCTCCGTTCTACCAGTATTAGGACAGAGGACAGGAGAAAGGTAAATATTTGGTCTTTTGTATTTTGCATCTCTGACTCTTGTAGTCTACACTACAGTATGTCGCGGACACCCAGGGAGGATGGGAGCAGCGCGTCTTTGGGAGGTTTGGACTTGGGATGGACGCGTTTTATGATGTGTTTGCAACTGGTAAGGAAGGAGAATCTTCATCCCCATTTCAACTGCTGAGAAACGTTGACCTACAGAGTGGTAACGACATTTAAAGAGTTGGATAGACCGGGCCGTGCGGAAATTCAGAAGGAGCAGGATAATACGTGGTATGTATCAGTCATACTGTTAGTTATACAGGAAAAGTGTTTGAAGGAGAAAGAGAAGAATCATCGCCGAGACTACTTTAAGAGACTTTCCAGGGTGATGCCTAGACTTCCTGGACCGGCTCAGATCCATCTCCGAAGGTTCCGTTTTAATTTCCCGAAATACAGCCGCCTTATAAGGATCGTGTTGTTGAGGTAGCACTTCGTCCGGTCGGTAAGAATTGTCTCCTATAAGATAGGTTTCCTCGTCATGTCCTTCCATTTCCTCCTCCTCCTCGAGAACGGCCTCAAAAGGGCGCTTCTCCCCCGCCTGAGCTGTCCTCTCCCTTTTCGGCTTTACCCCGTAACCAACAGGATCGTCGGCACTTGTCCCAGAATCCCGATACGGGAGCTGTTCGAAAGTATTGCAAAGGGTCTGAATGAAGATCTCGTGGGAAATTACAGTTGGGCCATTGTAGATAGAAGCGCGTATCGCCTCCAGGAGCGGAACAAGGTCTTGAAAGTAAGGAGCCACGGAGGGAAGAACACTTCGGCGGAACGAGCGGTCGAAGGCGACCTGACCGTTCTTGTACGCGGCTATCGCCACAAAGTTGACTTCCATCCAGAAACCCATCGGGGAAGAGGCAAAATCGAATGAGTGGCGGACTTGCCCCAGGTCCCGCGTAGTGGAAACATATCCACAGCAGAACGAAGAAGAGAGATTCCAAATCGTGATGAGGTTCGTGACGAGTTTCTAAGCTCTCCAGAATATCAACAGATATAAAAGGGAGCATACCCTGGAGCAAGAAGAGAGTCAGATACGTCACCAGGAGAATGCTCAGAAAAAGCGGTGCGCACCGTGCGATGGCCAACAGCTGGTGTGCGATCCTCAGTGCCATCAACAATCAAAGCATAGTCAAGGTCAATCAAAATGCCCCTGCGTCGTTGATATCCAGGGTCTTGAGGTGGCAGAGAGAAAGCAGGGTGCGATTCCGGAGACAGGTCTGCAACGCCTGATTTCTGATACTCGTCCTCGGTACAAAACATGACGTTGTTGATGCTGATGTCGCGGTGTAAGATGTTTTGCTCCTTAAACAGACGGCAATGCTCTGGGTGGAAACGTAAGAGAAAGGAAACTTGAGCGTTTAGAGATGACGAACCAAGCGTGATATCCATAAGTACTCCAATTAATTCCTTTTTCGATTCGAAGGTCACAAGCTTCTGTGCTATGGGGCGGATTACTTGTCGGAGATGCCTTCGAATCTCAATCTTACTCCGCAGAAACTTCGCCTTCCTTCGGATATGCATGGTGGAGTCTTCACGATGCTTTCCTGTTTTGGGGTCGAAGACCTCAACATAGGCGTGGGCGACGAACACAGATACTCCTTGAATATTTTTGGCCAACTGTAAGATGTGTGGTTCAGCGTGCTGGCGGGAAACATCAGCCCAGCAATCCTTGATCAAGTACTCCCCGCCATCTTTCTCAGTACGCCAGCAGCGCGTCGCACGTCCTCGGATGGTGTCGCTGGAAAAAAGAAGCTCAAGAGTACGGTACTCTTCGTTCCCCGCCTTCACATAATGTTCGTTCGTGGTCGGATCCTGTCTGATGCTAGGATCCCTACCGAGAAGGACTGAGTCAACGCATATGAGCCCAGCCAGTAGGCGGATGGTCTGTAGGGGCTCAGCATTCATGTCAAAAGAATTCGACAGAACACGTCCCGAGCGATCGTGAACAACGACAGTAATATCGGTGCCGCACATGGCCAATGAGAGCAAGAATCGCCGGTCATGCTGTGCAGAGAGCACGAGGTACGCGACATTCGAGAATTGTAGCAGCTGTTCAGCCCATTTCCTCGCATTAGCCTTATGTTCGACGGGCGTACTTCCTCCCGATGTCTTCTCCGGGTGTTCAATGATGGCCCCTATCCTGTTAGAAAGGAGTCCGTTGCTTTCCAGCTATCGTGGGCAGTAACGTACCGGGTGTTGTTGTTCTCCCTCAGCCAGAACGTACGTTCCACAGGTAGTATCCCCCTTGCCACGTTACTCGCGACTGTCCATGCAATCTTGGAACGGAGAGGACCCCGACGCTCTGCCCTCCTTAGTTCGGTTACATCTCTGTGTATGTTTCAGGGGAGCAAGGGCTAATCTCTAGCAGAGCTGTAAGCTCTGAGAATATAAGGACCTGACTTCTGAATCTAATTAGATGAAATAAAGAGGGAGAAGAATAAGCGAAACACACTGCCGCTAGGTTCCGTCCGTAGCCATCCATCGGAGAACGACTTCAAAACAAGGCACAGTTATCCGCTCTGAATTTTCACTCAGAGTGTTGCCGAATGGTGGGAGTAAAGAGGGAAGTGACTGGCAATCACACCGATTACACGCATCCTCGGTCCATCTCTATTTCCTTCATCTTGGTGGTTATCTTTCCGTGCATAGACATGCTTAAACATCGAAGGAACGGTCGTTGGCATTGAACCAGGCAGCACGTAGAAACAATCAGATGGCACAGGCCAATGAAAGGAAGCATTCATTGGCAAAAGTACATACGAAAAGACTGTCGAAGGAACGCCAAAAATGTGAATGTTGATAAATAGCCAGAAGCGAGAGAGCAAGAAACCATACCTCTAAATCCTTAAGCTTCAAGTCCAGCGAGTTAAATCTCAAATGTACATCCCGTATAATCCCGCATACTTCCATCGTAGTAAATCCTTCAATGGGCTGATAAACCGAAGCATTGCTTGAAGTTTGAAGTTGGAGGTCTGGAGATGTCACACCTGTCGGGTCAAGACACGGGACGTTGCGCCTCATGATCGGGTTGTGACCATGTGGCACGAATATGTACGGTACTTTCAACGTTAACGTTCAGCAGCAAACTCAGCGCGCTTCAGCGCGTCGAGCCTCAATAGAATTATTGCCAGCCATGGATTCTGCGCTCCAAGAGGATCTAGACATCGCAACAATCAAAAATGTCCCCGACCTCGTAACCAGCCTCTTCCCTGACGAAGTTCTTCCCGTGACAACCGATAGCTTATTCCTGTTAAGCTCGTGATACGCTCGATGGAGGGCATGGAGGATGCATGAGCGGCTGGGCTGTTGGCCAGAAAGAGAGAGAAGCTTTTCCTTCGTCCGTCACACCCTCCCAATCTATGATATCTCTAGCCCTCACTCCCCCTCTCCCTCTGGTTGAGTGGAGGAAAACCGACACCGTTCCTGTCGTGGACCAGACGCACGGAGATGAATGCAAAGGATGCCGGCTGGGAAGCGTTGCGGTGACTCCAGGACGGTACTGTTGTCCAGTCTGCTGTACCTATACGCACGAGCGTCCGACGATGCTCATCTCCACTGACCAGCTGGCTCGTTGTCCACGAACGCCGGGGGAGAGACACGGAGCAGGTCGTTAGCGTCAAGCGCTGTGAACTCTCCGTCGAGATGAGTGGAGAACTGAGCTTTGGGAGACGGCGTTGTTGGGGCGTAACATGATGCCAGTCCCTGAGCCGCAGGGAGAATGTTTGTATTGAGGCGTCATTTCCCTCTGTGCTTTTCCTTTCTAAGTTGATGGTCGTGTTCCTGGGTATCGCATCCGTGTTTATTTCTGTGGGTGTTAGAGTTATTCGCAGCAGGTGCGTCTGGGCGGATTTGCTTCTCGCCATCACAAACGTTGCACAACAGGTGGTGGCCGGTATGGAAACTGTTGCAGTCGTACCAGACCTGACACACAGAGACGGACGCAAAGGACGCCGGTTGGATAGTGTTGCAGTATCTTCAGGGAAGAGCTGTTGTCTTTCCTGCTTCACCTAGGTTCTAGGCGTGCGAGCGTCTCCCGACATGATTTCATGCTGCTCATATCCAGACTCCATTCACCAACTACCTCGTCGTCCACGAACGCCGGGGGAGAGACGCGGAGCAAGTTGGTGGAGTCATGCGGTAGGATGAGTAGAGGTCAGGTGTGGGACACGGATGTAGGAGCGCTCTGTCGGGATCTATAACGTCGTTTGGGCCCGACGTGATGACAGTCACTGAGCATCAGTGTTTGTCTTTCGGCGTCATTTCGCCTCTGCGCTTTCCTGTTCTAGGCGGATATTCTATGGTGATGCCTCTGAGAATCGTGTCTGCATTCCTACGGCCGATTCTCCGCCCACCATAACAAACGTCGCTCAGCGGCTGGCGGATGGTAGTGGAATAGGATGGAGGCGAGTGAGATTCCAGCGCTCCCTGTGATTAGACGAGCCGGGGAGCTACAAAGTACGTAGGTAGCACATACAACAAGATGAGCATGATTCAAATATAACGAAATATCACCTTCTACTCTCTGGACGGCATGATGTATTGGTCCATCCGTAGCCAATTGAAGAAGTCAATGCAGTCTCAGATCCCCTCAGGAGCTGGATGCAGATGTCGCATTTGGCAAACCTAGCCTTGACACATGTAGGACACCATCCTCTTGAACGCCTCGTCTCGGCTTTCTTTGCTCGCAAGTGCGCAGAACATCTCATTTCGGAAGTCTATGATACGGCTTTCCTAGTAATAGGCTACATATGCTAGCACCTGCGTCAGCACGATGATACTTGACTGAGACGATTGGATACTCACCTGCCTTGCTCGTTCTGCCGTGGGTCCTCCCCCGTGGCCTCTCTAAACAGCGTACATCATCAACCCTATCATTACCACTTTCATCAGTAACCACAGGACATGGTTTGATCGCACGAACTCACCGATGAATAAAACATATCGCCTCTCAGGCCGCACTCTCCGAGGAGAATCATAAAAGTCCAAAAAGTTCGTGGAAACAACGCCATGCACAGAGATCCCATATCCGCGAGCTGGCTCGCGAGCTACATTCTCGAAACAAAAATGCACGAGTGTAATCATCCTCCCTTCTCCTCATGCGCCAATCTCGATAACCCACCACCAGCAAGTCCAACGCAGTGCTACAGATGCCGAAGGATCCGTCGAGACACCGCTAAGGCCCTCCCAGACGGGACACTCCAAAATAAGCATCTGTTTGGAAGACGTATTTCTATGATTCTATGCTGCCTCTCCACGTGCCACTATACCACATATATTCCATATATGCGCATGGATGCGGTACATATTTTTGGAAACGGGACGGGAAGCCAGAAATCTAGAGCTTCCGATGCCCTCTAGCGCGGCTGGCGCAAGTAAATTCGAGAGATTACGACGTGATAGATACACTGGTAGGGTTATGATAACCTCAGCAATCCACATTGAAGGACTTACTGTACGTTCAAAAAGAACTAGTATGTACTTCAATAGTCCCGAAAACTCGTAAAAAAGGACTCTCAGAAGAGGTGTCTTGTACGGGACGAGCAATGTAGCCTTGTGCGTGGTGATGGTTTGAGGACACGTTTGGAGCCATGTGTATACGTTGTGTATGCCACATTTGATAAGCATCACGTCATTCCACGTGGAATGCACCGCCACGGACGTCTGTCAGATCGCCTCCAAGTCCTCTCAGCTCCTCTCACTGTCTCAGCAGCCCCACCCAACCCCCACCAGCAAACATGCTACTCCTTCCTATCAAAATTCTGCTTGATTTATTCTCTTATTCTATCGGCTAATTTCTATTTTTCCTCGTTATGCTCTGCTCGCGCATATGTACTTATTACGGATCTAGCTTAGTGGTGGAGAAATTCACGGTGATCGAAGTCCATGTGTTCTGGAACCCTCCCTCCGCGTACCTGGCCCCCTTCCGACTGTCAATGTGATGCTCCTCTCTGGACGCGTCTGTTCTGGAGATGAAGGGCGGCACGTATTGGAACATTAGAGTCAGCTTTGGTGTATGACAGAGACGGAGATATTGCTGTGACACTACCGATGCAGGTCTAGCTCGAGATGCGGATTTCATTGCAGGAAGAGGTGCGGGAGTGCTGAGCCCTGGATACAGGATGCCTTACACTTTGCCGTATCGACGACCTTTCCCTTCTCCACGCTCTTCGTCTCCTCGCTGTCTTACAATATGTTCTCCAAGACATGATAAGGCCTTGCCTTCGAAGCATGCCATCCGCGCATCTCTCTCTCGCTGTCTACTGCAGGCACAGTCTATCAGATATCACATTGTTCCTAGCCCCACTCGTTGCCAGCACCCACGTACTGTGGGAGATTACCCCTCAGCGTCCGTGTTCATCTACTGCTCCTGCTCCCGGATGGTCTTTTCACGACTTCCATGCTCTGCCGTCTCAGACCGTGTCCCTCTCTCCTCTCCGCGTCGTTACTCTGTTCGCCCGAGGATAGGACGGCCAGGATGTTGCATGACCAATAACATTGACAAGCTCCACCGCAGCTTCCTGTGCCCACATTCATGCCGCCCTCGGGCCCCTCCCTGACAACAGCTCAGCCTTACCCATTTCGCCCGTTTCCGTGCGTCCAGCACAGGCGTCGGTTCCTCCACTCAACTAGACGAACGTGGTCCCCGACGCGGATGGCCAGCATGGGGATGGAACGGAGTAGGCGGGTCTAGCAGGTAGAAAGGACGAAACCGCTTCATCTGTTCTGGAGAGCTGATGAAGGGGTTGTTTTCACATGACGTTATGAACGGCGACATTGGGCGAGTAATGGGTGACTTGGAGGACAATAAGACGCGTATCAGCCGCGCCATAGGGGAGACGCAGAGCAAGGAAGGTGGCGAGCCTGGGGGCTGACCGTGTGAACACGGAAAGAAACGTATATACAGCAGATGTTTGCGCTCTGGAGATTACTGAGCAACACGAACTGCATTAGACTGCTCATATACTTACGTTTTTCACCGCACCGGAAAGCCTTAAGCCAAATCGAGACAGGGGCCCCTGCGGCCCGGGACGCGCTCATTCTTGACCAGAACCACTCAACTTGGACTGGATTTGTTCCCTAAGGCTAGAAAATCCCTTGCATTTGAGTACTTCTAGGACAAATGATGGCGAGCAATGTTCCGTGTCATGCAGAGTTTGAGGTATTTGCACACAGCATAAGCTATGCGGGACGTTCTAACATCCCTCAGACTCCGTATCTTTCAGCGGAACTCGTTATTCCACGATCGACGATTCTTGAATCTTTTACCCCACGCTTGAAAGAGCTTATGTCCTCTAACGATGTTCCGCTTCAGTCGGAGTGTCCGAGCATCGTCGATGCCACGAGCAAGATATCAGAAAGGGTTGCATTCCTCAGAGATGCCATTGCATCCCTGGAGAAGGAGTGTAATCAGCTCGCCGCTGCGCGGGAACGGCTGGAGAGCATTCCTCGCGTCATTCGCCGCATACCACCAGAGATCATCCAGTCCATCTTCGTGGCACTCCTTCCCTCGGATAAAGACGCGTTCATCAAGGACTCGCTATCCTTGCGTCAGCCGATGTGGACTGTATCTCAGGTTTGTCGGAGTTGGCGAGATATTGCCCTGTCGACTCCGGATCTGTGGTCTCACATCGGAATACGTACTAGATACCCTTCGGGAAGTATCAATCTAGGGCTTCTGGATGCTCAACTCTCTCGTACGCATTCTCTTTCCCTTTCCATTTCTGTGCATGCATCGATCTATCCCGGTTTTCCTCGTCAAGTGGAGTCGGCTCTGGATTTGTTGGGTCCACATATGTATCGCGCGCATGCTTTGAGTCTAGTCATTGATGACGAATTCTACGACTACCTCTCCAAGTTTGAGAAGAGCTTCCCTGCCCTTCGAATATTACACTGCGATGAAATCAATCCACCGACGTCGGGGAATATTCTATCAAGGTTGTTCAAGTCCGTCCCGCAGCTGTCAAGGCTATTTGTTCCGCAACTACTTTTTCTCCGTTCTTGGGAGAATATCGACTGGTCTCGGGTGACCACACTCATGGGGCCCTGCGGCCAACCCTTTGTGTCGGAATCTCACGATACGCTTTTGTATTTCCTCAGCAAGACATATCCAAGGAACCTTACCTCATGTTGGGTAGACCTTGACATCGACTTCTCTCTCAACCTCGAAGTCCCCTCTGTTCCTCTCCGTTTTCCTCATCTCAAAGAGTTGGTTCTTCAAGCCTCAGAAGACCTCAGCGACGACATGATAGAGCCGGTACTCAACGGTCTAGAACTCCCAGCTCTTGAGACATTAAAGCTGTTGGGAGCTGCCGTTGAAGTTGAATGTCTTGAAGCTTTTATCTGCCGTTCCACCTGCACCCTCCGCAGTCTTCATCTGGCCACACATGGTCAAGATGCGAGCGGAGTAGTTCGCGTCCTAAAGCTAACTCCACAACTTGAGGAGCTCGCGATTGAGTTCCTTGCGCCTGTCCATCGCTCCAGAGACTACCTCACGGGTCTCGCCAAGATGCTCGGTTTAAGTCCTCTGGGACTGTTTGTTCCGCGTTTGCAGAGAGCATGTCTCGTGTATGTCATGGACAGTATGGACATGTATCATGATACGCAGCAAATCATGTCCGCTTGTCCAGGCCTTCAAGTGGATGCAATGGCGTGGTACGTGTTTGTTTCTTCGAATTAATATTCTAGCTGATTGTGGCTACGTACCAGGAACGATTATTCGGCTCAGAACGTACCCGATGATACTGTGACTTTCGTGGAAACACCGGGGTGCATCCCGAAAATCTTCTTGTCGTGATTTGGAGAATGTGTGGAATGGATATGTAGCGGCCTTGTCCTATGCAGACGAAGAAGTCGAGCGTCGACGCCGCGTTATGTTGTGATGCGGGCGATCGAATCTGTGCCGTCAAAAAAGTAGGGGATTATCTATTGCTAATGTACTATTATACTCACGTGAAGCATGCACTTATAATTATAGCAAGCTATGAGAGAGACTCCGAGTCGAGTCGGAGACGCATAATTTACCTATGGAGAGCCCGCCACAGGCCTCTTGATCCAATCTGTAACAAGAACTCTCGGAGTTGCCTAAGTGCATTTCTCTCTTCTTATATATTGGTATTCTCCTATCCGTTAGGTCTAGGGGAGTTTTACCAGCTGATTTGTGGCAATAGCAAGGGCATCGTTATTCAGGATTTTCGGGGCATCATTACGTATGTCAGATGAGGTAAACAAATTTGCGCCCGACTTGGAGTCGAACCACCACCTTCCAAGATTTTTAAGGACGTGCCCATACAGTTCCTATGGGCTACATTCACCCGGAAGCGCTAGAAAATCTTAAAAAATACTCATATAAAGGCGTGGATAGGTACTTTCCTTGCTCCAGTACTATAATACGGTCTGACCTGATTTTCCAAATCCAAAGATCATGGCTCTCAAAGCGCGTCCTTAATCCTTTCTGGACGTGGTTCGTTACCCTTTGGCCGCTCACCGTCGCTCCGAATACTGTCTGTCTTTCTACCATCATTCAAAACAACATTTGACGCATCTAATTCTGATTCTGAATGTTCACGACAGATTACGCTCTCCGGACTTGGAATTGTGACTTTCAACTTCTTAACGCTGCTATATTATGATCCTACTTATTTGACGCATAACGGCGGGGCATGCGTCCCTCAATGGCTTTATTTTACGTGCGTCACTAATGCTTCGTCTAAATCTATGGTTCTGAACTACGGTCATAGATGGGGACTGGGCCTGTTTATGTACCAGAGCTTTGATGCCATAGATGGGTGAGTACTCCTACCATCTCTTTCCTTCTGCCGGTGCAACATGGTGCTCCTGTGAGACTATGCAGATGGGTGAAGCTCAGGAAGGGACACGTGAGCCAATGCTCCTTCTCTCTGAAATGTTTTCGCATGAATCAGCCGCCCTGCCCATCGCTGTCTCTTCCTGTCTTCCCGCCGTTAGCGATAAGGGAAACGACCGTTTCCTCTGGCAGACAGATTGGGCACGTCAGTCACGATTATACAAGTGAAGGGCTGAAGGGCGATGTGTAGAATGCAGATTACTGGGTCTGGCTCACGGAGTGCCAGTCATCTATACTTCCATCTCTATCGTGACGGAGCTATCGGGCTGATGCCGAAGGAAGACGGGCTTGTACCCACAATACCAGGGCCATTTCTTGATCCCAGTGTTTCCTGGTACTTCGGTAGTCCAACGCTAGCTGGGATGATCGACAAACGCACATCTGCTCTCCCCATGCGTCGCTACCCGACTTCTTCGCGTATATCATGGATACTTTGGAACCTTTGCAGCAACCGCGCATCTCGTCTCCTATATGTGTATTTTTTTGTCCTTCGTTAGCATCTTCCACGCGCCATCTGTCGTCCCTCTGCATTCCGAATAATTGGCTGACTATAACATTTCAGGAAACAAGCTCGACGAACGGGCATGGCTGGACCGCTGGGCGAGATGTTTGACCATGGTAAGCGGGCGTGACAGCTACTCGTTCGCCGCTTACCGCTTCTTTCCGCTTCTTTGTTCTGTAGGATGCGACGCGATCAACACCACTGTGAGTTTTGTTGCAAAGGATCTATATAACCGTACCACCAAACGCTTGGTTCTTAGTTAGAAGCTATTCTAGCATGTCAAGCTCTCAACCTCGGCCGCTCGTGGTGGACCGTCGCCTCTCAAATCGCCACTCTAGCAAACTTTTATCTTACGACATGGGAAGAATACCATACAGGTATGGATATCACTACCTTTGCAACGTGGTTGTAAGGGTTGATAAAGTTATAGGACAACTCTACCTCGGGGTCTTCTCTGGCCCTGTGGAGGGTATACTAATGATTGTAGCAATATACATAATCACTGGCCTCAAAGGTACGCCTTTCCACCCTTTCCTGTCCTGACGCTCATCTTCGACGGTAGGCCCCGCCTTCTGGGACACCGGAGTATTGACGTTCTTGCGCGTCGAGCACCTTCCACCTTTCGACCAACTCCCCAACATCGGCCTTAATGAGACCTTCATGGTCTTTAGCGCGCTCGCTCTGGCCTTCAACATCGGTTCAAGCTACCTGAACGTCCGCCGTGCTGCCGTCATGGCCAAGTCGCCCTACCCGCTCCTCCTGCTTCTGCCTTTTGTGTTCTCCGCGTCCATCCAGGTGGCCTGGCTCAGTCACCCCGGGTGGGCCGACAGCGCTATCATCAACTCACCGCTGTTCGTGCCCTTCCTCTGCGCGTGGGGACTTCAGTTTGCACACCAAGTTGGGAGGATGATCCTTGCGCACGTCACATGCATGCCCTTCCCGGTGTGGGACTGGATCTGGATCTGGAGCATCATTGGAGCAGTGGATGCGAATCTGCCTCGGTTGATTGGACGGTGAGATCCATCGTCTTCCTCACGCTTCTACTTCTCTGATTCTCTTGCGTTAGTGAACCCGTTCTCCAATCGACGTATGCACACACCGCCGTCGTTGTATACACCACACTCGCCATCTCTGTGTTCACATATGGCCGGTTCTGTACACTCGTCATCAAGGATATCACGGATTACATGGGCATCGCCTGTTTCAGTGTGCAAAAGCGGGACAAGGAGGGCGTTTGGGTGGACGCTGCTGCTGTAATGGTGAACGTTAAGAGAGATGGAATGTATCATGTCGAGTTCTGATATCTGTTGTTTTTCATAGGGAGAGAAGATGACCGAGAAGGGCGGCGTCGGGGTGAAGGGAGGAAAGGGGATGTTGCCTAGTTATTATTATGCGTATCTACGACGACCGTGATGGGATGTTGATGTATGTAGGAGGAGGGATGGTATTATGTGCCTTCCATCGCGATCGTTGAGCAATTCGTCCCATACAATGGCTTTATATACTCGAAACGCGTCATTCGCAGATGGATGCGAAGTGCAAGGTAGGGGCAGTCATCCTTATCCAGCCGGCTAGCGGTAGCTACGCTTGATAGGGTTTGCAATAGAATACATATCTGAAGGCACTACTTATCGCTTGGAACTTGGTTCTTGGATCGCTCAGCCGCTTAGGGAGAAACATGGCAACTTCCAAACATTGTGTCCAGCAGAACTTTGCGCCTCTCTGCTAACGCGCCGACAAGGCAACCGACGTCTCTATCCCTGGTGGATAGAAGCCAGACCAATCCCAGCCGATCTTCCACAGCTTCATATCCACGCCGAGAATGAAATTGCGACTACACGAATCTCCGTGCGTCAGTACCAGAGGGTACTCGTCCTTGAGCTCGTCGCCCGGCAGGTTCTGGGCCCTACTGTACGAGCATTGAAATAGCTTTGCGGAGGGCTTGAATTGGATACTCGAGTGGCGGTTCCAGAAATCTTCGGTCCCACAGCGTGAAATCGCGACTTCCTTCGTACACATCGGTCTAGGGACATCCTTCTTCGCATAGGTAGAATACACTTGACGGAGTTGTCAGTGTGTCCGCGTATCGCCCAAGCGATTTCGACGTGAGACCACGTTCGCGGGATACTCTTATCCATCTATGAATCCCGAATGACGATCTTCCGGGTGCCTCATGAACCTCCTGAATTTTGAGATAGTTATTATAGCGGTGTGCTTGCGGATCCTTGTCTCTCGCTCAGATCTTCTCCGTGCCACAAGCCTGTATTTTCACATGGAATAACAACTCCAGCCTGAGCTTAATTCGAGCGGCGGTCGTAAATGCAATCATAGTGCCGTAGACTCCCTTTACCTTTTCAATTCGTAGGTGAAGGGTCGAAAAAATTTGACGTTCTGGATTGTGATAATCAGACTCCAGGGTCATCTAGCTGCGGCGGCAGTAAGACGAAAGCATTCATTGGCCAGCCAACCTGGCAACATCCGTCAATTGACGGTAACGTCGCCACAGCAAAAATTTCGATCGCAGCGAAGTCTATTGATGAAGGAAAATGGAGAACTTCAAATATCTGAGTGCCGTGCGATGTCCAAGTAGGCACAAAACTGATCCCTAGTACGTATTAGTTCATGTCCATTGATGGATTCTGATGTAGGAGGATAATCATGGGACTCGGATGGCTGGGCTGGAATTGGAACCAGGAAGAGAGGCGCCTCTTGCGCGATGCCACGGAACTGGAATCTCATGTATTGCGGGTTGCCTTGAAAGTAAAGATGGTCAAAGGAGGAGCCTGTTCCGCATATCAACGACTCCGTCAGGATCCTACAAGCCAGTCGTCCACAAAAGCTGATCACAAATGCAGCACCGTTGAGAATTGTCGGGTGGCGAATTGGGCCCTTCGGTTGTCGTGATAAGCATATCAATTAAAAGGATTCACTTTCGGTGGAATGGAGACACCGTAGTAATGTAAAAAAAGTGGCCGGGGTCCTGGGAGGCGCCCACCCGTCCATCTGTCATCTAGAGTCCACGAGGCAAGGATTCCTGCGACCTTTCGAAGGTTTATAGTCGTAGAGCTTGGCAATATCACAGACGCAGGACTAGGATGCATGAACGGTGAAGCTGTGAGGCGTGAATGGATGTCTCAACACAATCTGGAGCTTAGAAAGGGTGTCAAAATGATATGTAAATCCGCCTAAATCCGCCCAGCGTGGTGCTTCGTTTCGTAAATGATTCTGGCCACGCGCCAAGATTCTCGATTTAGAAGGCTTGTCCACCATGACACTGACCAATACTTTCAAAGCTGCTCTGCGGTGCTCTAGAGTCTACTTCTCTACTAAGTGCAACAACGGCGTCTTTTGGACCATCATCCGTTCTTTGAAATCAGTCTCACTCCACAACCGATTGAACTCTCGAATGGATGTCAGGAAGTAAGGTCAACCCATTCAAAAGTAACTAGTAAGGGTCGAAATTTTTGACGCTTCTATCAAAGCTTTCTAAGCTTCCTAACATCGGTTCCAATTACTGAGGATGTTACGGAAAGTGCCACCCGGCTTCTTTCTAGACTTCAGGTTCATATAACAACGAGCTGAAAGGAATTCGAATGTTGGATGCCCTCGTCGTCTTCTTCTATCATTGACACCCCCATATCCAGATGCTCACCGCTCACGAGATTATCCTTCAGGCTACGCCGCAGGTGGCCCCGGTGTCCATCGACCTCACGTACGACAGCCTTTGACGGTACCCCTTGACTTTGCACTCACGAGTCTCGTATAGATTCGGTGCTGCGTACGTTGGTGTTGTAGTTGGTGCCGCGTAAGGAATTTTTTTGAGCTCTCACTATGCATGTATATCGGCTGACCTTTTGTTATAGCTTGTACGGCGGTGAGTCGACGACAGCGCCCTTGGCGGGTTCCAATCTAAAGGAACGACCTAGTGACAGTTCTGCAAACGTACAACTACTATACCAGCCAGACCGATGGTTGGTTCATCAAGATTCTCGTGAGTAACTGTCTCCAGATATTTGCTTGCTCAGCCACTTATCGTTCACCGACTAAGGTTGGCGCTGTCTTCGCGTTCGATACCACTCATCAGGTGTTGATCTCTCACACCGGTAGGCTCACCCCTGATACGCCGTTCCATGCTCATCAGATCTTTTGTCAAGTATATATCTACGTGATCAGCAACTATAACGACCCCGCTTTCCAGGCAAACGTAGTCTGGTGAGTTCCCCTGCGAAATTCGTCCGTCATTCGACTGTTGACAGATAAAATTGCTGCAGGAGTCTCTTGGTAAATAAATTCCCGACGATTTTAGTTCCGTGCTAACAGGTCGCGTTCTCGAGGCTGAGGTTTTGTTCAACGTGAGTGCTTGACTCTCGCCGAGTCCTTCGTTTCCTCATTGCACACACTCTAGGGATTCACTGCCTTTCTCGTCCAAGGGTACGCTACCCTTCAACGTTTCCGTCCACGAGTATCTTGGGGCTGATAGGAATGTTTTAGATTCCTCGCCCGTCGTATCTGGCACCGTGCGTTTTCCTCCTATTCGAATCCTTCCCAGCTCACTTCTAAGTGTTAGTGAGCAATAAGAGTCTTATCCTGATTGTCCCCGTTGTACGCCCCCCTCTTGTCTCATGCTGCTCTATTCTCATTGACGCGCACAAGGCTGCCTTGATCTTCGCGGAGTTCGGTAAGTATACCGTCCTCGGCTGGAGGCGTGGATGATTCACGAAGCGTCTTTGTTTTTGGCACTTCTAGGATGTGTGATGGGTATGTTCTACATTACCGCTCTTTTCACACCTTCCTCTAATCGATATTCTAGCATTTGGGATTATTTCGTATGGACTCCGACCCCATGAATGATCGCCTCATCTTATGCATTTTTCCAGACTGCATCGTGTTCGAACATTTGAAGAATTAACGACGCTCAAGGTATCTTGCATGGCCCTCTTGTTGATCTTTACTCACTCGCGATAGGGTTTGTCGATCGCTGTCAATGCCTTGGCAGCGGCTGGGGATATACTTATTGCTGTCATATTGTGCGCTATTCTTGATCGCTCCAAGACCGGGTTTCGCAAGTAAGTTTACCACTCTCATTTTCGAAGGCAACCTGAACCCTGTCTCGATAGGACTGACACTATGGTTTCCAAGTTGATGACGTACGCGATCAACACTGGACTCTTGACTAGGTGAGCATCCTTTCACGGGAAATGCCCATGCGAGTCTGACGCGAGTCTGACTTTCGGTAACTATAGTTTGTGTGCCCTCGCGTCCTTGATATCGGTGCGTGCCTTCTGTTCTCCCCGTATCCTGCGCTGAATCCGCTGCACGCAGATCACTGCTGCTCCGAACACCTTCGTTTACATTACGTTCTTCTTTTGCATTGGCCGATGTGTGTACATGTATTCTGCTTCTGTCGTTCTTCATGCTCATCGCTACCTCTAGTTTATGCAAACTCTCTCCTCGCTACCCTCAACGCCCGAAGCAAGATCCGCGCTGCGGTAGATGCTGTCACCAACACCACGTCGAACCTATCATTTACCTTCAAGTCTACCCTCCCTCGATTTATGCAAAGCAAGAATACCAGGGACACGAAAACCTCTGTATGTGTTGACGTCGGAGCCTGATGTTTGCGAAATCTAACGGAGCGTAGGGCGTCTCTGTCCGGGTCGCCACACAAGAGACGGATCATGGGCATGGGAATATTGAACGCAGCGTCAAAGGGTTTGAGAGTACTACCAGTGTCATCGGCATTGGGCAGGACGAGGATGACGTAAGAGCCTGTCAAAATTCTTGGGCCTTTCTGACAATACCTTCCTAGTACAACTACAGCTATCCCATGAATGATATCAAGGGAAACCGTTCAGTGGTTGCCCTGTGATTCCTTCGAGTTTGTCCCTCCCTCAGATTTCTTGCATTTCTTGATAAATCTCGATTGTGTTATTATGTTATTGTTTAAGCGTTTCGATTCGGTGATGTCAGTACTCCGCAAAATGTTATGAAATTCTCATGTCCACTCTTGCTGCAGTCTTGATTGGGCAGCCTCGGGTCACTGAAAGCAGGACCAAGGAATGGAATAACTATAGACGTGTTCAATGCCACTAGAAGATCAGCAGGAGGAATTCTTCTCTGATGCGATGAGTAGTCATCAACGTGGCCACGCCTCGACGCCACATTGCAACCTATTAGATAAAAAAAAATTATTTGGGAAATGTACGTCTCCGGTTGGTCTTGGTTACGAACGGATCAAAATATCGCGGGGTATGTTTTACTTGACCTCGTTTGAGGTTTCAAAAAGTGGAATTCGAGGAAAGGCAAAGACGCACACTCGTAGATGTAGGTACCGCAATTCCTCTTTTGACAGCTCAAGTCTTTCCGTAATGCTGGCAGAGTATATATGAACAAACGGAACGCAAACGTGGGAGGAACTCGGCGGGAGCACAGGAAGATATGAAGACGTAATGGGGCTGTGTTTGTTTTGTTTACGCGTTGTTATGGCAAGTTCATTTTCTGACACATATATGGTCCGAGGCTTTCTCATTGAACCACCACTGTGACTGTCCGCCTTTCTCCCGGATTTTTTCGTTCTGTCTTGTCTTTGAAAAAAATAATTCTTCTGTATTACAATCTCTCTATACCACCAGAACCAATGGCTACGACGTACTCTGCGTTTTTCTCCTCCGGGTTTTCTGCCGCTCGCAATGCATCTACGAACGGTGGTTCAGTCTTCCACTATCATGATTCTCCACCCTCTCCGCTACATATTATTCATGGCGTTCTTGAGGACGTTAGCGACATCGAGATGGACATGGAAGGAGGCGACCGGTGTAACTTCCGGTTGTCTGCTCCCAATCAGCAGCATCTCCAGGCCGGACAGCCCCGCCTACGCAAGCGTCGCTCTAGTACATCGCTGGCGTCCACGCCTCTGCTGAATGTCATAAAGACGTCGACTGGAAAGTACAAGTCACGTTCCAGAAGTGGCAGCATCAATACCCCCGGAAATGGCGCTAGCGAGAGTAACAAACCCACTCCCACGTCAAGGGCACGCAGTAGCACAATCAGCGCTGGTGGTGCTAGGTAAGACTCTATGTTCTTGTGCATCCTCAGTGTATTAACCAGTTTAGGCCCAAACGAACCTCTAGGCGTCTGCCGAAGGGCCCCAGTGCACCTCCACCGTCATGCCCGCTTCCTGAGCTGCCACCTCTGCCGAAGGAAAGGTCGACTTGAAGTCGGCTGTGCTCATTATCAGAATGGACTCCGCAGTGATGTAGGAACAGCAATCTCATCGCGAAGGCGATGATGGCCGTTCTGTGTCCCAGCCAATCTTCCTTTTCCCTGCCCCCTTCCCAGACCATCTACCCCGCAAACTACCATCCACTTCATGCTTTCATTACCCAACAACTCTCACTGCATCCCTATTTAATGACTTATGTGAATGCCCTTCATCCCTGTGTCTGGTTCCACGGGGACATGCCCGCGCCAATGGCCAAGTTGTATAATCTTTAACGCTTCTCATCTTCTCTTCGCATGCAGTATATCTACGTTATTACTCTCCAAACGTCTGTCCTCTTCTGCGGTAGACATAAATCCTTCGTTTACATACACCTATCTACTTACTAAAACGCCTTCTGTCCCGAGTTTTTCTAAGTACATATATGCCTAACTTAGTACACTTGTTGATGGACCTCTCGTTGAGAATATCATATAGCGCTATCTGCTCCATTCCCTTCTGAAACATGTACTTGCTAGACAAAGAGGACTGCACTGTGGAACAAGCGACGCATTGGACGTGGAGTAGTACAGCCACGGTAATACCACGATCACGGACGGCAAGGGGCGAGTGAAGGAAACTATAGTTAAATATTTCTTTGTCTCGGAGTGAAACTCGCCCGGACGATGCCGATAGCCACGTGATCAGGAACGCGTCTTAACTTTAACTTCAATTTTTTTCTCCACCAGGGCTGTGAGAACCTCAAGACTTCTGAGAAGTGCTGTTGAATCCAATCGTCTTGGGGATGCCTTGGACTGATATGCAGTTGAAACAACAATACGAAAAGCTTCTCGCAGGTCGAAAGCAGGGCGAAGGGCCCTCCCGAGAAATGCAGATGATTTGGCAAGAAGAATGGATCAGATGCGGCTTTGTGAGTACATCTTGCTATATAACTATGGATATCTGCTCAAATACGCGTCAGAGATGTCAAATTTGTACAAACTTGAAATGTCTGTGTGAACCTCAGCTCACGTTCCGTGTCAATCCCTCCATGACCTGCAAGACGTGTATTTCCTCATGCTACCTAGATTGTTCATGCACGGACGAGTTCCATCACTGGAGAGCAAGAAGACAGCTAGGTATCACTCCAGAAATCTGGGCACGTATAGCAAATTTGGAAACGGTGCGGCTCTCTCTATATAAGTTGTGAAGGTGGGAGATTGACAGGCAGTCCACAAAGCGGGTGTTGCCAGATCTGAATAAATCTACCCTATTCAATCCCAATCAACCATTTTACAAGTTCAGAGTCTCCCCTAGAGAAAGGACACCGGCATCTTCTAATGACGGAAGTAACTCCAGTGGGTTTGACCGCTTCTGAGTTGTTGTCGTCACTAGCTCTGACAACATGCTCTTAGGCACGGAGCCGTCCTCAGCCTCTCCTGTAGCTACCACCAAGCATCACCAGTCCCTTGAAGCTCAAATAGCCGAATCAGGGGGAAAGCTTAGCTGTTCAAATCGCGACACTGAGCTTGAATGTGTTCATTTGCAGGCGGAAACAGCTCATCTTTCGCTTACTGCTTGGAGCGAAGAAATAAGTGAGTGTCACGCTCTCCTTGACTCCTCCAACAGTGGCCTCTCGGACATGCATGCTACGATTTCGCGACTAGAAGCTGAAATCACCTTGAGGACTAAAGAGCTTGATCAGCGTTGAATGCAACTATCCGAACTCCAGCAAAAACACTCTGACACTCAGAAGAAGTTGGACCAGCTCTCAGACGAGCATGATGAGCTGCAGGATCAGTTCGGAAGACATCTCGTTCAGCACGTGGGAGAAATTGCTCGTCTTCGTGACCAGCTCAGCGCAAAGGACTCGGAGCTCTTGCGTTCTCGCTTCGAGCTTGTGACGTCTCAGAAGAAGTCGTTGGTGGCAGAGCAGAAGCTTATTGGCGTTGAAGGAGATCTCGAGGAATCTATCTGCATGCGCAGCACACAATCCCTTACTATTGCTGACCTCGAGAAGAAGCTGGCCGACAGAAACGAGCAGATGGCGAGGTCAACAGAAGCTTATCGGACATTGTCAAATCTTGTTGGAAGGCATATGGCTATTACAAAGCTGCCTACATAGGTGAGGTCGTCTAGGTATCCATGAAACCCGCTCCCTAATATGTCCAGAAGACAGATGCGCAGCCTTTACACTTTGATGCGCGTAAGGGAATGTTAACCCTGATTCCCTATCATTTCATCCGCATTCTTCTCGTGCTTTTTTCTTGCGTAATGACCATACTACTACGGTAAAAATGATTTCAGGTACGTTCTTCCCTCATGCTTCTTCCTCGTCTTTCCTGATTGTGTATTTAGATACTTGACCGCTGAATGTGATATAGCTGTGCGGAGAGACTGACTTATTCTCCGACTTGTTATAACTTAGTCATAAATAAATCCTCTTGCTTCTGCCGTATTCCGGACGTTGACACGGTGCGCCTTAGAGCCATGTCGGTCCGAGATTTGTTCCTTGAAAGAATCTCGAGTTCAAGAGAGATACTACTATATAAAAAGGTCTATGAATGATGTCTCCCCCTCCCGCGGTCCTCTTCAATTTCCAGTGACTTTTTCGCCTGGTGCGGGAGGTAATTTCCTGATTCCCGTATTGTGGCCTATTTACCTGCTTCTGATCCAGAGTCATACCGTGAGTGGCTTCTCCAATGGCGGCCACCACCTTTGGCTTTACTTCAGCGTCTGGAAGTTGGGCCAGCCCAATGCCAGCAGATGCAGCTGCTCCATAGAATTCTGTCCAATACTCGCGGCGACACCTTACCTGCTCAGATCCTGCCACGTGTTGATCCCTACGTCGAATACGATCTCCGACTCGTCCTCCCGTACCATCAGAGACGCAACCCGATAGATTGCATATAACGCCCTTGTAAAACGAGATGTCTTCTTCAACTGATACTGTCGAGTTCATTCATGAGCGCCGGACACATGTATTAAACCCTCTGCGCCCGATCAACGGGAACGACGGGCTGATACCAGAGGGACCTTCTAAAGTGGTATTTATCAACTTTGCATAAGAAAGCACCGTATCCTTCGTCTCTCTGGAGGAACCCATTGGTCCGGATTTGGTCCGGATATCACCACAGTGGCCCACAGCCCATCTCTTTTAGGGGATCCACTTTTGTCATCGTTCTCAGTTCGCCCGAACAGCCTGGGTGGAGGATGCTCGCGACCTCGGCCATTACGCATACGTATTTGATCTTCGCAGTGACTCCTAGCTCTCCTATAACGACATAGACTCATTTCGGCGTGGCGATAGCGCCCACTAGCATCTTTCCGGTTTCCGAAGGCCCACTCTGGGACTATTCGAGATACCAACTTGTTACTGTACGGTTACAGAATCTAATGTTATCGTCCCTCTCTCGTGCCAAATTTCGGATCTTTAGTTGTACCGTGTCATCTCGCTGGTCGGTGCATGTAGATTAACAGATCAGTGCAACTCGCGACTGAAGATCTATGTTTTCATCCTTGAAGACAGCGTGTAACGGGTTCAGAGACTTTAGAGTCAAGATACGCTCATCGCCCGTTTACGGCACGCCACCCATTCCATTTCTTCTTTTAGACAAGCGATAGTTGATGAGCTTGACCTCGGTCCTCGACCTCATTGTGGATTTCTAGTCCCAAAGCCGGTTTGACTGATATGACAATCGACCACCTTGCAGGAACTTCCCCACCATGCAGTAGCCTGCAGCCCTACATTAAGGACCCTGGTAACCCTCCATCCAGATACTCTCATCATTCACGTTGCACGGTCTCCAAAAATATCGCGCGAAGAAAGTAACTGATGGAGTGAGTGCAAGTCACCGGTCTGATACAATCAAAACACCTCTTTATCGCCTATCATCAGGAAACCTTCTGACCTTGGCGTCGCAATCGCGGAACAGAAAATCAGTCAGAAAAGAAGACTTGGGTGTCGTGTCGTCAAGGGAAAGATTGGTGGCGTAGATGGCTCCAGTGAGCGCCCAAGTTATGCCGGATAGAAGCGGATAGACACTTGCAGGGTCCGAACCGGTCGCATTGGTGGGTTGGATGGTCAATAATTAATCGCACTTTCAGGTACCTCGATCCGGTGCTCTGGAGTCTGAAGGTCCTGATCTAGGCTCCCACGCTGGGTTTCTGGCCGGTGGCTTTGTATTGCTTGCGTATCCGGTGTCCACACACTCCCCAGGCAGGCTGAGTAGGGCTGAGTGCGGTCTAAGGGCTCCCAAGGTTCCCGATCGATGCTGGGCGCGATTCAATATGTCCGGATATGGCACAGGCAAGGTACGCATCGGGAGCATTTGACCGCCGACCCACATTTCTCGCATGGCAACGGGTGGAAGAAACTGACTGTGGCGCAACGGGCACGTAGACACGGGGGGTATATGAGGCTCCATTCTTCCCTTCAAATCGTGGATCGAGTGGAAAGAAGGGTAAAGGAACGTGTCCGCATGGACCGAAGTTGTGGATTCGTAGCATCATTGACGAGGACAAATACCCGTAAGACCTGACATGTGCTGCCTAACGCTCATTCGACGCAATCGGACGATTACATGAGCGGTACCGTTTCTCGAAGGCGCAGGTAAAAATAGAATTTCCCCCGAGCATGCGTACATTATACAAGGGCTGCTCTATAATACTTTATAACAAAACATCCATGAACCCGTACAGTAGATGGAACAACAAAGAGTATAACCTAAGTTAAACAAAAATACTTTAATCGACATGTGATTGTAATTGTACAGCGAGAGGAGACGCGAGAGTGCATAAAAAGAGGATGCTGGATGCTGAAGAACGCGCAGTATGTATCTGAAAAGAACAAGAGAGACCGAAACTTCCCAATGAAACGGGGACCATAAACCTTAAAGACGATAATGATAAGTGAGGACCAAGAAAATCGGGTGAAATCCCAGAGAAAACAAGAGATACAACGATGATAGAGAGGAAGAGGGGATGAGCCCGAACGTGTCGATAGATGTAGGAGGCGGGCACAGTACCAATCTATATGTTCATAGGCTCATGCCCTCTGGTAGTCCTTGTGTACGCGCATATGTTGGCCAAGGTTATCGTGCCGACTGAAATCCTTGCCGCAGCCGGGATAGGGACATTTGTGAGCTATTGGTGAAAAATGAGAAGAATGAAAGAGGGCTAACGAGTACGGACGTACGCTTCTCGTAAGTATGGATGCTCCTCACATGCCTCTTCAAATGCTCCCCGCGCGCAAAGCACTTCCCACAACCAGGGACTTTACAGGTATGAACGCGTGCGCCCTTGCCAGCCCCCCGACCACTCCGACTGCTGGATGGAAATACTTCGGTATACGCATCATCTTCTCCACGGTGAGTGGTGTACTCAACCGATGGGATGGTCGGAACACGACGACCACGAGATTTTTTGGTAAGATTGGGGACGGGGATAGGGACCGGAAGCGATGCCGTGGGTCGCGAACGCCTTCGAGAGGCCAACAAGGAAGGGGAAAGAGAATACGAGGCAGATGAAGAAGCCGAAGAAATCGAAGACGCGGTGGCGTTCGATGACGTTCTTCTGGTGCGAGTCGGAGCTCCGTCGATGTGCGGGTATGTATAGGGGCTATATCTGCCCTCAGACGCCACAGTGGATGCCCTGCGACGAAGATTCCGCGGAGTAGTGGCAGAGGAGGCCGTAGAATGCCTCCTTCCGCTCCGAAGTACGTACTCCCCATCGTTGTCGTTGTCTTCCTGGTCGTAGTCATCATGCTCTTCCTCGTCTTCGTCGTACTCAGCTTCCATGTCGTCAATAGCACTGGCACCCGACCCATCATCCTCGTACTTAACTTGCGCCTCCGGATCCTCCTCGCCTTCGGCATCTGCATCGACATCGACATCATCAGCAGAGACCTCTCGTTCCGCATCCTCAGATACAGCTTGAGCATCATCTCCATCGTACGACACACCCAACTCGAGTTCCTCCAAAGCACCAACGACAAACCGAGGGTCGCAGCCGATATGCGAATGCGATGGAGCGCCGCTCTCGTCAGACTCTCGGGAATGTACAGACAAGGGAGAATCCGCTTGTCCCATACTATAGGGCACAATTCCGACCCTCAACGGGGACAAAGACGACTCCGAAGGGCAGAGTTCTGATGGGTGGATGTAGTGGTGTTGCTGCGGCTGAGACATCGAGACCGCGAGCTGATGCTGAGCAATGTTTTGACGGTGTTGATGCTGCTGATGCTGAGAATAGTAAGCGTTAAGCTGTTGCTGGGAGGCCTCGAAATGATGCGGCTGCGTCTGAACCTGCTGGTGAAGCGTGGATGGTTGGTGATGCTGAATAGGATAATGGCCGGTCGCAGAGTACAGCGACATAGGGTCTTCCACCTTGACGCGGACTTGATTTGTATAGGCATTGACTAGATCTCGGGTAAGAGGTCGTAAATAAAAGGACTGACAGAAGTAGCGTACCATTCGTATTGGCGGACCAACTGCCCATATCTAGATGCTGGGGGTGCATATTTTGAGAGTGATGATGCGGAGACGGACAGTGAATGACCGGCTGTTGTTGTTGTGGTTGGTGGTGAGGAGGGGGGATGTAGATAGAGAGAGGTTGTTGGGGGGAAATCTGGCCGCCGTGATGATAATGCTGAGCCAGCTGAAGGGACTGCTGAGGCTGTAGAGGCTCCTTCTTAGGCCAGGAGAGAGATGAGTAGACGTAGCTATCAGATTCGTGCCCGGCAGGATAAGCAAGATCATGAGAATGATACGTAACACCCTGCGTGTCTTCATAGACAGGATAGTCCTGGTGGTCAGTCTCAGTCATGGCGTCGAAAGTAGAATCTACGGGGCTGTCCTCGTTGGGGAACGAAGCCGAAGACGCTGAAGAGTAAGGAGAGGAAGCAGAAAAATTGGTAAAGGTAGGGCTGGAAGGAGATGACATAGGCGGGGCGCAGTTGGCAGATATGAAGTTGCGTAGGACGATAGGACCGGACATTTGAATGTCAGAAAATGAGCGAAAATGGAAGTGGCGGCAACAGCGCCCTGTGGAAGGAAAGCGTCAGGATGGAAGGACTAACGAAGGGTTAAATGAAAGGTTTCCCTTGTCAGTTGGATTTGAAATAAAAGGGTGATTTAGCTGTGTCACCTTGGCGCGGATATGATCGGCAATTCTCAAACCAAACCCCAACGATCGGTTCGAACGGTCCGAAGACAATTGGAGAATTACCAGATAACTTAGATAATAGCGACCAAGAGTCTAGAGATGGTCGACAGCTTTTGTGAATGAGGTTCCGGAGAAATCAGTTATGTTCTCAACATAAGCTCATCAGTGTTTGCATCAAAGTTAGCAAGTTAGACTCGGTGACTTGTTTGGTCATTGCAGCCATTGGCCCGGACCCTGATTTCCTATTTTGGACTCACAGAACAGCCAGATCGCGAACCGGTTCCGATTGCTCCTAACAACCCGAGCATTTCAGGGCTGTGTACTGGTTCCTCCAAATTTCAGACCGTTTTCGGAGACTCCAGCTCCCCATTTTATGTCATTTTCTCAAATCTCTGAGAAGTCTTTTTTATAGGCTGCCTCTCTGAATCGGTCGACACGAGCAGCCTAACTCTAGAGCTGATAGACGATCCCTGTCATCAATTGGCATGATCTAATTGTCTTTGCAATCCTCATAATCCTTGCAATTTTCACAGTCTTCACAGATGGAAAGTGATCCACTTGAATGGCGAGATCGGAGCGCCGTCCCGATAAAGGCATGCCCATATTCAACGGATCATCGATCAATATCATGCGACCTCGAAGAATTCTCTGTAGAACACTTGGTGATCACGCGTGCCTGATTTAATGAAAGATCTGGAACCTCTGTGGCAAACGCCTCCCAGTCCAACCCAATGCAGCACACAAATGCCTACGTCTACGTAACTTGAATACGCCCTAAAAAGTAAATGTAGTGTACCTACTCAGCGAATCCTCCCTCACCATAAATTCCAACCGTGAAAATCCTACCTTACTCATGGATTTGCCTGCGGCACAGACATGTACACCGTCGGAGCGGAATTATATCTCCCTATCTAACCAATTCAACGGAAATAAATCAGAGACAAAGAACTCGAGCAATCGGGCCCCCGTAGGAATCGAAAGGCGAGGATAAAGAGCGACCGACCGAAGCAAGCGGATTTCGACTTGACATGGCAAACGTTGAAGGTTCTAGCTTGAATTTAGCCATTACTAACAGAGTCAAACGGGGACCGTGTAAAACAAAAACACGCACGTTTAGACAGAAAGCTCGCTTCACGCCTGGGGTCAAACTGGCACTTCGAGTTTAGATGAGATCTTCTCAGGCTTGTTATCCGGGGTGACATATCGCGGTGCGCCACATTACAGAAGCAAGAAACCCAATTAATGGTTCCCAGAAGACGGGATGCAAAGACCTCCCAAATGCTTGGACCAGTCCTCCGACGTGGGGAACACTCTAACCTGATTATCGCCAAGACATTTGCAGAAGACGTGATTGACAGTTCTAGGATTTTCCCTTCAAACACGCGTCACCCAAATTAAGAGACATAATCTATCAATGCAGATGTCGGATAAGCTTAGGCTTCTATGGACCCACAGATAAAACCTATCTATCCTAGTCATATGAGATGAAGCGGGCGCCGACAGTGAAGACCAGATACTGGTGCATATGCCGTTGCTTTCCATGGATGCCTGGTCATCTGCGACAAGCCATGAGTCACACCTCGATCGGCGATGTACGCGAAACCCGGAGGTGAATCGACAACTTGACCGGAAATGACAGCAATCGGAGGTTCAGAACGGTTCAGAATCCGGTAAGGCTACGTTTTTCATGGCTAAGCACATGGGCCCGAAGAAACTTGAACGTCTGAAGATGAACTTCCAATGCATCATATATCACGAAGCGCACCAATCAGCAGATTCTATCGAACAAAATATTCCACTAGAACCCTTCGCTAAGCGAGGGAAGATTTTAGCGTGTGTGGCGTGATATGTTTCGGATTTTCAGAACATTCCAAGAATGGAATTGAGCGATCAGACGGCGTAGCCTGGCGTGACGCGTACGACATGAGGCATGATGGGCGGCCCTGGTCGTGGCGCTGACATCAGGCACCAAAACGAATTCGCGTTTGACATTGAACGCTGCATGAATATTGACCAGAGCAGGTGAAATAAAAACCAAGAGCCTTTTAATCATGTGCAGGCAATTGCAAGATAATAATAATTACTGGCCTAAAATTAAAATTTTCACAGATGGATTTTGGATTCCACGTGGGGAGGCAAAAGATTGGTCCGGTGACCCTTGAGTGCCCCGGTCATGTCGGTCGAAGGCCATGTCCAGCGCCCCCGCAGCGTCAAGTGCTAAACAATCCAGCCGTAGTATAACAGCGCAGCACGACTGTCGTAGAAAATGAAAAATCAGCCACGCGCGCGGGTCCGTTAGCATTTGACGGGGTTCACTCCTTCTACGGCTTGAAAGGCTTTCAGTGGTCACAGAGATCCGTGATGTGGAGTCAACGTACGCTTTGCCAAAAAAAGAGTGAAGTCGGTGAGCTGTGAGCGTACACATCATCAAAAGCTGCGACGCAGAATTCGAGATGTCATCGTGTTTGACATCAGGAATCTGTATCAGGATCGGCCCAGTGCTTGATCTTGACCTCGAGGCTCTGCTTTATGTCAGTTTCCTTCGTACGATACAGGCCACGAGCTTTCACTGACTTTCTGTCCGCGAATCACTTGGGGTCGCAGGCTACCACGCAGGCTAAACGCGTCGAAAACGCGTTGTCCCCAGAAGCAGACATGATACTTGATGACAAAGATGTGGGGTGCACAGTTGGTACAAAGTTCATCGTTTATCGTTTATCGTTCGCGCCCGATCATCGATTCCCTGTACTACTAAGATTATGAAGTGTCACATTCACGAGAACGAGAGATTGGAGAGCACGAGGTTAGCCTACCATCCAAGTACGAGAGCGCTCCAGAGAGGCAGTACGCGCGCGTAAAAATCGCAGCCCGCGAAGCAAAATCTAGTCGCCTACTATAGATTCAACCCATTATCAGATCAAGGGTTACGAACCATAGACAAATACTCGTAGATCGGCGCCCGAAATATTTGATCCCCGCGTCCCAGACGCCTGGTTGGTCTGAACATCACCGTCGTGCAACTGAGTAAGAAATGGATATCTGACCTTCGAAAAGAACCCGGAGTACAGCAACGAGGTGGCCCTCCTCGTGCAAGATCGCAGTAGATAACGACATATTCTATTCAATCCGGATAGAGGACAAGGTTCTATTGGACGAAAGCTTCCTGCCAAACCTCAATGTTAGTAGTAGATGGAAGGAAAGTGCGCGGTCCGACCATCTACTGATGATGTCTAGATCCTCATAAGGAGACGACTGCGCAATGATAGCTAGTTATACTCGTATTCTGGTCCAATCGGTCCAAGGATGTGGAATGAGCTGGTTCGACTTGATGCCGAAAAGAAGGAAGAGAATGGATCGAGGAGGTTTGAATTCTCATGGAAGTCGAACCCCAAGTATCTGAGAACTCAGTCCGTGGTGGGTATATCTCCGTACAGCTCTCTGAGGAAATCAGCTAGAGGCGGATTAGAAGAAGTCCTCTCGATACTTGGACTGCCCAAGCTTTCCTGCGCAATGACGGATAAGGAATACAACACGGAGGGACAGAAAATCTCGAGCGTGCAAGGATTCTGTACTTGAGGCTTCAGACCCTGAGCAACGAGGCGTCTGTATGAACGAAGTCACAGGGATGTTAAGTCTCTGCTAGATTCACTGAGGCTCCCAAGTATGGCAGAGATGATCAACGTATTGTCTGATGACATATGATTCGGAGAGAGCAATGTCGACTCGAAGAGCTGTTCAGCGGCACGCTACACAAAATAAACCACGAGATGCACGAAGAAGGAAATGGCGCGAATTACGAAGGGAGACGCGAAATTATGAGGCTGGATCGGACCGGTAGGGTATACATATGTTCCCTGCTGCGAAGCCTGCTTTTAATGGAAACTTCATTGCGGCAATCCCGCATGGATGGAAACATCGATGAGCCTCATGAGGATGTAAGAGAAAACATCCGCATGAAGGACTTTGTATATCACGAAAGATCGACAATGGCCTAACAAAAATTAGCCACAACCAAGTAGAAGTACTAGTACATACCGAGGGAACACAGAAGATGTCAAGCTTATACAGGCTCCAGAGCTTCACCAAGCTTGCTCTAGCTTGATTAATCGTGATGTACACACATATAATTCGTCCAATATTGGGCATTATAGATCATGGTGGTCAACTAAGTGATGTAATCGGCGGTGTCGGTCCTTGGTCAGTCCCGAGTTAGGATTGTGTGTTGTTTGCATGTATCGCCAAACGCCACGTGGCCGAAAAAGGCTCCGCTGACTTACATTGAAGATTCAGGGGCTTCTTGAGAGGACGCTATTTTGTCCTGACCTTCCACCACCACCTGGACCGTTGAAAAGCTCGACTTCTGCTCTCAGCATCTCATACATCAAATTCCTCGAAGGTAAAGAAATTCTTCTTTGTGGATAACTCGTTTGAAAGTAATCAAAGGAAACCCCTGTCGGCTGCAGATTCCCCACCTTTCATGCGTGGATACACCAGAATACCAAATAATGTCTACGGAAGGCGCTGAAATATCCAACGGTTTAGCAGCAACCGAGGTCTCTGCCCAGGGGAAGGAGGTACACGGAAGGTCATACATATTTTCCTCTACACTCTCTCATTACCATATCCGCAGCTCGAAACCACCAGGGCATCAGTTGATATCACACAAGAGTCGCGTCAAAATCCTCCCGACACATCCTCACGCCGTCCCCTGACCCGCTCGCAGACTGGTCATTCATCCAAGCGAAAGGTTCGCGAGGATAACTCTCTCGAATCACTCCCTCGAAAGAAACATAAACCTCGTAAATGCCAAAAAACCAGTAAGATCGACTCTGATACCCAAGAAGATAGCGATGCCTCCGGTGAAGAAGACACCACTGAATTTCAGGGACCCAAAGACTTGACCTTCCTGAACACCACGGCCGCGCCAGGTGAACGTCGGGGTCCTCGACCACGCGCAAAGCTCCCTGTGCCGGTCCCAAACTTGACAAAGAAGAGTCGAGGGCGTCGCGTGCCTACCACTACTGTCACCCAGGGCGAGAAGCGTACCTACGCTTGCCCTGTAGAAGGCTGCGCAAAGTGCTTCCACCGTGGGGAGCATCTAAAGCGTCATATACGGTCTATTCACACCAACGAAAAGCGTACGTCGTAATGTGGGTGTTTGAGGGTTTTGCATCTGATCTGCAGCTGTAGCCTTTCAATGCACATATTCCGACTGTGACAAGTTTTTTAACAGACACGACAACCTTCTACAGCACATCAAAGTACATCGACAGCAGAGGGTCACGGACACTTCCTCGCCGCCGCCCTCGAAGCCGAAGTCTTCGCCTTCCCCGTCGCGTCCACCGGCAGAAGATACACCAACACCAGCTCCCCCGCCACCGACAAAGATCACATTCCGTCCGTCTATCTACATGACTCTCCCGAGCGCCCCTGCCTCATCGTACGCCACCGAACCTACGTCATTTGCGACAAACATGGCCGTCTCTTCTATCAGGACGGAGATCCCTAACCCACCGCAATCTCCTCCTCCACCAGCGTCGTTACCTGGCGCCCAGTTTCAGATGGGCCAACTGGCATTCCAGCCATACGTGCCGCCTCCGCCTTCTGCGTTCATGCAGATGCAACACCCGATGCTCCTCCCGGGCACAGGTGCAGGAAAGCAATCATGGCGCTCATAGCGCTCATCTAGCGTCAACCCATTTGCAATAGGCTGAACATTTTACTTATCTCCTCACATATGTACTGAAGCACCACAATTGCATAGCCCATACCACATTGTAATCGCTGTTGTATGTACGATTGGCGTTTGCTTCACTTTTATTCTACATTAGAATCAGCTGTCTGTAATACTATGCACTGTCTGAGTAGATCATAAGGGAGATAAATACGAAAGGAAGAAAGCAACTGAGGAAAGAGGTGAGGTAAACGGAACAACACTAGAACCCCAATTGCTCCACAAAGCTCTGCCATGTCGCATCCAACATCGGAGCAGGAGCGGAAAACCCTCCGCCCATCGTCGGGGGAGGCGGATGGAGACCTGGTTGGTGCTGGTACCCAAAGCCCCCAAAGAAGCTCTCCACAGGATCCATCATCGACACATCCGTCGTTGTAGCAGTGTCAGAGCTCGAAGGGAAGTCAAAGTAGCTGGACCCCAATCCCACTGTGCTGAAATTCCGCACGTCCTCTGCGATCGTCGGATGCATCGAAAGCGGAGAACTGGGTGATGCAATACGAGGCTGTTGCATCGGTGGTGGAGGCGGCGATGGCGTGAATGGCGCCACGGGACTCGACGAGCTAGATATCGGAGTGCTCTTGCTCGTTTTATCTCCTCCTCCGACCTGTGATATCAAATGTGTCCCACCACCGAGTCGATCGAGCTCTGCAGGCGAGAAGAGATGATCATGTGTACTGGCTCCATCGACGGCGTCATGTGCTTTCTTCCTCAGGCTCAAAATCGCATCAACAATGTTCGCGGCAGACCTACAGTTTGGGGCGGCTTCTTCAAAGACGCTAGAGACGGCGTCGAGCTCTTCTAAGCAGGATTTGGTCATCTTGGACGCTGGAGAGCGGGTGACAAGTATGCACATCACGATCTATGTACAGGGTCAGCCGAGGCAAAGGAAAGGAAGAAAAGAGAATGATTACAGATGCCGAGAGACTATGAGACCAGACAACGCCTAACCTTGATGTGAGCGCTGGCAACCTCTTGTAAAACGAACTCATCACTCGAATCAGCCTCCACGCCGACCGGTACGTGGCCATTACGGAGGGGAAATACCGATGCGAGGTAAGGTCGTTCGGCTGGTCATGAAGAGCTTGAGCAAAATATGCCCGGTGGAGGTTGAGTAGCGCTGCGTATCCGTTAGCATCGGGAAAGCTCAACACGAAAAGAACACTCACTCAGCTCTTTCGTTGATAAGATCGACCACCGTTGCGTGCATAAACCCGAAGGAACGCTCTCCACATTAATGCAGTCCCACCGTAGGTTGACGGGGACATGAAGGTCGCGTATACGTCGATCGAGATCTAAGACTACGGAGTAGCAGGGAGGTTTGGACCCAAAAGCGGTAGACATGACAACGTTCATGAGGGAGGTGTACTTCCAGGTGAATGTGTGGACTGGTAGGAGCAGCAGCTGAGAATGAAGCATATGATAGCAGGATGATGCACATACAGCTGAAATCTTCCGCGTTGGTGGATTCCTCGGGATCACGGGGAAGTGGACAGTCGACGTATGCGGCGGAGATGCTTGGTGGCCGACCGAGGTGGAAACTCTGGGATTTTGTTGTTAGTCCTGCATCGTGATGAGATCCTCATCTGCACTCACCATGGAAGTGTCTAACCAGTACAGACTCCAGAATACACGGCTTCGCCTTTGGCTCGTCTCCTCGGGCAGCCTCCACCTGTTGCTGTTGAGGTCTGCAGTGAAAGTTGATCAACCCGTTGCTCAGCACTAATCGGGAAGAGTCCACTCACGCAATCCGATCTACGGATGAAAGCGTCAGTTGTAGACGGTGAGAAAAGACAACCGGTTACCACTCACACTAAACGCACTTTTGACAGCAAGACCTATAAATGACCAAGCCAGATTTGACCCCACGGCCTCCCAATCACTGTATTCCTTGTAGTGTACCATATGCACTAACGCATCAACTGTGACCAAGCTGGCGTCCTGGCTGCCAGGCGACAGAGAGAACGCTGCCCGAGAGAGGTAGTAGTACTCTTGTGCATCCACAGAATACGCCGGGCGGTCAAGGTCAAATAGGGTTCCGAGAGCAAACACAATGAAGAGGAGGGACAGGGAATGATGGGAAGAAACATTATCGAAAGAGTCGGCACGGTAGATGGAGGAGAGAATCTCGTCAATCAATTCGTGTCGAGGAACAGAACAGTAGCTGGCATGAATGTCAGTGGAGGCAGGCGGACACGAGAGATCAGAGGACGTACAAAGTCTTTCCGTGTTCCAGGTACACCTCGCAAAGACGGATCGCTTCCGATAGTGGAGGCAGCAGGCCGAACACTTCGCTACCTAGCGCATTATCACATGGAATAGTTACATCTCCATCACAAAAAGACTTGACAATCCTGCTGGAAACGCGGGGAAGGATGAGACAGTTCGTTCGTGGCGGCTTGGAAAGGGCCTATGTGAAGACGGCGTCAGGGTGTAACACTAAGAAATGGCGGTTGGCGTACGCGAATGAGGTACTCCGACCGCGCAGTCTTCCCTAGAAAACTGCTCTCTCCCATGCGGTCCCAAGGTTAGCGTACCTGTAAGCTGGATGATCAGCAAACAAGCAGTAGGCGACGGAGAAAGACAGAGAAGAGCGATGGCTATCCATCAGGAGATTTTTGGGATCCTCAGTCGCATCTGCTCAGGCGTCTCTGAGGTACGACCGACTGGGAGCTTTGCAATTTCGATCAATGGGGCCGGAGACACATATGCTCGCGGAGCACGAATCCTGACAGTCTCCGCGTCACGGATACTTCACCCATTGTAAATCCACACACAAGTTGCCTCCTCCTAGTCGCTGAAGGCCGCTACAAGAGCATGTCAAGACTTACCAAAGGAATCAATGAAGTTTTCGTCTTCCGACTTTCCGTGTTGCTCGAAATCAACACCGCTGGTGCTATGTATATTAGAGGACGATGAAGGAGAGATCGAGGATGAGGTCGAGGCCTGCGCAGGCACCCCTACCTGCGGCGCCTTCAGTTGAAGGAGATCGGTACGCAAGAGAGGATGCGGCTCGTCGGAGACGGTCTGTTGAAGGGTCCGTAGGGCTTGTTCAAGCTCACGGATTCGGGCGCAGAGGTGCTCAATGCGGTCGTGGAGTTGCTCGGTGTTGGCCAAGACAAGTCTGCAACAGGATGCGAGTCAGTGAACACGTATAGGAACGTAGACACTTGGATGCACCTATTTCCCTTTCCGGCAGTGAGGGATCCTGAAAGATGGATGTGAGGACGCGGTTTGGTACGTGGATTCGAGCGTACCTTCAGGGCATATAGCACCGCAGCCTCTCGAGACACATTTCTCGCAAGGGACCTGTCACAAGCTATATTTAGTTATGTGGAGCCAGAATTAGAGACCGGGAAGGCCAGGTCAGAGGTCGGTCGCAATGCAAAACGGCCACGACTTGACATGCTTGACATCGTAGTCCCAACTATATCGCCTGAGAGATAGAACAATTACCAGAGTTTGTACCAATCATACGTAGGCGCCAAAAACTCACCGAAAGCATTCTCCCGAGCTTCCAGAACTGGGGACGCCCTAAGCTTCAGACCTCAGCGGCCCCGATCCCACCGAGCCCAACCGGCCTTCCCGTCACTAATAAGGGATACACCCACATTACGATCACAACGAAGCTTCAATCTCCTGCATTCTGCACAAGATGTAGGCCTAAATTTCAGTGAGTATGGGTATGATTATTGCACAGACGCTTAAACGCACACTCTTCCGGGCTTTCTACGTGGTTTTCCTTCCTTATCCTTCTCTGCGACGCCCATGGTGGTGGTAGGAGACAAAGCTTAAGGTCGCGCCCGATGCTGACTAAAGCGATCCAGATTCCAATTGACAACAAAGTTGGACTTGGGGTGAATAAACAATTACAAAAAGCCGTCGCCTTTGTACTTGAAGGCTAGTTGGAAGCTAAAGCGCAAGTCCAGATATCTGGCATCACCGCCCAATGTTTCGTCGCCCACAACTTTAACGGGTAGATGGAAGATGATGGAAAGTTTTATGTGGCTGCCACGTGGGTGTCGAACGCCGCATCTCGCGAAAGATGGGTACTAGTGGAAAGGCAATGTGCACGACGATGCACTTAATTATGCAAAGTTATGGTCTGTTTCAAAGTTCCACTCAGTTTGCCCGAGGTATATTTCAGGCGGGACTCCCATAAGTATTTGCTTGCTCCTATTTACATTAGCGGCTTCCCATGCGGACAGCTGGGAGACAACCGTCATTTCATTTCCTCTTCCTCCTCTTTGGGAGCAAACGAAAGGTAACCTTCCTAGAGAAGTATTTCCCTTGAGCTCAGGCTGGCAAAAAAAAGAACATGTTCTGAAGGGTTCCGTTTGAGCACCGTAAGCATTAAGTATCTTGCTTGAGGAAGCTTGAACAGACCGGGGCGAGATCTCCTACGATCTCCTCGTAGGAGATCGAATCACCACTCCTCAAACTAAGTATCATTCGCCCTTCAGATCCCCCACCCGCTCATAGAAATTGACGGATCCGCGGTGTGGAAGATCCCGTGGGTGTCGGTCAGACATGTGCCTCTCGAACAGGACCACAGCACACAAACTGGTTCCTCACTAACAGGATGTCTCGTTTGGGCCGGAAGGTAGATTTCGAAGTAGTACTGTCGCATACAAAGGCGGGGAACAGATCCCAATAAGCACTAAGAAAGACCGAAAGCCTCTTAGTTAAGAAATCGAACAAGGAGCACAGGAGCATTCCTGTCTTCGTTGCATTGATGGAGCCGGTCCTCGAGCTCCTACATACCAGTCGAGGCGCCGAAGATTTTGGTTCAAAGCAAAGAAACTGGACGATTCAAATTTAAGACAAGAGAATCGACAACGAAGCCGAAGGTAGTTGAAAGGGCACTAGCTCAGTGGAAGCATGTTCTGGGCCATTTATGCCGATGCTCCGTACAACAACGAAGTCTATACTTGTGGGGCGCTGTTATGCTTTGGCCTCGAAAAGTCGTCGCAACTCTGTAAAGCCCCGAAATCCCCATCTCGAGCTTCCCCGATGCCCGGTAGTACGTCGCAAACAGAAGAGTGTCGAAAAAAATTGACGTTCAGAGTTTATGATATGCATATCAGCAGCATAAGTAATGTCAGGGTCGTTCGGTGATGAGGAGCATAGCTTAAATTCGGGAGAAGACGTCTCCATTGGCTAACGGTCTCCAACAGAGTTTCGGCAATGGTCCCAAATACCGAACCAGTATATTACAGGGTCCTCCTCTTCCACGACGTTCAAATGAGAGAGCCGTTGGTCGATTGAAATTGTTTGTGGCGTTCCGGAATTCCTACTACATAGCCAGGTCGTGAAAACTTTGGGGGAAAGAGGTCTATATTTGATCGCCCCGTGGTACTGGCCCCGTACTGTCGTAATGAGCCTATCAGAGAGAAGCCTCCCTTTCCGTACTAGGCAGTCGGACAAGTGGCCGGGGTCTTGGAGGCGCCTATACCCGGATGCAAGGACTCTAGGAGCACCCTTTCAGACTTCCATAATCGCAGAAACAAAAGCAAAAATGTTTACTTCAAATGAACTCGAGCGTCTGAACAAGTGGGTAGTGAAGGTGAATGAAGGCGACCAAGTCTGAAATGTCACGCGTCACGAAGCATTTGTCGCCACATCATTTGTATGAAATTACGTGAGCACTGTAAGTCTTGATCCAGACCGTGACATGATCCAGACTGATACGGTGCATGCAAAGCTGGCAAGTACAGAGCGCGCACTTTGAAGTAGTCTCTCAGGATTATAGCAGTGCTTGTTCTTGACATTTGTTGTTGTTACAGTCTTATCCAAAAGATGGACAACTTGTATCAAGAGACTCATTTCCGATTCGTCTCTTCGAGAGTCGAACTTCATCCGGCACCGTATGAGAGATCACCCATTAGCATCGATCAGTTTAAGGGTCGCTAATTATATTGAAACTTCCATCAAAGTTTCCTTACCTTTGGCTCCATCGACTGAATATGTTATGGAAACAGCCACAGCTTCGTTTTTTTTGTACCTATAAAACGGCGACCTAAGAGTCTTTTAAAACCTGGACACCCTCCATTTTCCTTCACTTAGCCTCACAGTAGACACTACGCTATCCGTCCCCGGGATGATTCTGCAAGCCACACCGCAGGTGGTGCCAGTGTCTATCGACTACACGTATGACGACAATCTTCGACTCACGACTTACATCTTCGCTCATACTCTCATGTAGTTTCGGTGCTGCGTACATAGGTGTTGTAGTTGGCGCCGCGTAAGCCATTTATTTTGTTCTCCTGGGCTTCCATTCCCTAATTTTGGCCTCGTCTCTTGTCTAGCTTGTACGGAGGTGGGTTGATAGCCGTTCGTCCGATACCCTCTAAATTTCCATAGTTTCGGTTCTTCAAACATACAACTACTACATCAGCCAGAAAGATGGCTGGTTTGTCCAGGCTCTCGTAAGTCCACTCACTCCTTGCCATCCATTCCTCATCGTCATCGGTCCAGGTCGGCGCTGTTTTCGCGTTTGAGACTACTCACCAGCTGTTGATATCTCATACTGGTATGCTCATCCCCAATGTGCTGCTCTACGCTCAGCGGTTCTCTTGCTCAGTCTACATCTACACGATCACCCACTATAACGACCCGGCCTTCCAGGCAAACGTAGTGTGGTAAGTGCCTCTGCGATCTTCGTACGCCATTCTCCTGTTGACCATGATCTTCCCACAGGAGTCTCTTGGTAAATTTCTTCTCGATTGTTGTGGATTCGTGCTAACGGGTTACACTCTCGAGGTGGAGGTGCTGTTCAACGTGAGTATCAGACTCTCGCTTCCTCTATGCCCACGTTACACATCTACTCCAGGGATTCACTGCTTTTCTTGTCCAAGGGTATGTTATCTCTTGTCACTGCCGGCTTTACGGTGATTGACCTGAAACGTTTTATAGATTCCTTGCTCGTCGAATCTGGCACTGTACGTTCTCTTACGACGTCATTCCGTTTTCTCCTCTCACATAGATTTCAGTAAGCAATAAGGATATGGTTCTTATCTTACCTGTGGTATGTATCTCTCGGGGCACTTGGCAGTTTTGCGCTCACTGTCATTTCAGGCTGCTTTGATCTTCAGCGAATTCGGTGAGAACTTCAAATGTTGGAGGGTGTGGAAACTGATAATGTTGCATGTGCTTGGAAGGATGTGTCCTTGGTAGGTTTGATGTTGTCGCTCTTTCCCAGCCATGTCTTACTCGACCCCCAGCTTTCGGGATCATTTCGTGCGGGTTTCAAGTTGGTCTTGCCAAATCCCTTGACGCTCATGCTGACTTTTCAGACTGGCGCGTGTCACCACTTTTGAAGAATTGGCGACCCTCAAGGTCCTTAAAATCGTCTTTTTGATACTTGTCCTTCTCAAGTCTTGCTGCAGGCTCTCTCCATTGCTGTCAACGCATTGGCTGCTGCTGGCGACGTACTCATTGCCGTCATATTGTGTTCCATCCTGCATCGTTCTAGGACTGGGTTCCGCAAGTGAGCGTTTAGTCCCACGACTCATCAGCTACTAAGCGTTGTCTTCGCAGGTCTGATACAATAATCACCAAGTTGACGATGTACGCGATCAACACTGGGCTCTTGACCAGGTAAGCATGTCACCTAATGTACCTCCAATGGACTAGTCTAACTGCTGGTTGATGTAGCCTCTGCGCTATCGCTTCCTTGATTTCCGTACATCCACTCTTTCTAATCCCATCATCGCCTTTCGTACTGATTTCCAATACATCTACGCAGATTGTCGTCCGACCAGACACGTTCTTGTACATCACGTTCTTCTTCTGTATTGGGCGCTGTGCGTAACTTTATTCTCTTTCCCTATTCTTCGTCTTGATTGGTTCCTATCTAGTTTACGCAAACTCGCTGCTCGCTACACTAAACGCCCGTGACAAGATCCGTTCTGCAGCTGACGTTCAGATCAACAGCACGTCCCAAGTGTCATTCTCCCTCAAGGACACTTTTTCCCGCCTTGCACGCGTCGAAAAGGGGAACGCCAAGCCTCAGACTGTACGTGCCTTCCTGCTCCATCTTCGTTCTCAGTCTGATGGTTTGTAGGATCTTGCAGTCCGTGTTGACACCACGCGAGAGACAGATGCGAAGCTGGACATCGAAGGCGCTAATAAATATTCGAGCACTGTCAGTGTCACAGGGAATGACGATGAAGTGAGAACGCTTCTCCAAATCGCTGCAACTTCGCTGACGAGACTTTTTTCAGTCTAACTATGGCTATGCCATGAAGGATCTCAGAGGCAACGCCCATAGTGCTATGTGATGTCTCTTGCCTTTTATGCATTTTACTCTGCTTTCTTGAATTTTCGTCCAATTTGCCCTGCATTTACATACGTTTCTTTTTACTGAACATTTGTTCTACATCCCGCTACTGCTGCTTCTCCCAATTACACGTGAACTTCATCGACTGTGGCGTTCCTGTGGTGTTATTATCTGGGGTGGCCGACGTCCCCTTCATCGCGCTAAGCTTCAACGTCCGTAAGATACTTCTCCGGGACTCGAAAGCAGCAATGAGATCTGGGAAGTCCGAGTGGTACGTCAAAGCACCGAGAGACATGCCTCAATGCGTGGTGCTTGAGCAGATTCCTCCGTCACCTGAAGCCGCGATAACAGCAGCGGCAGACACGTGAAAGAGATGTGCTACTCGGGGGGAGGTAGGCAGAGACCTTTCAAATGGAGCGTAGACCGTCGCGAGATGAGATCGGTTTCTTTGAGAACGGGGAGGTCAAGATACTCAGGAGGCACGTTTTCCCGACAATTTGGCAAAGAGAGTAGCTGATTGGAGGAGTTTCAAGTTCGGTCGCAATGGTCTAGATCATAGGATCGGTAACATCACATGATCGTTTCCGCTGGCAGTGAGCAGTGGCACGGGCCAGCTGAGGTTTTTAATTCGCACCAGCACATTCGTAATACATTGACGCATGTCATTAAGCAATTTACATGGCAGTCTTCGTCTTCTTCCTAACCTCAGGCTCAAACGAGAACTTCTGATCCTCAGGGGCGATATTATAGAGGTTATCCCAAGCATACTGTAGCTCATCCGGGATCTTCCAGGAAAGGTCTTCATGGCGAAGCCAGAGACGGATGAGGTGGCGTCTAAAGGTTCAATTACTTCATGGGCTTCACTCAATGATATAAACCCGGTACTTACGCGTGCTTAGGATTGTCCACGAACCCGTCCCGTCCGTGAAGCAACCCCATGTTGTTGATATACTCGATGTCTCCCTTTTGGAAGTCCAGCCCGACGTTCAGCTTCTCGGTTAGAAAATGCAGAGCGTCGAGTGCCTCTGCCTGGGCCTCCGTAATAGGGGGGATGTTAGGCGACCGAGAGATCTCCATGAAGCCCGTGAAGTGACGGCGGGAGTATTGTATTATTGCATGCCCGTCCTCCCACCACAGAAGTGGCCTCATCGTGTAGGGCTTTCCGGGCTGGCCAAATCTTACCAAACGAAGGTAAGCGTAAATTCCCTTTAAGGCGCGTCTAAATCTTACTAACCTATCGACTGGCCATGGCTCTGAAAGCGTCTTGATGAGATCAGGGCGGGTGGCCGCGAGCTCGTTATAGATTCTGGAGACGCTCGCCAACCTAGATATTCCTCCCTGAGCAGCCGCCTCGATTGAAAGGAGGGCGATAAGGTCTCCAGCATCGGTGTGGAAGACCTGCTTGTCAGAAGTGTACGTCGTACTGCCGATGTGCTCATGCTTATGCGTTAGCCGCATGTCCTTGATGTGCGCCAGCATATCATGCTCGACGGACTGGCTTCCGCGGACGGTTCCGACGTACGACGATAGCCCTGCAGTTCGAACAATATCAGTTGGCAAGACAAAGAGATCGAAAATTCGCGCGAAGTTACCGGTTGTACATGATAACTAGGTCGGGTCGGGAATACGAGTCGACTGGTAAGGTCCTGAGTACGAAGAAGCCTCTTCCGGAGTAAAGCTCTCGAGCGAGCTCATGCAAGACACGGCCAAGGTTCGGAAGCGGGAAGGTATCCTTCGTCATAAATCCTAGGGGCTTGTCAAGTCCTGAAGCGAGGTCAGTATCACCGAATCGGTTTTATCAGTAACATTCTCACTCTTGAAGTGTAACAAGGCATCATCAAGCTCCTTCAGTTCGGCGTCCGAAAGCTTGTATACCCACTGGTCTTCGCTCTTCCAATCCTTTCCTTCCCACACCATGGGACCTTCGAGCTTCGCGGGGAAGCCCTCAGGCAAGTGCGTTTTGGGAAGGTCAGGGTTTTCTGCCAGGCGACGTTTAGTGCGAGCCTCGTATTTGGCGAGATCGGGGTGGTATCCAATGTCAGGCTGCTTGCCTACAGAAGCAAGCGACACGGATTGAGGTTCAGGGGCAGCAGTAGTCACGATCATCGTACTAGTCGGCATTGCGATGCTATGATACCTGTAGCCTGATACCACTTTATATGTCTCGGGAACGGGAACGAAAATCGCAATCCATTGTTTTGGTGAATCACGACATCGGACGAGCGACCACCAACGCGATGGACTAACTTTCTAGAAGGAGCGCAATAGCTGTATGAGTGGGTGGAAATCCTTCCACATAACCATGAACCGCTCGTTTCTTCTTCACACGCAATGATGAGTATGAGGATCTACTGGCCACGCTATTGAGAACATATTTCGTCCTCACCTGCTGATGGGGGCAAAAACGATCCACGCTTCACTTTACTGGGTATTTTTAACTTTCTACACGCGGTGAAGGCTTAATTTTGTCGAAGCGGTATGGGACTTTCAGTATGCCTCGAGAATGAAAGTATCAGCAGACACACGGATTGCTATTCCCGAGTTCCGTCCTGTGGGATCTAGCAGGCAGGCCATCTTCGAGACTTGTGGCAATCGTTGGTCTAGCAAAATCAGAAACTCGTAGAGACGGTACCGATGCAATGGGAAGTTGTCCTGCCAAGACAGAGAGAACTAGACCATTAAGCCGACAGAGTACCCACACAATTGGATCATAGGAGTGTTTGCTGAAGATCCGTTGAAATTGCGTTCCCTGGTGTCTACGTAGCATGCATGAGCAGATCCAATCAACGGACAGGGCACTGGGCAGTAGTTTGACACGGGTTCTTCATTGGCAGCAATTCATTCGTCTTCGAAAACAATCAGCGGCTCGTGGGAGTTTGAAATCTGGAAGTCCTCCATGTCTGTGTGAACGCCAGCGCTACATGATGATGTCTACATCGGGATTCGCTTTCAGCTCTTGTATGGCAAGAAGGATGAGAGATGCCAGGTATTGTCGATGGTCTATCCATTTACTGACATCATTCTCAACTATTCCAGTCTCGTTTCGTAGATCATGTAGCATCTGTATCAAGGAGGACAACGTCAGCGGATTTAAAGGTGCGCCGCCAACATCTGTATGTTCTTTTTTCTGGCAGGCACGGTGTATCGGAAGTTAGAAGATCATATCATTTGTAAGAACAGGAAACGGCTTCCCAACGTCCTTTCTCCCCGAATCGTTACGATTCCTCAATGCTCCGACACCATTGTCAAGGTATACGGCCCGTCCCTAGTTACAGGATAGAACCTACCGTAAGTACATGTGCCGAGATACTTGCGCTCCAGTTCGTTCGTGAACGTACCATCATGCCGATCCTAAATGTTTGAAGATTCGCTAGACGTACTGATATAAATGTAAGAGTCGTGATATGTTGTCCGAGAAGCGACTTGCAGATGGCCTATGCGAACCAAACGATAACCGAGACCGGAAAGGAGGTGCGAAAGATGTGAAAGAGATCACTGACTGACGGCGGACTCCCAAAGGTCTGGATGGTGTTGATAAGTAGCCTTCTCCGCAGGGTACTCAGATTCGTGCCGCAGAACAAGGAGGTGGTGGTACCAGTACAGAACTTTCGTGTGAGTCATATCAATTCTCCATGGGTAGTACATCGGGCCGAAGCTATACTTCGATCGCACCGCCCGGACAATGACGAGCGGTAATCCTCTTTCCCTCTTCCTCTGGGCTCCATCTTCAGAGTTTCTTGTACATGTGCTACTCGCCTACATTGAAGGATCTTCAATAATTACTGATGCGATCCGACTGCCTTGTTTTTCAGTCTACGGCCCCGGAAGAACTGTGTCGCCTTGTCATTGTCAATCTGCCTAGATGGATGGATGCGTACTCCTTTCTAGCCTCACTTTCTGTCTCCACTCTATGAACTAGATACTTCCCTGTCCCTCGGAAGCTCAATACTTGATAGACTGATGCGATGAGGCTTGACCATAGCTCCATCTTTCCGTCCCATCTCGATATTTCAGACACTATACATTCCCTCGTTCAGTTGACACAGCCCTGCAACTAAACTTCGCTAGCCTTAAAGCAGTGCTTATAATGCCTATTCCACACAGACCGCAGTCTCCTTTTCGCCGCATCAATCCAAAAGGATCTGTCTGTGACCGGTGGCGCGATTCATGATGCAGTTTATGCGCGTTTGACCTGTGTGCCTCGTTCCTTGGCCGAAGTCTCCACTAGGTGCAATACATCGTTGCATGCACTGTATCCACTCGCAGTGACGCCCCACCCTCGGCCGGGACTAGCCGGAACTCCGACAAGAAAAGGCCATAGGTTCGCGGAGCCGGGAGCTCGATTCGGAAGGACATGCGATAGAAGTGTTCATGACGTATCTGGCCAATCACGACCTTTTGTATCACCGCGGGGGTTATATGATAATGTGGTCACCACCGCCCGCTTATCTGCGGTTATTTCCTTCCCTTTCCTTCTTCCTTCTTCATGACAACACAATGGCCTCTGAGGTCCCCCCTTTAACGGAATCCGAGTATGATATTCTCCAGGACGATGGTCGATTTATCCTGTTAGCCGGCGTCCCTCTTGTCGGCGAATCTATCTTATGGGGTACGTGAGATCATCTGATGTATTGCCAATGAGAACTAATCGGTGAGCGCACAGGGATTTATTTGGTTACTATCAGTTTTTTCTACTTTTAGGCTCTCGTGAGGAAGCCCCGAACTTGCTGCTACATATTTCAGAGTTCCTGACAGTGACTTGTAGGCGGAAGGGAATCACGTCAAGACCACGGCGGTATGTCTTGGCATTGACCCTCACGATGTTTGCTATGTCAACTGCTCTCCTCGCGCTTGGAATATTACGTTTTGTCCTTGTCACCAACATATTCAACTTGAAAACGCCCTGGGAAGGAGAAACGCTTGACGACAGATACACTGCTATCGCATTCCCAGATGAGCTGCTCTACTTCATGCACGAGACTATATTTTCCATCGAGGCAACGATCTACGTTCCCCACGTACGATTTATACTAACTGCAATCCATTTTAGTTCCTCCTTGGCGACACGATCGTTGTTTGGCGGACGTGGACTCTATACGAAGCCGGTCCCGATCGCGTTTGGATGATAATGCCGTTCTTCCTATGGATTGCAGCTTTTGGTATGTACATCCGCTTCCTTTCTTTGCTTCAATAGTAGAATTAATTGCGGAAAACAGCCATTCTACCAGCTGAGAGAGTCACTACGGCGATGTGCCAGGATTTTACTTACGACGTGGCAAACGAGCATCTCTGTAGAGTCAGCGAAAAGCTATACTATACAGAGTGGGCGCTGACGATGGGTACTAACGCGATTGCAACATGCATGATTGCTTACAAGGCATGGTGAGGCTTGTTTTTGGACGCACATTCTCTTGATTCATTATCAATCTTCAGGCACCACCGTCGCCTCATCAAAGAAACTCTTGGACCATCGGCGCGAAAGACTTTGGTGGAAAAGATTCTCGCACTACTGGTCGAGTCAGGATTCCTGTATCTCATTTTTTGGGTTCGTCAAGCAACTACCGTTTCTAAGCTTTCTTTTGCCTGTTGTTCACATGACGTTACTAGGCTGTGATGTCCATCAGCCTCGTCCCTTTCAGGAACTTCGGCGCAGGACAACAGTTCGCTAATCACATCGCATACATCGGAAATCAGGTCGTAGTAAGTCTCTCGTTCGCCCATATTCTCATTCGCTGGACCATCCAATCAGGGATTGTATCCTACATGTATCGTCCTCCTCGTGGATCTTCAACGGACGATTTGGGACAACAGAGACGACAATACCCGGGTTGAGAGCAGTTTGACTTTTGCTCACCCTTCAATACTTCCTTCGGGAACGAGGGACACTTGGCGACCTTCGATAGTAAACCATGACATGAGAACTCAAGACCAGAAGAGTCCGCTTGTAACGGCAAATGTAGAGGCCCAATAATGGCATTTTTCCGCGTGTAGTTTACATATTCCCCTAACATTATCAATGTCTTTATATGAACATTGAATACCGTTGAAGCTGGACCTAATTGAATGTATTTCATACTACATACATTGCACAAACATCCGGGAAATCTCAGTTCAATCCTGGGTAAACATTTCCGCCAGGAGCAACGTACGCCTATGCCACACGCGTTTGAAAAAGGATAGACAGAGGAAGGTGGTTTGTTCTTACCTGGTTGACTGCATCTCCGCGGTACGGGTTGAAAAGGATACCAGGATCCGAAGCCTTCAAGATTTTCAGCACAAGTCCTAGTATTATGTAGATTGATTGCTAAGTCTCTCACCGAGTAACTTCCAGGGAAGCGCAGGCCGGATGGGTTGAGCGATCCTCCTCCAGTAACCGCGAGCTGCACGCAGACTGGGCCATATAAATCGGTTTGAGGCGGCACGCCACATGAAGGAAAGACATACCTGGGTAGAACTGGGCGCCTCCAGGATTCGACGCCGCGTGGAGGGCTAAATTCTCGTGACGGAGAAGCTAGCAATGGATTAGAATACGATGACGAAGAGGTTCGAATCCCTCACATAGCTTCCCGAAGCGATATTGTTAGGGATCCGAACAGTGTACGTAGCATTGTTCTTCGCTAACTTGTCGGAAGCCCATTCTCCATTTGAGAAAGTTTCTTGCTGGATCTACTCGACAAGAGGTGATTATACATCCCTGATACCTCAATCGGAAGAATTTCGATTTACCTTGAACCACGGAGAGCCGCTATCTCCCTTGAACGATGAGCAGTCACTTGTGGGACATTTCGCCATGTAGTTGAGGACGGGGCCGTAGTGACCAAGCGGCCAAGTGTTCCAGATCACATCGACAGTCCCACCCGCGGCGACGGTGGCTTGGATGGGGCCCTGATGCGTATTAGAACGAGAAGGGTGCTCGGGGGTGGGAAACGTACAGGAGGGAGCTTTGAATTACCGATCGAGCAAGTAATGTCGGGCGAATTCACGTCAGAGATAAATCCCGAGTCCTAAAATCATATTCAGTAAGTGGGTCGAGAAAGAAAAGCGCAAACAATAAGATATTGACCGATTTGGTTGCGCGGACGACTCTCAGGGGCTGTAAGGATGAAGTTCAGAGAAATGTTTAGAGTTTAGATATCCGAAGACCACAGGCGTCACCTGAGGGTTTGTGTAGCCATCTATATTATGGTTTCAACTGTATAGAATATGATCAAAGAGATCTGGTCATACCAGTGTTGACATCCCATCCACGGATGAATTGTCCGTTAATCCTGATCCATGGGACATAACCATGAGCGGCCACCCTGGAAGCGAGGGCAAGGACGACGAAAAGGGGAGCAAAGGCAGATAGCATTCTGACCTGGGGAAGTGCATCTTCTGACACGAGACTTTATAGTGGACTCAGGAACGTAAAACTTCCGGGAAGTGCTCCATATGGCGAAGAAAAATCATTACAGGCTAATTGTCGATAGCAATTCGGAAGATGGGCGTTCGTGGCATCAACCTATGTGCAGTCCAAGAGAGTACGCCAAGCATCCCGTGATACTATTTCAAAGCATTCGCCTTCGTTTGTCCTGCTCGTTCGATTCTCTTTGAAGAATGAAAAGCCTACCGAACCATCAGGTCTTCCTTTGGAGCGAAGAGCCTGGAGATTCGAGAGTGTATCTGTGGCTAAATATTAACCTGGAGGAACTACCGTCACACCCGTATTTATATGTATACCTACAGCGAGGGAAAAACCTCGTAAGTTTTTCGGTTAGGCTAACGCAAAGTCAACGCAAAGTGACCAAGCTGAAATTACGATTGCTAAGAATTAGAGCTCACACGAACAGAATTATCGATCCAAAGACACTTCTTCCTCGAATTCGAACCCACAGCGGTAGCTTAAAGTTCTGTGAAACTTCAACACAGTGAAAGCTAGTGAAAGTCAAGTTCAGATCAGAATGTCTGTTTTGCTTTATTTTGCAATGACCCGCCACCGGCGGATTTCCTCGCTGGGCCTCGTGGCTCCCGCGAGCATGTGACAAGCTCATATCTCTCCCGCCATCGCGTACCTACTGTTTTCACCGTCTCTCTCACTCTCCCGCATCCTCTCTATCTTCATTTTGGATACCCCAAGTCTAGTGAAGACTGTAAAAATAACTTTCTTGTATTGGCTAAGGTACGTTAACAATGTAATCATTCGGATTTATCGCTAACATCCATCTTGAGCTAGCTTCTCTCGTTCTCACTGTCATTCCTTGTTATCTGGATCTCATCTTGAGCTAGCTATGGCACCTAGCCCTTATAATACTGTGAGTATTTTTCTTTTATTGAGCTCGTACATTAAACACCCGTGAACCTATAGGAATATGACTCCTCAGATGAGGAGGAAGACTACTGGACCTTACCCATCAAAACCCCTTCATGTAAGATCCGTTTGATCTGTACAGAAACCATATCAACGTCGTATTAGCCACTCGCACTCCTCAAGCCAGACCTATGCCTTCGAAGGCTCAGCCCGCAAGCATCAAACCATTCGATCCAAAAGGACGAATGCAAGGTGACGGTCTTGGGAAACCTCCCAAAAAGGTCCTTCGAATTTACCCTAGCGTACCAGCGTCCCCAACGCGCTCTGGGTCGTCTCGTCAGGAGCCCCCCACCGGCTATAGCCCGATGCGACATGCACTGACCGGCCTATCACTCGCACCAGGTCTGTATGTTCCCGAATCGTGGCACGTATCGTCGCTCATGAGCTGCTCCAGGGTCTCCATCTCCAGCGAAACCTAGACCTCCCGCAAAGCCTTTGCCATCGCGAAAACCTCTCAAGGTATTCGATGAGGATCCTTTCTGGGAGCTCGTCTAACCGCGCGCGTCAGTTCGATCCTCCTCCGGTCGTGGACGCGCCTATCGAAATCAGCGAGGACGAGGACGACCTTGGTAGGTTTCAGGTGCTGCTCTGACGAAGATTCCTCGCCCCTGACGCGATCTATATGTAGTAGAACTCTCATCAGAGTCCTCGATAAGCTCAATATCCACGTCCAGCTTTGGTGGAAAACGCCAGTATCTGGAAGTGAAGAAAACTGAGACTATTCACACAGCGCGTCCCGTTCCGGCGTCTTCCAGTTCCAGCTCTTCGACACCTTCCTCTTCGACGTTGTTTTCTGACTCTGGCTCTCAACCTTTCCTCGGGGAGCTCTTCCACGACATGGAGCTGGATTCCTACATTATCAGCCACGATAAAGGGCTTCAACAGCTCTTGGACGACCATAGGATTGCCTGGGGTGTTCAGTTGGAGATCCACCGAGGACTGCAAGCCAATAAATGGGCCGTCGACGACGTCTCCAGCAAAATCAAACTCTTGGAAGGGCCCAACGAAAGCGTCATGCATCGCGTCTCTCACATCATTCTGGAAACGTCTCTGCAACTTCCGAAAGACAATCTTCTACCGTGAGCCTCCTCTTCGCTCTTCTATTTGCTCGTTGCTCACACAGAAACTCAGCAAGGAATTCGACCGTGAGCAGGCCGCTCTTCTGGAGAACAAGGGACGAGGATTAGGACTCATGGGGCACTTCATGGGCGAAGAAGACTGGTACGGCGGCAAGATCCAGCAGATCGTCCGTCTGGACCGGACCCCGGATCAAAAATCTTTTACCCTTCAAATTGAGCCTCTGGAGATGCGACGCTCGACGCGGCTGGCGCGCTTTCTCACCTCGCGGCGCATCCTTCACATCCGCATTGGGCAGGACCTACTGAGGAAGGCGAGGAAGGAGATCATCGAGTTCTTGCAGCGCAAGTTTGTTCTTGGTGGGCGAGTGTTCGTGCCGATCCCTCCGAAGGACGACGCGATGTACTTGGTGGAAGTCACGGAGAACTATGAGCGAAGGTCTCAAACCTGGGCAGGCGACCAGTTTCAGGATGTCGTTCGGAGAGTTTTTGCAGTGGCATAACCCACTGGAGTTGAATGCTGCGCAGGTGCGTGTTGCAACGTCCAATTGCTGTTTCGTTATATAGCTGACATCATTTCTTCCAGCCCATGGTCAAGTACCATACCCGGTTTGCGCTCGCCCTCTCTACCTCTGTCCCTGCGTTAGAGTTCAAAGAGGAAAACATCCACTTCATCGAGGATATCTGTGAGTAGTCGGATCGGCCGTGCTTGGACATCTACTAATTAACCCTGTGTACTATAGATACCTCGGACTGGAAAGGACCAGGGAAGGCGCCCGCAGAGAAGACCCTAACGGACGGATGCGGCCTCATCAACGAATTTGCGCTCATCGCGATCTGCCGAAAGTACGCGTACGAGCAACGTCCCAGCGCCGTCCAAGGGCGTATCGCCGGATCCAAAGGTCTCTGGGCTCTCCACCCGACGAACACGGACCAAGAGCCGCACATCTGGATCCGTGACTCCCAGAAGAAGATTTCCTACCCTGACCTCCACGATCGTGTCCATAGGATATTCGACCTCGTCCATTCGGCTCTGCCTCCGCCTACGACGTCGACGTACCACCTGTCGATGCAGAGTCTGATGAACCTCTCGTTCAACGGTGTTCCGCACGAGGTGTTTGTTGAGATGATGCGGGTTGGTTTGGAGGCGGACGTCAGACCTCTCATGCAGTGGACCACACCGGAGGATCGGTACCTGCTTTGGAACACGATCGATGAGCTTGGGAAGGTTCATCGAGCTAGGATGGCTCGGATTTCAGCTGGCTTGGCTAACGCTCTGGGATTTTCTGGGCGAGATTGGGGAAACCCGTTGGCTGCGCAGGAGGCTCAGACTACTGATGAGAGCGACGTCGTGGAAGCTGCATACACGGGGCGAAATGAATACAGTGGAGGTGAGTTGCGTATGTCCGTTTGTTTTTTTCACATTGGTGCTGAGGGTGATGACTTTGGTAGCTCCGTATTCCATGTACGAGTCCGTTGTAGAGCTGATCCAGGCTGGATTCCATCCGAAAGAGACGGGTCTGCTCCTCGGAAAGCTTCGTAAGATCGTCACTGATACTGTCAACGATGCCGTACAAGAGTTCCGCATTCCTATCCCAGAGGGGAAGTGCGTTGAAGCCTTCGTGATGGTTGGTAAGTATATACCTTGGGATTCTCTGTTGCTCCATCCTTCCTGACCCAAGCGGTTCAGATCCTCTCGGAATACTGAAGGAGGATGAGGTCTGTTTCCGGTCGTCCAAAGGGATTCCGAATGAAGAGACAATGTTTCCGTTCCATGTCGTTACTGGGGAAGTCTTGGTGAGTCCTAAAGCTGCAGTGTAGTGCATAGAAGTTGTGCTAATTCAATGATCTGTCTAGATTGGAAGGTATGGAGCGTGTTGCGCCTTATTAGCTATCACTCACGATGGGTTAGGTATCCTATTCGTCTGCCTTCTGATATCCAAAAGGTATGGTCCGTGATTCTAGTCGCTGCGTTGCCGATCTTAACCAAGGGCTCTGGCAGTTGAAGGCGGTGGACTGCCCGGATCTCTATCGATGGTCCGACGTTGTCGTCGTTCCAGCTGTAGGCTGCAACATCCATGGCGTTGGCGGGCTGCTGTCGTTGATGAGCGGACTAAGTGGAGGAGGTATGTCTTCGGCGCTGCTACCTGTCAATCTCTCTGACGTTCGATTACCTCTGCGCGCAGATGCCGACGGAGGTCAGCGCAATACTTCCCCTCTGTTGATATGGTTCTGACGACAATCTCGTAGACAAGGTGTTTTTGATCTGGTATGAACTGCTGCTCCGACACTTCAAACGGAAAGCTCTCTATCTACCACCGCTGCAATCTCAAGGCAAGGAAAAGGAAACATTCCGCCAGGACCCGGAAGTGATACAAGAAGAGTTCAAGAAGGAGAATTTCGAACGTCGCGTGGAGAAGGTTGCGGAGTTCAAAGCTCGTCTCCAAACCATGCCTCGTTCTGAGGCTCAGACAGAATTCCAGCGGCTCCTTTTGGGCGGGTTCACGGACGGGAAAGTCGGGATGTATTCCTACTATCATGATGCGGCGTGTTGGAGGTTTGGGATGGATTCTCCTCAAGCTATCCGATTTGCCTACATGTGCGTGTGTGCGCCTATCTATCTCCTCTGCATGCTTATACTCATACGCGCGTGCTTGCCAGGTCGAACACCCTACTTGATGCCAGCAAGACGGGTCTCCGCCTCCGAGCGGATGTTTCTGAGCGAGATTCGAAGGCTCATAGAGGTCGTCCTCTTGATATGGATCCGGTCAACGGTGTCAACCTCGGCAGGTGCCACCCGCGTGGTCCCTACGTCTTGTCTGTGCTCCTGAACGCGGGCAAGAAGCTGTCCACGAAGCTGTTACAGCGCTACGACGAGGTGGCTGGGGGAAAGGATCGAGAGACCCTGCTTCCTCGCGACCCAGAGCTTCTCGCGCCGTACAGGGAGTACAACGATATGCTCGACGTTAGACCCCAGGCAGCGATCTCCGAAGAGCTCGCGATGATGAAAGATCGAGTAGATAGCTGTCAGCGCTTGCTTCACCAGCTCATGGGGGAGAAAAACAAACGGACGCCGAATCCGAGAGCCCCGAGCAAGAAACGGAAACGTGGGGTTAAGGAGACGAGAGAGGATCCGATGCTGGCTGTGAGCAGATTGTATCAGGAGCCGATGCCCGAGATGGAGTGTCTGCGGTTTAGCTACAGGACGTTGATGGCGTCGTACGCGTACTCTCTGACGTCCTCCGACAGGTTTGGGTTCATGGTTGCGTTCCGAGACCTGTGCGATATCAAAAGCAAGGGGAGGGACGAGGGGTTCATACCGTGTAGGAGGGAGTTTGACTTGTTGAAGAGGATCCCTGCGTCGGCGAAGAGGGCTTTTGCGCGTACGTGGGAGTCGGAATATAGTTGAACGTCTTTTTTTGCGCCACCTTGTGTGTATAAATTCTCTCATTTTGGATTCTCGTATATGTACATAGGCTGTTTATGAACGTTGCAATTGACATGTATTCTCGCTGTTTCTCGTTTTCTCCAAGTATGTACGCTAAGTATGTACGAAGTCCCGGAAGATTCATTCCCAGCTGAAGGTCTGACCGCACCAGCAGGGAACATGCCTCTGGCTGAACATCCAGATACGCTAGAACTATGTCGGCTTCCGAGTCACCTACGTCAAAGGTTAGGTACGATAGACGGTGCCGCTCGGAGGCTCACATGGATGCTTCCATTGATAAGACGGACAGTAGTAGTAGTAGTATTCCGGCGAAGAATCCAGCCCGACTGACAGAATAAGGAAGTTGCGCGCGATAAACAGGAAGCGCTCGATGAACTAATCGATAATGGTGAATTAAGAATGCGAGTCGCCGAGACGCGTGCATGAGGTGACGCGACATACACCAGCGTATAGTAGTAAGATGGAATTGGCCATGTTCATATTACAGAATCTATATATATATATATATAGGAAACCACAGCCAGCCGCGCGTGTCCTCGTGTAGCGGTATGCGTGAGGGATCAGAGGAGGCTGACCAAGAGATGCATGGAAGAGTCCTGCATATGGCCTGGGGGTGTGCGATGCAATGAAAGGATATTGTGTGGTCCAATTCATCGATCGTCGTCGAGGCCGTATGCATGTGAGCTTTTTAAATATACTATCAGCGGGTGATGGCATCCTCATTGAACCTGAAAGGTATGCGTCCGTCGTTTCTGTCGAGGTCACCGGCGAGATTGGACACGACAAACTTTGCGCGAGGGGGGAGTTTGCAAGCGGAAAGAATCTCAGACTACTCAGAGTCAATGAGCTGATACTTCCTGTGCTATATATAGGTCGATCGGTGTGTAATTGCAACTACGTCATCATAGTGCGGCGGGGAAATCGGTGTCAGAAGGATCACGTGTGTGTTTATTGTTGACGTCACAAAAAGCTGGAGCGAGTCGGATCTGACCACTTTTTTTAGCTCCTTCCTTTATAAACAACAACGACGACGACGACGACGACTGAAATTTGAACGCACCTTGACGAAATTGAAGATGGCTAACATGGATGCTCATATAAAACGCGGTCATCCGAGTGAGTCCAAGTCTTTGGTTGTTCTATTCACAAAATGCTCATTTTTCATTATAGTTACTTTCGGGTTATTGATCTTGTTTGGAATTATCGAGGTATTTTATCCGCCTCTTTCCTTTCCTTCCTAACCCTAACTTCTCCTTCTCCTGCAGCTCGCACTCTCAGCGTGGCTCACATCGCGCTACGACAAACGAGGCGACCAAGGATCCAACTCCAACCGCGACCGCGTCCGATTCGTCCTCTTTGCGTCTGTATGGACAGTCACTTTTTCTATCTTCTACCTCGTCCTCTTCCTCCATAGCTCTTCCGGGTCTATTCTCACCAGTGTCGCTTCTCATCTGGTCTTGTGCGTATCCCCTCCTCCTCTATGTGTGAACGGTATTGAATTTGCGACCCCAGCTTGTCATTGACGTGGATTATGTGGACTGCGGGTGCGGCTGCTGTCACGCAAATGCTCGGCGGTGGGTTGAACTGCAAGTACGTACATCCTTTCTTATCACTCTCTCCCGCTCACGTTTATCATGGTCCTTAGGACACAAGATACATTCGTCTACTGCAGTCAGCTCAACGCTCTAGAAGGATTCGCTTGGGTTGAATGGCACGTCCTCCATCCCCCATCTCGTCGTCCACCCGCTAATGTATCGCACACACAGGGTTCTAACGACCTTCCTCCTCGTCTTCGTGCTCGTCCGAGGCATTACAGCCGCTCGCAGGGGAGATGGATACCGCGGTGGTCTAGTATAACCCCCCCTCCCCCACCTACATACCTATGCACGAAACCCTTTTTCTCTCACGTCTCTCCCGGGTTACTTTACGATGTGTTGTATGCCACTATTTTCAAGTCCATACATAAATAAATTTATTGGCTTGCGTGAATACCGCCCTCTGCAGGGGTAGCAGGGGGCAAACATAGAGTCCACCCAGGCATCAATCGCGCACAGTCCATCTCTGGATTCATCTTCTGCATCTGTTCTTCCCAGTTGTTGCCCAGCCCGTGCGCATTGGCGATGGACCAACACGAGTCGCCTGGTTGCACCTTGTATTCCGTCTCGCAGGGGGAGGAGGGGAGGGAGAGGGAGGGAGAGAGGATGTATTTCCAGATGAGGAGGAGGAGGACGGCGATGATGAGGAAGAAGGGGAGGAGGGTGCGGTATGCGGAGGTGTTGACGAAGTGTTTTTGAGCCATTGGGGTTGTCTGTGTCTGTGACGGACAGTCGTTAGTCGTTAGTCGTTACTTACATGGGAATAGGGAGGGACGTACGGAATCGACAGCGAGGGGTTGATACCCATCTGCTGCTCTGCTCGAGCCACCGAGTTCCAAATCGTCGACTATGTAGGTAATTCAACAGCCGTGCAATGCATTCATATCAGCCCTCCCTATACTAGCTCACCTCGACTCATCTCACCAAACTCAGCCCCCCCATGCCATATAGACCCGTCCCTCGTATCCTTGAATATATACTTCTGACTATCGGCGTCGTACCCCATGCGTTTCATTCCTTCCGGAAGACGATATTCATCCTACAATCAGTCAGTATGAAAAGGACGGAAAGGGAATATTGGATATGACTTCGTCGTATTGCGTCCAGCGGCCCACCATCGGTCGTTTAAATGTGTATGTAGGAAAGGAAGGGAAAGGATGTGGGTGTAGGAAATGTGACTGGTGACTGTAAGCGCTGTTACGTCATGCATGCACTGGGGCTGTGAGTCGACGCTACATCTCCCACTTGAACCCTTTGAACCTTACAAAAATTGAAGCTTAGGTCCACTGCCGAGAGGCTGGGGAAGTACGAGGAAACTTATAATTAGGAGGAGGGGCTTTGAATTTGATTGGTAAGTGACACAATTATTACAGTGGCTTCAGAACAGTGGACCTTTAGCTCAGAATGAATCTTCCACTGCTGGACTTAGTCTCAGGGAGATGAAATTCATCTACAGCAGTTGAGCAGCACAAGTGTATATACTGGAGAAAGGAGAATTAAACAGCAAGAATACATTGCATTTACAAGAGTACTATAGGTGGTGCAAAAAGATGTTCTGACTCCCATGTACATGCAAAAACCCTCTTTGTGCATGGATGCTTAACAACCCTCCTTCTCCCCATATAAGATGTAAATCCCTGGTCTTTCCCCTTCCTTACAGGTCTCTGAACACAACCATGAACCCCCAAACCTGTCAAAGAGTATGCATATGACATCTTATAACTGAACTGCAGATACTCCATCCATCTCAGGTATTGGCTCCTGATACAATCTGCTCACAGTCAGCATTGGATCCCCTCTCACTTCTTTATTTAACACCACATTTCCATTTCTTCCTACCTAGAGAGACATAGCACTAGATTCCTCCTCCTTCCCCTCCTACAGCAGAAAAAGCAGTAACAGTTATCCCTGCAATCCTCTATTCATTGGATCATCACAGACTGAAAACAACTTCCTGCCCCCTCCTAGCCAGAATGGGATGTACAACAAAGAGGGAGAGAAACCAAGACCCACAGTTAAACTAACAGCAGCAGAAATGAGCTGGAGGGCAGTCTGGAAGCCCTAAAGGTAAGATGTAGCAGTTTTAGAAGATTGTTCAGATATGAAA
>RZIO01000002.1:235324-249393 GCA_004338095.1 Gloeostereum incarnatum
ATCTCCAGCCATTCCAGTGCTTGACTCAGGCTTGACTACAACAAACGGCCATAGAATGGACTTTCTCTTCAAGGGACTTCGACCCCAATGCGACGAGTAATTCTCGGTGGTTTAATGAGGCTAGCTCTGGTGGCTCTCGTCATGGCCCGGTGAGTGTCGTCTCCTACAAACGGTTGGCTAGGATTGACGTCGCCTTATATAGCTCTTGTGGAGAGACGGGCAAGACTACAAGTACGCCCCGAGGGAGGGGGGTCCATGGGAACACTGTAAAAGTGTGACCGACAAATTCGACGAAGATATGTGTCGGGGATGGAATGACGACATTTCTAGTCTCCTAGTTTTCGTGAGTACTGGTTTTCATATATTTTATGCGCACGACTGCTAAAGCATACGTAGGCTGGTCTATTCGCTGCTACTGTAATCGCATTTACTATCGAGTCCTACAGGTGGCTCGACGAGGATGCCCAAGATCATACGAATGAGCTTCTCGCTCAGTTAGTTACTCTGGCACTGAGCAGCCATGATTCAAATATTATCAGCATGTCACTGCCCAGAAACTTCACTCCTTCATATGAGCAGAATATGTCCGATGTCAGAATCAACTACTGGTTCACCTCTCTCACTCTCACTCTTTCGACCGCGCTTTTGGGTATTCTCTGTAAGCAATGGCTTCGAGAATATCAAAAAGATGCTACTCTTCCTCCGATCGATGCCCTCAGGCTCCGTCAGATGCGCTACATTGGCCTCACATCATGGGGGATCCCTGGAATGATTGCATCCCTTCCAGTCCTGATGGAAATCTCGGTCATATTCTTCTTTGCGGGACTCATTGATTTCCTATGGACACGTAATCCAACTGTGGCGATCTCAGCGGGCATCATTGTTGGCATGATCGGTGTCGTCGTCGTTGTGACTACGATTATGCCCGCGGTGTACTACTTCACGAAATTAGAGCATGCTGGCGCTGAAGACTATATCGCCCACAGCAACGCTTCTTCACATACATTCGCTCTCCATCCATGTCCATACAAATCACCGCAGTCCATGGCTTTTCCTTTGCCTCGTGGTTTTCCTTTCCCCCATTGTGTCTTTAATAGCACAGGTGATCTTTTTCCGGCTCATTTATGCTTTTATTGAGGGCGCCGTCGTCGTCCTCTGGTTCTTTCGAGCGCTCTCGAGCTCTGTTACAAGAGGTCTCTGGCAACGACTTCGACTCAATCCAAAAGCTCTGAGTTGGGGTACGCTTGAGAATCGGTTACTTCTTGTGGATGATCTATGTAGTCCGCATCATGACTCTTGCCTTCAGCAGAGCACAAAGTGGATATACGATACATTCAACTATAATAACAGGGTTTCTCTCCACCTTTTCAACTGTCTCCAACATTGCCATCCTTTAGACATACGATATACACTTGATGACGAGAATTCCACAAGCCAGGCGCCCGTGCATTTGCTTTTTTATAGGCTTTTACAGTCAAAAACTGGACCCTTCTGTTCCCCAGAATGGGTTCCTACTATGTGAGATGCTCTTGCGCGCTTTACCCAGTGGTCACGGAGGGTATCAAGTAGCACCCGAAAAGTTTCCTGGGGCTTTGGATGGCGACCTCGCGTCATCATACATCATCCGTCAACTCGAACCTCTACTTCATTGGATGGATAGAAACGAAGGTGTGCCCTGTGAGCCTATTTGCATAAATCCACAGCTCACAGTACCCAGACATTGTTTACATGTAGTCGTGGCATTTTCTCATCTTCTCAATACTTCTCATCCAGTCGCCTCGATCGACTTGTGCCGTTCTGCCCACTCTCTATACCTCATAATGATAAGAATATGGCGTAGAGACGGACAGCATCCTCCAGCTTCATCCGCACGTCTTGCTATGTTCTTAGAGGACCTTGTTCGCCGTGTTCAAGTCAAAGGTGATTATGAAATACGCGCAATTGGTGAGGCTATTATCCGAGAAAGTGCCATGTTCTCAGATTGGAACAACTATGATATTTTTCTGTTCCAAATGCTGGACAATTTGATTGTGTCCAGACGTCCCCATGGAAGCATTTGAACCCTTGTGAAAGAGGGGATAGAAATGCCAATAAATATACTGACTCTTCAAAAAAAAAAAATCTCCGGGGTGAATGCCTATTTGAAGTGTAATTAGTACTAGTATCTTGGAGTATCTTGATCTAGTCATCCCGAATCCCGACTCGAGAACGATGGAACTACTAATGGGAAGCATTGTGTCGAATATGTTGTCGTAATGTATGTGGTATTCGGTATCGTTTTTAATGCATACTCTAGTATATAACTTATCCCATAACAATTGACACAGCCAAAGAATCAGCACTCAGCTCGCAAATAAATATTCACAAGCGTATGTAGCGTCAGTGTGGCATTCGGCCACATATGCCAACCTCACGTGGTCGCGACGGCCATGATTTTCCCTTGATCCTCATCGACCATCTGCGCTGGACATTAGATCTAGAGGCGCGTCTGGTGGTTTATTGCTGCCGATTTCTTGATATCGTAAATCATTTTTCCATTCTCCTCCGATCTTCGAGTTCAGTATCTTGTGTTTCCTTTCCTTGCTCGATTCGTTCGCTAGCTGGGGATGAAATATCATCAACAATACTCAGTAAAAAAACGAGCGTGGATAACGCGTGAGTACATTCATTCTGCATCACTAGAATTGATTCAGATGATATGTCTGCTGCTGAAAAGAATATCACTGTAGTTAACTATTGCGTCTAGAAAGTTGTAACGGTGCTTTGGATGACCCTAACTTGTCTCGAGGCTACCGGTCTCCGGTCTCTCCAGTACGTACTGGAATGTCGCCGCAACCCCCCCCCCTGGATACACTCCAGTGAGTGAAGCGCTGAACAATCTCTCTCTAAATCCAGGTAACTTATTCTCTTTCCTTTCAGTGCAACCGATTTCTTACGGGATCATTAATAGTATCTCCTTCCCATTTTGCTGCTCCTGCTAATCTCTCCTCCGCCTTAGACGTGGATGGAGGTGAGCCTATACTACTCTCAAATACTGGGGGAGCCTGAAAGAGAGCTACACATCACAAAAGACACTACGTTTCTCATCTGGGTTGCCTCGATCGTAACCACTTCCGGGATACACAGTTGTTCTTGCCCCAGCCGAGCCATGAGGAGTTCATCGAAGAAAACTTCCGGCGTGGGGTAGAGAAAGTGGACGACTTCAGCCACCGGCTTCGTGGTCTTCCCAGTCGGAAACAAGCCCAGCTGGAGTTCCAGCAGGTCGTCCTCTCCGGTTTCACAGACGGAAAAGTTGGAACATACTCTTACTATCACGACGGTGCCATGTGGCGGTTTGGTCTGGACGCTCCCGAAACCATCCGTTTAGCTTACATGTGTGTCTTTTTCCCGTGTCGTTTACGTCTCGCGTGGGGGTCTAAAGAGTACCTGTCTTCTTACAGGTCCAATACCCTGGTCAACTTGAGCAAGACTGGGCTGAAGTTCCGATACGATGTTCGGATGAGCGACCAGAAGAACGACCGCGGGCGACCCGAGTGCATGGGAGGTACGAATCTCGATGCTCCCCACCCTCGTGGTCCCTATGTCCTCCGGGAACTGCTCTCAGAAGGGAATGAGCTGAGGAAGAACATCTTCATTCGGTACGACGAGCTCGCGGGACCAAAGAGTGTTCAAGAAGTCAAGAAACCTGACGAAGAGCTCCGAGCGCATTATGTGGAGTACAAGGCTCAGCTCAACAAGGAGGACGGGCAGGAAGACGTGAGGTTACTTAAAGCCTGAACTAAAGATGATGGAGACGAGGCTAGAGGAGCTCTTCCAGGCGTATAGGAACGTCCTTAGTGGAGAAGACAAGGAGAAGCAGAGATGGGGGCCAGTCGATGCCAGCCCAAAAGCCAACTTCGTTGCGAAGAAGCCTCGCAACCGGCCTGGGCCGGAGAACGACCTAATGATGTCTGTGACGAAGGCCTACAGAGACTCGCTGGCCTACCGAGCCAGTTCGACTGAAGAAATGGATCACGAGGGATTTTGGGAGCTTGATGGCGTCGTGTGCATACGGGAGGTCGAAGCCCTTTGCTTTTACTGTTGCATGGAAGGACCTATGCAGTATAAAGGCAAAAGCAAACCCGGAGGGGATAGCGCCTATCACTCGGCGAATGGACGACGTGAAAAGTATACCTTCATCTGCGAGAAGGTTGTTCAATAATGAGTGACCTCTCTCATCTATCTGTATTCCGCAAAACGCTTGACTGCATAGTAAAACAGGCAAATTCAGATACAGCTAAAATACATCCACAGATGCTCAATGCCAGCACCCTGGCATAACAGTCCAAGAATCACATAGTGTACACCCAACGATTACTGCCGAACCGACCGCTTTTGCAGCGACTGCTGTAGCAATGACCTCGCCGAGGGCAGGAGCCTCGGCCGTGACTCAGACACGCCATTGACATCTAAAGATTTCAGCGACGATTGTTCCGACAATACCCTCGGAGCTGCTCTGGACGGGCCTTGGGGCTGCCGCTCCGACAGACGTTGTTGCTGATGCCGCAGAGGAATTGAAGGCTGAGGGTAAGGGGTTCCCCGTGGTCGTTGCTGATACGGGTAGCCCGGCAGTTTGAGCCTGTTGTCCAGCTCGCCCGAATCGACTAGGTGGGCGATGAATGCACGGTGCTGGAGGGTCTGTTAACTGTGTGTCAGCGGCGGCCGTGGGACGAGGAGATGCGACTAGCACGCACGGATTGTCGAACACCGAGAATAGTACCAAGGATGGAGGTATCCGCAAGGGTTGCTTGAAGCAGCGATGTGTATCCTTCCTTAAATGCTTCCTTTAGTGCGGGAAGACGTGTAAGAGCACGCGTTATATCGATTTCTATGATGATTGAGCTTTCTCTGAAACTGCATGCGATATCCGAGGAAGGCATACCTGGCTCGAGAATGTCCTGCACCACTAGCCTCTCGCTTTCTTCTTTCTTCTTTTTGATCCATTCTACTCCATCACGGGAGAGGACGGCGGACTGAGAGACGGATATGTACGACGTAGTGTACGGATACGTGAATGCGTAATAAAATAATAACGCGGAGAGCAGGCTACCCAGTGAGGCATCTGGCTGCGGGGGATTTAACTGTCGGGATAGGTGTTAGAGGTGTTAGAGGCTGGTCCCACTGAGAGGTTGGATCTCACCTGCAACCATGACAACACCATCGTCACGATGGCATAGCTGCTAACACCTCCGAATGCAGCGTCGTTCAAGTCCTTCTTTGCCAGAAATGTCTTGAGAACGACGGAAAGAGGGTGGAGATGGGGGTACCGCGGCAGTATCTCGTTCTTGATGTAAATGGAGTTGATAATGCCAGCGGGATGATTAATGTTGATATCCACGGATAGAGAGCCTGGGACAGAGGGTTAGTAGGTATATGGCTTGACCAGGGGGATTCTACGAACCATATTCCACCCCAGTCGTAAACTTGATGATGGGCACTCTTGCCCGATGGTTCACTCGAACGTCGGTTGTTATTCCCGACCGTTTGATCGCTGCAGAGAGCTGAAAGAGAGTCACTTTAGGATCCGTAATGTACTCCGGAGGAAGAGATAGTGTGATATCAAGGTCTCTGGCTCTCGTCAGACTCACGAGTAGTATTAAACGACGAGAGAAAACTCACGAAACGGGGACCCCGAGCCCTGTCACACTGCTTCCAAATAGGCCAAGTTCGCTTTTGTAGTACCTTTGCTTGGTTATCCGTTCGAGTAATACAAAAATCTCATGGCGTAAGCGGATTTCTTGTGGCGTCAGCTGGGCGTATTGGTACGAGAATGCCAGAATCTCGTCGTGAAGCCTAATATTACACAGTTGAGCACTAACACAGAAAGGATCTAAAACAACAGACGCACTTGTGCTCAATGCTATCGTACTCTCTCTGGCCGTCCATGAAATCTAACCACGGTCTACAGACCCATGGATCCAGGTCTTCCGCAGGTTCAACGTCCTTTTCTTTCTTCTTGTGACGGACCCGACGCTTTCGTTCCTTAGGGTTCGTGTCCGCATTTGATTTCGGGTCAGTGCTAGTAGCAGTGATTATTTGAGAGGTGGACGCTTGCGGCGGTTCTGTTTTCATTTCAAGCGTCAGTACGCGCCACTTCAGAGACCTTAACAGCACGTACTATTTGGCATGTTCAGTTAGTAATCTCCCCCGAAAAGGAAGACGATCGACGCGTCGGTTGTGATGGTGAAATAACAAGATGCCTTAAGATGCTGTGCAGCCTGTTTTTGGGCGGTCATTTCTATTTCTGGACTCGTGAGAAACAATACCATGACGCTTTTGACGGCTCTAACCTCTAGCTGGCTGTTCTACTTCAACCCTCCTATGAATTACCGGTACATATACTACATATACTAATCAATGCTGAAATAATTCGCACAAGTGTTCCGTCTCCCCTTTCAATTTTCCAACCTTCTTTGCTTTAGTTCTTTCAAGTTGGTGGTCTCGATGCGATGCATATTACCATTCGTATGATTCACGATTCAATCAAAAGGCTCGAACCGACGCGGCCTCGCGCTACCGCGAACACGACGCGTCGAGTCTTCAACGAGGCTCTAGATCCTACCGAGGTCAACTGATTCGACCACGTGCTCAACTGTATATAATTGCGCCACTTCCTATTCCCGCGTCTTATACCCCACCTACAATGACAGACATATCAACCTTGCAAGCTCAGCATTCCCCTGCCGGTACGTTCCCCCTTTTCGTCTAGTCGGTCTCGAAAGCTGATATTACTTGTACTACACAGTGAAAGTAGGAGGTCGCCGACTATCCATCTCGCACCTCCATCCCCATCCGAAGAAGACGTGAGCGCATTTTTGACCCCTTTTCCCCCCTTAGTCTCATCTCGCTTGTCCCTTTTAGTGAACAGCATCCCGTCTCCTCCTCCCCCCCAACAACGAGTAGTAACACCGAGCCGGAGGACTACCCTCGCCCAAACCCTGAACACAGCAATACCCATAACCATAACGAATCCCCTCCGCCGCCGCTCCATGAGGAACCCAAACCGCAGCGTAAAGAACCGCGGGAACTCGCGCACGTCAAAGTAGAACACACCCGCCCCACTCGCGAGCCTACCAAGAATCAAAGCGGATTTGGTGCGGGAGGACGTATTAGCCAACCTGCTGGAAAAGGGGCTTAGTATAGGAAGAAGGAGAATGATGGACAATCATTAATCATTAATGAAAGAGAAGAAGTGTAACATTATATGATACGATACGTAGGGAATGTATTAATATCAGAATTAGCCCAACATTATGGAACTCAGAAGTTCCTGTTACAATCTAGCTGTCGATGCTGGGAGCTGGCAAAAGGCCTTTCTCTAAGAGCATCGTTGCCTGGCACAGCAGGCGTGCTGGTATGGAGTCTCGTCATATCTTCTACATGCAATCCGCGGCAAGGGAGGCAACGTTAACCAAACGAGCATGCAGAAAATTTGGTATGGATATACTCTCCAAAAAAAACATGTGGATAAACAGGCTCCTACGCACAGAGCGCACTACTTTCTTCCTATGGCTCGCGGAGCTAACTGGGTAAAAAGTAGTAATCGTAGGTACCACAGAAGCAACATCGCTCGCCAGAAGCAATATAGAATCATGGGACGGGAATAATGTATCCGCTTCTTGAACGAATGTGAGAATATAAAAGAATGTAGGGAATTGTCTGTCTGTCTGTTCGTATTAATCAGAACCTGAGGGTCTGGCCGGCGTTGGCGGTGACGGAGGCCTTGACCTTGGAGGCGTCGAGGAGGGTGTACTTGTAGGGTGCGGAGCTGAAGGTGCCAGCGGGGGCAGAGTTTGATCCTCCCCCGAGGTTATTGCCCTTGGCGACGACGAAGCCGCCGTCGGTAGAGTAGATGGGCTTCTTAACACCTGGGGAAACAATCAGCGGATAAGCATGAACGAGGAAGGATCAGACCCTTACCCTCAAAGACGTTGTTCTCGGCAAGGAGCTGAGCACCTGAGGAGAGAACGACCGATCAGCTGAGGGTTTTATCAGACACGCAAACACTTACCCTTCCTGCTGTTGATACCATCGTTACAGTCCTTGAAGTAGTTATTGAAGAGATGGCCGGTTCCGAACCTGAACGAGGGAGTACGCTACTCAAAAGTCACCATCCAAAAGCAAAACGCCAAAGACAAAGGGAGACCAACCGAGTTCAAATTAAGCCAGAAGTTGTTGGCGTACGTGATGGTGATAACCTTGTCTTCACCGCTGTTGCTATCGGAGTGACCAACCAAGGATCCTTTCCAGTGATCGTGGAGGATGCTATCGGTGACCGTGATGCCAGTGCAGCCATGGGTGATGTCGAGGAGACCGTCGTAGCTACAAGGAAACATGCGTCATGAGGGGGCAGCAACACAAAAAGAGGAAGATACTGACAAGTCCTTGTCGTGGTCACGGTCGTTGGAGAGATCGACATGGTCAACCCAGACGTTCTTAGATTTCTGGATGGCGATGGCGTCGGTGGGGGCGACGACCTTGGAAATCTTCAAGTTGCGGAGGATAACATTGGACGCATCGATGACACGGAGACCGATGTTGGTAAGAGCTGGATCAGAAAGGTAAACGCTTGTTCGTAGGAAGGATAGAGGGCGTAACATACAAGAACCAGACGCTCCAATGACTGACTTGTTAGAGCCGACCTTGATGGCAGAACCGTCACCCTTGAGGTTACCTGCAGATGATAGGACGTCAGAAGAGCAGCGGACGCGCTCCACGATGTTGCACGTACCCTTGATGATGACGACAGCAGCGGTGTCGCCCTTCACAGCAACAGTCAATTGCGCAACGGTGGTGACGGTGGTCTGCTTTCCGCCGGAACCACCGGTAGTCTTCGCCTGAGCAGCAAAACCAACAGTAGCGACCTCATCAACGGAAGCTCTCTTGATAGGAGAAGCCTGTCCACGAGAACATCAATCAGACGCGTCCAAGGCCACATACTATACACTCACAGACGCGAACGCAGCGAGAGCAAGGAAAGGCAAGTACCACTTCATGATTCAATGCGTCTGGTAGAGAAAGGGAGTGCGACGATTAACAGACAGAGAAAGCGGGGGAAAAAGGTAGACTGATGAAGAACGGCGAGATGCTCGCCCGCCCTTTTTATATTGCATAGCAGAGGGATCGGATTGACGAAAATAGGCACCACCGCGCGCCGTTCCATGTGGGGCGGAAAATTAAATGCAAATGCCGCGCCGGGCGGCGCACGTAAAAAGTCCGAGGCCACATGTAAATCGAAGACGAAGCAACCAGGAACATCTTTTATAAGAGCGAAAAGAGCGTTTCCAGAGCAGTCCAGTCTTACAGCTTGAGCAGTATGAATCACCCTAGCGAAAGAAGGAAGCTAGAGTGCATGGTGTGGATGAATCACTCAAAATTGCGATGATGTTGAGGCCAAGAGTACGGGATAATTCTGACGGAAAAAACAGTCAATGATCGTGACAATCAGCTTTGCATTGAAGTTGCATCCGTCCCGGTCGAGCTTCAGAGCCTAGGAACTAGTACTACCATCGCTATAGGAACGAGCCAAAAACCTCCCGAGTGACGTAGAAAAGGGCCGAGAAATTAGGATGGCGCCACTGCACGTCAACAGTGCAGTATTATGATTGTTGGTCTGCCATCGGGACGGCTGAAAGAACGTCATTCGTAACCCTGCGATACGAAACCGCGAGCGCTCGAAAACGGTACATACAATAGAGGAGTTTCTCATTGATCATAGTTTTGTCACGACAGGGAACGAGGTGACACACCACACAGGCTATCACAACCCCACCCGCTCATTTTGTATCCACGAGAAGGACCAAGGCTTGGGTAGTCATGCGAGTGGGCTGTCCAGCTCGTCTTCGTATCTTACCCCAATCAGAGGATTTGCACCATGAGTACATTGACCTGCGCGGCCTCCCAAGTTGCGTTAACTGATGGGAGGGGCAAGCTCTGCATCGTCCACCATTCGCATGTACGGAGCAGATAGATAATCGACCATCCTACAAATTTTGTAAGCACGAGGACACTGTGACTTTGCTTAGGAGTCGGACGGGCCCACAAATATAGGTCACCGTGATGGGCGGTCACGAGAAGTGACAACATTGAGAGGACATGGAACGATCAACAATGTCGACGTATGTTTCATGGTCTTTCCAGTCTCACACGAGACGCGTGAATCTCGGAACTGCGGCTAGCATCGCAAATGACCGCGCAACATCACGTACGATAGATGCATAGATTGACAGTGCCCATGAGCAAAGATGAACACGCACAAGAGCATGACGTCCATGACCAGCTGGAACATACCATGGAACGTCGTTGGAAGTCACCGCTCAAGTCCGAGTATACGTACATGGAACCGATGCGCCAACAAACAAGGGGAAGATTCCGCTCATACCACGTCAGCAGCCTCGGCTCTGGAGTCACGCACCTTGGATGGGGGTGACGGTGAGTTGACCGACGGTGGTCGCGGTAGCATACTATCCGCCGGGAGTTATGTCCTCAACGGCGGTGACCTTGTCAACAGCTCTCTGCATAGGAGAACTCTGACCACGAGAACATAAGTCAGACGTGTAGACGATGGCTGACCGGTTATACATACACTCACTGGTTTATGCCATAGACAGAGAAAAGCAGCAGGACACAAGAAAAGGAGATCTAGAGAGAACCAAAGAGGTGCAGACACTGTACGAGTCGGGACGGACCGCCATCAACGCATGGTGGGCCTATAGAGGCCAGGCCGCATCCAGAACGAGATAGGACTCTCGAGGGTTCAACCACAAACAGGACAGGAAGGCTTACAGCACCAACCAACCAACGGGAATTGTACAAAAGAAGATATAGCTAAGCCTTTGGGATTGCATTATGCTCCGGAAGTAAGAATGGAAACGAGACAAAACGTGGTATTGATTCAACACTACACTAGCCGTCAAAGGATCAGTCTACGAAGACAACGAGAAGGATAAGACGTACGTAAAGTCAACTAGTATCCAAACAACCCTTATGACGAAGAGTAAAGCTCCTCCTTGGTCGAGATACCTACACCAGCAAGACATTAGCATACCCTATCTCCTCAGTAAAAGCCAATCAAAAATCACACACCCAATTCTTCCCTCAAAGGCTTAAGCTCATCAAGATACGCCTGGTACTGAGCCTTGCTCTCCACCTTCTCCTTGATACCCTCAAAGATACGCACAGCGGTGGCATAGTCATCGACCCTACGAGCAGCCCGCACGGCGGCCTCGACGACGCCGGTCGAAGGAACGAGATCGTGGGCAAAGCAGTTGTTAAGCCCGCGCTGGACCTCGAAAAGGTCTTCGGCCTCCTTGAAAAAGGTGATATAACGCTCGGAGAATTCCTCAAAGGACTCTTCCGCGTGGGCGTGGGCGTTGCGGACGAGGATGGGGGTCATCGTGCGGAGAGCTGGGCGTGCGGGGGCGCGGAGGGTGGCGGCGGTGCGGAAAATTTGAGAGCGCATCATCATGGACGACGGTGAGGAAGAGGGAGGGAGGGAGGGAGAGAGGGAAAAGTGATGGGCAACCAAACAATCGTGGGAATCGGGATGTACCGGGGTCTGGATCGTGGCCTCGATCGTTGTCAGCCACTCTCTGCCTCCGGATTACTTGCACTCTGGCTATCCCACCTTAGCTAACCTTAGCGGAAGTGTCGAATGTCATACTATTCTGTCAAATGGCTGGAGAGTTTCAGAGGGCTCCGGAGCGTCTTGTTGTGTCTTAGTAGACCACGCTGATGCCAGCGCTGACGGGCCACCTAGTTATGGCCAAAGCGAAGGACTGAATCCCCCGCAAAGCCACGCCTCACGCTCGCGTTCATGCTATCGAGGCACCTAAACTGACCTTTTACATCTGCATCCAGGCTGCCTTTCCCCGTCCGACGTATTGGAGGCAGTCTCTGAGCCTAAGTAGGATTTGCCACAAAACAGTGGTATTTGTCAACCCGTCTCTCTTGACCTCTATTTGTCCTCGGTCCTGTGTCTTCTTCCTCGTCGCAAGGCACACCGTACTTCATGACGTCGCGAATCCGATCGGAACATGCTTGCACAATGAACTCGTTGACCCGTCGCACAGCCTCGCCAACTGTATCTACGCCTAACTGTCCCCCATCAAAAACACACCAAAAGAATGCTGTACGGGAACTTGGAAGCTCTTCGCTACTTCTCCCCTGATGTTCCTCCCTGCAGGTCTTACGCTCTCCAGTGGTAAACAAGTACATTGCCCTTCTATCGTCGAGCGGCCCCCGGGGATTATCCGAGTGAGTTCTTTACTCGGCTGGGATATTCCTAGACGGGACGCCTCACGTACTTACACTGCGTCTCAGAGCAAACGTTCTTGTTTCACACTTTCAGGACACTCTCACGTCCCTTTGTTTCGCTGTTTCAGGACTTGATAACTTGTTCACTGCCATAAGCGTCTATTGGCCAGCTCCAAATGGACTCCAAACAACGTGCTTTGATGTGCCGCCGGTATGTATGTACCTGGCCGATAGAGCGCTCAGCTCTATTCAACGTCGACTCCGATTCCCGAAGAATTCGGGTTACACTTTGCATCCATCCAGGCCTTTTGCCACACCCCGACGGAACGGTCCTTTACACAAACCAGCGGCCGTTGAACTTGGAGCCACGACTTTTTATTGGTAATTCATGAAAGCGTTTACCTCTCACGCGCGGCGCCAGCTCCCTCTTCCTGCGAGCATGATGGTATTCCTGAATAGCTAACAACATTTCGATCGATGCCATCTTACTCTGTACCATATGCAAATCCTTCCTTCCCATTGTCACGGAGATCAAATCTCGGAGGAGGAGCATGAGGGAAAGGAGGGGCCTGAGTCCGATTCGCAGCGCAGCCATCTATCCCTCACGTACGTCCTCCGAGTCGGAGCGTTTACATTCCGTTCCGGGCTCTCACAGCTTCCTTCCGAGAACGAGACGTCGATCTTTTTTTCTCACCACCTCTATTATTATATGGCGATGGGGTGGAGATTATCAACATCACAGGTTTTCATGCCTCGTGTCATTCGTCAGCAGCTAGCCTGGTGGCGCCCAGCTCGCTTGCGAAATCTCGAGCCCGGATCCGTAGGCGCGTCAAATTACTTTTTACGCGGGCTCTATCGCGAAGAAAAGTACTCCGAAGCAAATACCTGTCTCCCTCTGGGCATATGTTTGGGCGGCGCGAAGGTACATATGACGCCACGGAGAGAAGAAGTTGAAAGCCGTTTTTGATGGTATCTAATCGCAATGCCGATGACCGCGCGCATGTGGCATTAAGTATTTCGTCATTGTTTTGTCCGCAAAAAACCTGTGTAGCGCGCTTTTCATTTCGGATACTTTGTTCGTGAAGAGGATCGTTGGGCTCAGTTGGGATTGCTGCTCAGATGTATGTATGCTAGTGGAAGGTAGTGTTTACCGTGGGGGTTTTGCCACGAGGTGTGACTCTGAGTTGCGTTTGCCATCAGTGACTAATGTCAACAAATATGGCCACGTGGAAGGAAAGTTGAGGGGCGAATTGAGACAGATACTTTTTCTCTCTCAACCACCATCTGCAGTCGAGGATTCTGATTCCGTCGGTAAATTGCGCAAAGGGCACTGGGGATCGACAAGCAAAAAGCCGTTCTATGACGCAAGCTGTGTTTCCGTTCCTTGCATTGCATAGCTTGTACAAACACAGCCTCAAACAAGCCTCCGAGCCTCCTTTGCCGCTCTGCCTTCTTTTCACTGCTCTGTTATAAAATCCGGAAGTTTTGAGTAATGGCGACTCAGAACAACTCTTCCTCGCCAAGGTTCAAGAAAGGATCTATTGCATCTATCACAAATCCGAATCCGACTTCAAACGTAGAGTCATCATCCCCATCTTCTTCATCCACATCACCCGTGGATCCGCCCCCTCCCCCGCCCCCGCAACCACATCCACCAAATACGATGGATAACATGCCTTACTACAATCACCAGCTTCCTTATCCTATTGACCAGGTCAACTCGACCCTCTATCAGCAACAGGCCCCTTCTGCTCCCCCACCTCATATGACCCACA
>RZIO01000002.1:249471-260186 GCA_004338095.1 Gloeostereum incarnatum
AGCATGCCGGACACCGGAAGCGTCACTCTGGTGATGCCCTGCTCTCCATGGACGCGCCCACACAACCCCGCAAGTACGTCTCACCCTCTTCCACCTCCAAGAAGGAACTCCCTTCGTTCTATCCCTCGACTACCACTACCACCATCATGCCCGGTACGAAACGGCGCGCTCGCTCTCAGCCCTCGGACGAGGAGGATGACGAGCTGACGGAGGAGCCCCCAGCGCCCAACGCGACTGAGCAGGAGAAGGTCGAGTGGAAGAGGAGGCAGAACACGCTCGCTGCGAGGCGGAGCAGGAAGCGCAAGCTCATGTATACGCAGCAGCTGGAGGGGACTGTCGAGAAGCTGACGATGGAGAAGGAGGTGTGGAAGACGAGGACGATGACGCTGAAGCATCTCCTGCACTCGCATGGGATTCCTTGCCCGGACTTCAAGGATTAACCAGCCTGTGGCCCGCCCGCCTGCCTGCTTACTTGTTCTTCGTCGCTTGGGTTGATTTCATTCCCCATCCTATTTTATCCTGGAGAAGGGAACGTCCGGACACGCACCTTGTGAGCCTCCACGTCGTCGTCGTTTGGGGTCGTTTTTCTGACTTGTGATTGAATGCAGATAGCACTCCTTCCTGCTGCACCCACACACCACGCCTATCATTGTCAGCTACATACTCTCCTGCACACCCATCGCAGGCCGCGTCACTCTCGTTCGTTTACCTCCCTCCCCCCCTTGTCATTGGATATAACATCCATGCCCTTCGCTCTGTGTTTACGTTTTACGTTCCGAGTCGTCTGTCGTTGATGTGAAGAACTTTTTTTTCCCCTCTCCTCATCATTTTCTCGTTTGTTTCTTCTTTCTTCCCTTTGCAACTCTCGTCTGTCTGTAACTCGGTATTACTATGATCATCCACCGTTTATTTTATTTTATTCTTTCTTTCTTTCCCTCCGTAGATTTTTTGAAGAAGAAGAAGAGCATTTTAAGTAACGGGATGGATGGAGAGAGATCGGCGCAGACGCAAACGGGTGGGGGATCTGATGACTCTGAGACTATACATGGTGACTCCTTTTTGATCAACAACGGTCCACGGGATTTAGACCGGAGGATGGATGACGTGTCGTGAATCATTTCATTGTCCTGAGGCGTTCGCGTTGACAGTGGTGTGTATGAAAGTTGTGTGAGTTGTCCAGAGGAGTGAAACCCTTTTGAAGGGCGGAGATCGCGGCTCACCCCTAGCATAGGGAGAGGCAAGGGCTGACTCGGAGTGCATGGGATAGGGAAGAAAGAAGTGGGGAAATGAAGAAAAAGAGGGCGCTCCTTCTTATAGTACTCGCAGGGGTTGTTTGTTGTTGTGGACGGGAGGCAGGGTATAGATTCATCAGGCCCACTCATAGTGAGTACTTACATAATGTCCGACGAGTGAGTTCAATAAGCGGGGGAGCGGGAGACTCCGACGGAGAGGGCGCGATGATGAGTCAGTCGATCAGTGTCACACGATCGATCGATCATGCGCCATCACACCGGCTGACAAGTTGAACTTTAACTTCCAGCGTCTCTTCCAGTTCTTGGCTTCAACGATGTCCCGATCTTCAGCTCAGGATGCTCGGCGATTTTCGAGACTACCAAGACTCAACCAAGTAACTCTGAAGCGCAATAGACTCCGTGAAGTTATCAAAGCTGGGGACTGGTGAGTGTTTTCGCGACATGTATTTATACAGCGCCTCATGTTCGTCGTTCATGTTCAAATAGCGTATTCGTTAAAGCTCCTCGGGACGACGACAGACCTCCGACAGTTGCTGGTTGTTGGATGGCCAACATAATAGAACTACGCGGGACGGATGACAGGTCTTCCAAAGCGAAAGTGATGTATCTCCTCACGCCAGGAGACTTGGAAGTATTGTTGCCTGAAGATCAGTTGAGTTCTTTCTAAGTGCTGGTAACCCAATTGCACCCCCTGACTTGTTGGATGGTAGGAAATTGGATGAGTTGGGGCATGTAGCACCCAATGAACTGATTCTACATGAGGATTTGGTGTGGATAGAGACTGATACCATACAAGGTGGGCTCCAATATCTCATTCATAAATTCCAACCTAGTGGTGACATGAACACTCAGACAAGGCAGATATCCCCTTCCATGACGATTCCCAGCCTGAACCCCGCCGAATCAATTCAAAGACTTGGTTCTATCGAGCAAAGGTTGACGCTCATCTTATACTAACAAAGGTGACAATGACTTCCATTACATTACATTGCATCATGGACACGTATGCTGAAGATGTTGTTGTCTAGCCATGGCAAACGACGTGTCTCTGCACTCCAAAGGTCATGTACGACCCAATATATGACCGGCAGAGGTATTGTCCCACTTGCAAGGAATGGATGCATACGAATTGTATCCATCGCGTCGTCGCAAAAGGAACGAGGGACTCCATTCCCTTCAGAGCACCCCAAGGTGATCCACGAGACGAGGATATCCTCAACCCTGGAGATGGGCCCAGGAGTGACTGGGAAAGCACAGCGGGTCAGAAGAGCCAGCGAGAGCTGGATCTACGCCTTCTTAAAAGGCTCGCAACGAAAGTCCCATATGTTCGTGGCCAGTCAAAGGTAAATGATGAAGAATGGGATCCGGAGAATGTGTGGGCCGTTACTGGGACTGGAACTCTCGTAGCGAAGGCTAGGGAGTTTTTGGCAATGCCGTACGAGGATCTTCCTGCTGACTGGAAGACCCAGCTGAGGCCTGAGTTCATTGAGGATATGGAGAATATTCGATGGGTTCTGTATGAGTGTCGGTGGTGCCATACAAGAATATGAGATCGTGTTTTGCACATTCTAAATAGATGTGGCGCAATGTCAACGCCACAAACAAATGGTCAGGTGAAGTCTTAGCATATGTACGACCCAGATAACTTATCTTTCCCTCATTATTGCACACCGGTCTGAATAATCTCTTCGAGTAACTGTTCTAAGTACGCCACAACCCGCTTCACTCGGGCTGGACATATCCACGTCAGTCGGGATGTCCATAGCATAACTACAAGAGCCCTAGAGACGGCGCCGGAGGGCCAACATCAGGCTCAGTATCTACAGAAGATAAGAAGAGACTGTATGTCTTTGGTATGAAATCTAAGTAAGTATGTTGCAGCAGAAGGGATAACGTTCATGGACTCGGCAATTATCCGAATGATAGGCGGCAACCTGTAGTCTCTTGTCTTCAGGAGGGAGTGGGCAGCCTGGATACTTCTCGAAGAACGACACACGGCAGTATGGGTCAGCAATGGTTACCCATTCCAAATCTCCCTCGAGGCCGTCTTTGCGCAAGACATCGCGAAAGTTCAAGTCCCGCTGCTCTTGTGGCACATCACTGTAGCTGGACCAGCTCTCATTCGAATCATCGCTTATCCTCCTCAACAGCAAACACTCCGTGTTCCCCCAGCCATCAGGTGTCACCTACAGGATCTGAACAAACGTATCATATGATATCAAGGACTGCAACTCACGGCCGGGTATACGACGGTGCGGGCAATAAGGAACGCTCGAGATTGAGGGCCACGTAGCTCAAACCAGCGGCTGAGCGCGATCGCGAGTCCATCCTCATCAAAGTCGATGGAGGAGAATGGCTCAATGTCAAAGCATCGATTCTGGCTTTGACGAGCATACCACTTGTTGAACCACTGGCGGGCAGCGCTTGGTGGGATAATCCATCCGGTGTATTTGAGAACCATCTGGGAGAAATTATTTACGTTGAAGCCAGAAAGAAATGTGATTCATACATACCCGATAAATGTTGGCAAAATAGTTGAAATTTCTAAGGTGGCACCGTGGTTCCGACGCGACGAAGGCTCGAACGATCATGGGACCAGCTAACACATCCTCTCCTGTCACATTGAGTCACAGTTCCCGATGCTTGTCTTGCATTCATCATGAGGTACTATAAGTCTCTAGTTTGCTCATTGCCTCCGGTCAGCACAGTGAAGATATACCAGAACGATTTTCTTCACAAAATATTCAATAGAGCTCTAAACCCGGAGAACGGATTTTCCCCGATCGAGCACAGGCTGTACCCAGGTTGCAATGGCCGACTGGGTGAAATCTTCCCAACAGCGCAACGCTTCCTGGTAAAACCACAGGGCTTATTTCTCCTGATTATGCATCCAGACACTGGGACCGATGACAGCGACCCTGGGGATACCTCATTCGCATCCACGGCCGCGGTCGATGGAGACACAAGAACGGGTATTATCAGCGAAGAAAACTGATAATATGCCACATGCTAACGATACCTTGATAATACATTGATCTTTAGCGTACTTTTAGCGTAATCCAATTGACAATACCCTTCATTGCGCCTTGTGTACGAGTAACTCAACTGTTCTAAGTACGCCACAACCCGCTTCACTCGGGCCGGACATATCCCCGTAAATTTCTCTCGGCGAACATGACGGTTGCATTCTTCGTCGATGTTGTCATCTCGGTCCTTGTCTAGGTTAATACCTTTGAGACGACCATCACAAACCCTCAGAATGTCCTCGACTTCAGCTCTGATTGTCCCTCTCGACCCCAAATCCCCTTCCCCAAAATTTGCCACATGGCCGACCTCGACTGAGAAGGTACCTAAAGTCGGAACGACCCGCGTGCTGTACAACACCCCCGTGGGCGGGAAAATCACCGTGCTGTCGTCTCTGGGAGAGACATTCGACACTAAGAGCGAAGAAGAAAAGGCTGAGATTGTGAGGAAGAGTGTGGGGAGTGCGGTGAAGGCGGTGAAGGCACTGGAAGATGTCGGGGAAATTATAGTGGACGCTGAGCTTGACCCTTATGCCGCTGGTGCGTTTCTTCAAGTTCTTCTTCATTCAATTCATTTTCTTATACCCTGGAGAAAATAGCTGTTGGAGCCCATTTGGCTCTTTATAGTTTCACCCTCAAAACTCAACCGAAACAATCGAGGTTTGACCCGAGGTTGAAAGAACCTATACCGGAGAAATTTTCCCTCAGGGCTTTGAAGCCGTCCAAGGAATGGGACGATGGCGCTATTGTCGCCGAGGCGCAGAACCTTGCTCGAACAGTATGTTTCTCCGTACTTGTTTCCACGTCACGACAGTCCTGGACAACAGCTCTTCTTTGACAGTTGATGGAACTTCCTGCGAACATGATGACTCCTACCGTAAGTTTCGCGTTCTTCCTTCCTTCCAAAATCGGTCTCGTCGCTCACACAGGTATAGGTCTTCTGCGAACGCGTCAAAAAGGAGTTTGCGGGGATACCTGACGTGAAGATCATCATACGCGACGAGGGTACGCCTTTTTTCGCGTCAGATCTCTATATTCTGACACTGAACTTGTCGGGGAAACAGAGTGGGCAGAGAAGACGGGCATGGTATGACTGCCGCCTTCTTTTGGTGCTCTTTTTCCAAACTCACGAACGGTCATATTGCCAGCGGACATTCCTTTCGGTAACAAGAGGAACATCCGAGCCTGCCAAGTTCCTAGAAATGTATAGCTCCATCCATGGCCTTTGCTGTTGACCTTTCCTCATGCCCCATCCATCCATTTAGACACTACACTCCAAAAAACAGCGCCAGCGCCAAGCCTCTGGCGCTTGTTGGGAAGGGTATCACTTTCGACAGTGGAGGGATCAGCTTGAAGCCCGGATCCGTACGTGTATTGCTTTTGCATCCTTCTCTTGCTCATGCCCTACACCTACAGGGCATGAAACTGATGCGTGGGGACATGGGAGGCGCGGCAGCTGTTGTAAGCTCTGCTCTCGCCATTGCCAAGCTCGGACTACCGTAAACGTCTATCACTCTTTCTCGCCTGTTCAATCTGACTGCTGCATTACAGTGTCAAGGTGTTCACACTTACTCCGCTCACGGAGAACATGCCTGGGGTGCGTATCTTTTCATTAACACTAGATAGTACGCTGAGTTTTGGTGTTTTCAGCCGAACGCGACTAAGCCGGGAGACGTGTGAGTTCTTGTCTTTCCCCTCTTCATGACTGTGCACTCAATCCCAAGTTCTGAAGAATATACGCCATGAACGGTAAGAGCGTTGAGGTGGACAACACGGATGCCGAAGGAAGATTGGTTCTTGCTGGTATCTTTCTCTCTTTTTCGCTTTAATAACTACACTGATGCGATCCCTTTGAGATGCAATCCACTATGCCGCTACGGCGTACCAACCCCATACGCTCATAGATGTCGCCACTCTCACAGGGTACGTGCACGGATCTCTCTTGCGTTGATTATTCCCATCGACTAACACCCGGCCAACGTAGCGCGATGGAAATCGCACTAGGAGAGGTGTTCACAGGAGCATTCACCGTACGTCGTGCTCCCTTTCATGATACTTAACAGTAGATTCATCTCGCCTACTTACTAGTCTTCAACCTCGCTATACAACCTCCTCCACACAGCCGGTCTCAAGGAACACGACCGTTTCTGGCGCATGCCCATCGACGAGGAATTCGGCCCCCAGATCTATTCGTCCAATGCGGATTTGTGCAACGTACTTACACCCCTTTCCTCCCCCCCTTTATGTTCACTGACGACGACGATGTTCACTAGACGGGAGGAAGGCCAGGAGGTTCGTGTACAGCCGCACTCTTCCTCAAAGCCTTCGTTCCCGAGACCCGGGATCTCGAGTGGGCACATCTGGATATCGCTGGTGTGATGGAGGTGCGTTGGTTTCCTTCCTGCTCGTTGACGACTGTCTCTGATTTTGCTTATAGGCTACGCGTCCGACGCCATACCTCGAGAAGGGGATGACGGGACGTAGTGTTAGGGCATTGGTTGAGTTCGTTCGGAGCGGTGGCAATGTGAAGACCTATAAGGAGATGGGTGTATAGAATTATGCATGGTGTATAGATTCTACAGTTGCATCTCTCGTGTAGAAGACAGGTTACAACTTGTTGGGGTAGTGGCGTGTGGCGGTTAAGGCGGTTCGAGCTCGGATCGGTGGCGATCGCTCGCTGGGTTTCTTGGTTTCTTTCTTGCATTTTTAACCCACACCTGTATGTTGTTTAACGTTCGCTGAATCTGGCTTACAGAGCTGGGCCGCCCGACACGCCACGTCTTGGACGCAGCACTAGAACACACTCAAAAAAGTAAACGATCGATGATAATGCAAAGCTAGAAGCAAACCCCTCAGGCTACTGACCTCTCAATCAATATTCGTCTACGCACTGTATATTCTTCAACTATTCGTGAGCTCATTACATACCGAAATTTGTAATCATACATCTGAGTCCTTTGCTATCGCTGCCCGTTGCAACCTGAAGCGCCACTCCTCCTCTATCCCTGAGGTTTTCGACCAGGTACTTCACGTCGCTCTCGTTCAACTTCAGTCGAGGACCCCATATGCTGATATCAAATGATCGCAGGTGGAGACTTCTCTGCCGCGTCGTAGACATGGTCTTCAGTGCATCCAACGTAAATTGCGTCCCGGCCATAGCCAGTTTGAGATTCTTGAGCTTTGGGAGTAATCGGTCCCAACGGTCTGAATGCGGCGTCATACGTCCAAGGAAGGCGTCGTCGATGATCCCTTTGTACTTCTCCTCGATATCTCGTTCACGGAAGGTGAAAGACTCGAGGTGAGGGAGGGACTCTAACACGCGGGTAAGACAGTCGAGGGTAATATGCAACTGATCAAGAACGAGGGTGGTAACAGTAGACTCGGAGATGGTTTGGAATTCAATGATGGGATTGTCATCCAAAAGAACCCAGTTTAGCATCTCAGGGTCGATCGAAGGATCATCCTCCTCATTTATTGAGATATGAATTTGACTGAGCGAAGCGCGGGCATTCTAATCGCCTTGACAAGTTGTTGCAAAATCGTCGGTTTTAAGCTATCGGCTTCTCCGTACGTCCGAACAGCAAGGGCGCGTAACTTGGGCAGATCAACAGCAAAGCTGGACAGGTCGCCAACGTTGGGTCTATTTCCATACGCCAGATCCAACTCTTCCAATTGAGGGCAGCACCGCAATATATCAAGTACGACCTGCGCGCTTGCATACAGTGTTTCCAGCTGCAGGAAGCGTATCTGGCCCCATGGCATAGCCTCACGATGTAAACTTGAGCGCATGAGTTTGATATCCGCACTGTAGAGTTTGGGTGCGATTGTCGCGAAGCTAGGTTGCTCTGGCTCGTCGGAATCAAAGAATACACCCAAGTGTTCTAGTTTCTCCAGCTTCGTATTTATACCTTTGAGATGGGTTGTGAAGGCCTTGCGAGCCGCATCTATCCCCGGGGCTTGTATGCTGTGGCTTCCAAGATTGATAAGCTGGATAGGATAAGTGATATCCAAAGATCGTATCTCGTTCGAATGCTTCAAGAGTGCTTTGAGCTCTGAGGGACGTGTGGCGGTCCGTAGTGTGGCGTCGACGGGACAGCCAGGACGCTCGACAGAGTCCTTCTTCGTGTCGTCGTTCTTCAAGGAAGGTTGGCATTTTCGAAAGACGAACTGGAGAAATTTCTCAATATCGTCTTCGTCACGAGTACAATGATACTCTTCCTTAGCAAATCCAAGCGCCAGCGAGCTCCAGAGTGCCTGATCACTCTCGACAATGTCTTTCCACCTTCTGCACACGCCTTGTAACCTGGCAGCCGGGTGCCAGAATGGAGTGTTAGGCCTAGGGATCAGCAGGGCGTCACGGCAGACTTCCACAAAAATCAACCCCAAGATTTCGTTCGCCAGTCCATCGATGTCTCTTGGATGCATCGTGCTGTCTTGTAGCGCCGAGAAAGCTCCCTGGGTGGTATCAGTCACTACGGGGCTCGCTGTCAGTCTCGAAGTTGCCACGAAAGTCTCAAGGCGACTTACTGTGGAGTGTGAAGAGAATTCAGAATGATAATTCACCTTCAGGTCGCAATGCTCTGCTTTATAGGAAACCCGCTTATTGTATATCCACCGGAGAATTTTCAGAGAAGCTTTCCTTGAGGCCGAACAACCTTATTGTATAGATCTCGACACCTATTCTTGCTTCTTGCTTGATTCGCCACAGACCGGTGCCATTGGATAAGTGGTTCCAGTTACTTACGATACTCTTCAATAATAGAGAAATGAAAAATCATCTCGTTATGGAAGGCCCGAGATAATTGTCCGAATCCTTGACATGCGGTAAGTAAGGATCTCGGAGAGTCGGATAAGAAGCCTGAGTGTCAAACGCACTGGTGTAAGCTTCTTTCGTGTGCTTCTCGCCAGATGACGCCGGACAGACTTCCTTTCGAGTCTTGCTTCTTGCTTGAGACGCCACAGTGCCTGTGCTGGTGTTAGGTAGTTCCAGGCCCGGGACTGTTATATAGAGAAACGAGAAATCATCTCATTAAGAAAGACCCGAAATCATTATCCGAATCCTCGACATTTGCTAAATAAAGGAGGATCTCGGAGAGTCGTATAAGAAGTATGAGTCAAACGCACCGGTGCATGCTTCTTTTGTACATGTGTGGATTCTTGCCAGGATCATGCAGGTTCGGAAAAACAGAAAGGATGGGTAAAAAATCCGTATCAGCATCGGCGACTATGAGATCTTATTACTTAAATGCCCCCCCAACGAAGATGGTAGATTTGGAGAGCGTACGCCACATGCCGTGGGAAGTGGATGGATGTATTCCGAGTCCAAACTTGAACCTGATATCGTCCGTCTACGAGAGGACTAGCCCATGCTTGATTCGCCACAGTGTTGCACTAGGCCTGTGGCTGAGAAAGCATCTCGATCGTGGTAAGGAAGGCCCGAAATAATTGTCCTCGTCCTTGTGTGGTAAGTAATTTGCAAGTGAGGATCTCGGAGACCAGTAGCCTGAGGTGTCAAGTGCACTAGTGTAAACTTCTTTTGTGTGGTCCTCGCCAGTATGATGATGATTCGGAAACAGAAGGGATGGATAATTGAATGGATCAGGATCGATGACTCGGAGATCGTAACATGTAGGATGAGCCCCAACGAATTGACAAACATGGTGATTGTAGATTGAAATTTGGGGAGTAAACGTGACGCGTGCCAAATGGTTCACCGTGACGCAGGTGCTCCCGTCAGCACTACGAGAGAGAGACCAACCGAACAGGTAGGTTATTCTTGTTTGATTCGCCACAGTGCGATGTCATCGATAGGTGGTTCCTGATCCGAGATACTGTTCTGACATAGAGAAGTGGGAATGTTGAAAGCCCGAGCCTTCAAGTAATGATCTCAAGACTCAGAGACTAGATAGACTCGTGTCAGTGAGTCGACGACAAGTGGTTCTTGCCAGGATGGCGCAGCAGAGTCGCCACCACGCGTGGCGGTGCTTCAAGAGTTAATCTGCTAGCTACGTGATCTTGCGAACGGCTAGTAGCGTCAGTGAAGGATAAGATAGTGAAGAAATAAAGCCAGCGGGAAACTTGAAGTTGAATCATCTGCCTGCCCGGCACTGACCGCGGGTGCGGTAGTGTTGCGCAAGAAACCTCCAGGGGTGTAATTTACCTCCGGATTCTCCAGGAGCTCAGTAATTTACTGGGGTTATCACGCATGACGCATGGGAAGCCATACATTGCATGCGGGCGGTGTGTCCACTGTGGGCATGTAGATGACCCCCGCGTACTTATACCCATTAAAAACGCTTGTTAATATTCTCTCTACGGTTATATTATGAAGAAGACCCGACATGGCCGTCCACAGTAAACACGCACGCACACGTGCACTGTGTGGCGTGATGATGACGCAATTGAACTCACATAACTTGGTCAGCTCTCTCCAACCGCC
>RZIO01000002.1:274027-285676 GCA_004338095.1 Gloeostereum incarnatum
AAGTTCGCGGAGGCTGCGGGAGCTTTTGCAGCGGAGACGGGGGTATCACCGGCGGCGGCGGCGGCGGCAAGGCTAGACAAGAAGTAGGAGAAGTAAGTGTGACGTTTAGGACTAGTGAGAGAATAAGTCTCACCAGCAGACGCACTCGAACTCCTCCCGCCGTCTTCATTCGTGGCCTGAGGAGCGAGTGGGCGAACGGCTTCCTTGAACTGAACACGATAATTTCGGTGGTTGTTGTTGTCCCACCATTCACCCATTCGTGGAACGGTATACCTACAGAAAGGAAACCAGGTCAGTGGAGTGTCTTTCACGGCATGTGAGGAGATCATACCGTGCAACCATCCACATGATCTTTCCACCCAAGCCACCGAGATAGTCCTCCAGTCTTATCGTGAAGCGGAATCGATCCCAACTCTGGTTCTCCTCTTCGATCATAAGAAGATCACCCATCGTCTTCGGTAGAAATTCCTTCGGCAAGGTCGTCAGGGACGAATCATATCGCGCCGAAACTTCTGATGTCGTCTGCCAATCATCAAGCGTGAATCGCAAGTAGACGTACTTCTCAAACGACACGTTCTTCACTAAGAGCGTGCCAGAAAGAGAAGGCTGGGGAGTGGGCGACATGGAGACAGATTCGAGAAAGACGTAGGCATGTGGGGACGGATGCGCTGTCGGGACTGGGTAGTCCTTCATGTCCAATTCGTACTCTACTTTTGAAAAAGGCAAAGCAGAGGGAACATTCATGCGAGGGAAGGGATATGCGTTAGCCGACCGGGCAGAAGCAGAAGAGAAGTACCGTCCGCCGAGGGGAGTATCCTTCTCTCCCTCTGTTTCAGTCTCAGTTTCATCACCAAGAAGCGCAGCAGGCTTAGCCGACCTGTTGAAGACTCGCACGGTCTCCAGATCAGTCGTGCTGAAGTGCACATTTTTTGGGGTAGAGACGCAAGACAAAGGAGGGGAAGAAGATAGAAGGTCCGGATTTGGTGTTGACGGGGCAGAGCGAGCACGAAGATGAAGGAGACGCAACTGATTAGCTCCGCCGTCGCCAAGCTTTGTGACGTTTGGCGATGAACTGGAGCCTTTCAAGGAGCTCTTCAGGGGCTTTCCTGTAGACAACATTATAGGATGAGAAGAAGTCCTGGAAGGTGACGGTCGTTGGGAAGGAGGCGGTGAGACATAGGTAGATGAGGAAGGGGTGTAAAGAGAAGTAGAAGTAGGAGATGGAGACTGAACAGGAAATGCCACCTTTCCTGGAGGAGGCGAAGGAGTTTGTGGACTCGGAGAAGTCCGAGGAAACGGCACAGCCAGTTGGTTAGTCGTTTTTAGAGACAGCTTGAAGCTGCTATTCCGCTTCATTTTGAGGGGCGGTATAATGTGAGGTTCGTCATCGTCATCATAGTGTCGTGGATCATGAAGTTCATGGAAAGAGGCGCGTGGAGAAGAATCATTTTCTGACGAACTTTCGTCGCCTGCCCTCAAGTCAAAAGTAGCACCCCTACGAAGAGGAATTGTCGCTGTCGACGACGTGGAATGTGAGTGGGTCCGGCGCGGTAGGGAACCCAGAGAGGTAAAAGCGCCCGGACCACGTTCGTCAGAAAAAGAAACATAGGATCTGCGGTGACCAGGTCGACCCAGTGATGGGGATGGCAGCGTTGGCAGAGACGCTGGGGAAGGGTCTGAATAAGGCATCTGCGGAACGTCGACGTGAGTACCGAGCTGCGCTCATCGTCATCGGCGGCAGCGAGGAGAACAGAAACATACCTCTTCGTCGTCGTCGTGGACGGTGACGGGAAAGGGAATAAAAAGTGGAACCCTGGAAAAGAACACCAAGATGGTGGTTATCAACAAGACATACAAATTTTTCTTTTTCTCATGTCAGCAATGTGATCTAAATTGGTGGAGCTCAACGGCATCGCCATCACGCATCGGCCTACGATCAGATCTGTCAATTCTTATCTAGTCTCAACGAGAACCTTCCGTAAACGATTGTCTTTCGTCGATTCTGTCTGTTATTGCGATAGTTTTTGCTCTTTCTTCAAGTACAACTGCCAATATGCTCTCAAGTATCTCCACCCAAGTACATCCCATTATATCGCGACCGTAATTATAACTTTCTTGCATTGCAAGAAGGTAGTACCGACTCTGAACTCTGAGACGAGACACCCCCTAGGCTCCTTGGCGCACAATACCTGAGTCTCGGGATCGCAACCGCAATTTGTATACTCTTCCCGCGGACAGCGAATTTGCCCCCCCAAACCCCATTGTAAAAAAAATAGGGCATCTTCCCAGTCCTCATGTACAGAATCATTGTTCTCAAGCTTTTCGACCTCCGCTCGATGCCTGAGTGGTTCCCATCTTCCTAGATCTTCCTGCGCATGTCGCTGTTTAATTGGTCAGAAGGAGGTTAAGGCCCTGATCTCCATGAGGCATGTCAACTATACGGAGATTAGATTTTTCTTTTTCTCATTATTTCCGTACGTCCCGGAGCGTCAAAGGGGGGTCAATCCGTCCGCAACCGTACCAAAAATTCTGATGATCCCAGTTATTTTCTCTTCCTGCATCATTCTACAGCTCGGAATATGCTTGGTAACGAGTTCTTTCATTGCAACCGCCACCACATCCAGGCTTCGGTGCCCGGTGCCGAATTCTAGAAGCGATGATTTCTCTTGTCTCTGTGCTCTCGTCCCTTCCAGAGCATTTCCTTTGTTCCCCCAACTGAAACTTCGTCTGGTCTCGTATGTTTCGCCCGTTCTCATCCGACTGAAACGTGGGCGCGGGTCGGTGCGGGTGGCGTCTCAAACGACGGCGCATCTGCACAGCCACCCGCTTATCTGGAACAACGCATCGACCATCAAGGCACGCTTGGTCGAGGCTCACACTCCCCGCAGGCATCCGTGAAAACTTCCTTTTTAGGGTTCGTTGTGAATATCTTGGGTCCCTCCATTCCCCTTGGTTATCTTCTCTTTCTACGAACGTTCATGAGGTTTCTAAATTCCCTGCTATTGAGCGTTGAGGAGGTCTGTTGAATTCTTCTATTTCTGTTTGCTCCGCCTTCATCATAATCAATTTGTCACAAACTATGAATAGATCAAAGATATCTGCTTATAGATTCCAGATGAACAGCTCCCGCTTTTGTTGATCCTCTCGTCATCGATTCATCGTCCGTTGAACTTGTCGCGTAATATGGATCTCTTCATCGTGCCACGAACTAGTACGGAGTCCGAGGCTTAATAAATATCGGGAGACCGAGGCCATGGGCAATCTCTTTTTTAATTCGTCCTCGAAAGGGCCTGGCCCATTCGTTCCCGCGTCTCCCCGCGATCGACGTTGACTTCAGCCACCTATTAATCCCTTGTATGTCCCAGCGCAGCATATGGTACCACTGACGGAACGTCGGTCGTCCGAGCCTCCGAGGTAACCAATACCGGTTTATCCTTTCCGATCAGATACTCCTCCGAGTTTATTACCCTTCTAAGTTCTCGTGGATCTCCTCCTCGGTACGACCCCCCGAGCTTTACATACAGCGCTCTTAGGGAGTCGACGCAACTGCGCCGTCATGCATTGTATCATACATCCCGCCAAGGTCTACCAAGGGCCTCTGCACGCCTCCGAGTGTCCACCCAGAGTCCCCAGAGTACTAGTTCGATACAGCTACCCCACACCTCTCTCCGCAACTTGGCACATTCTGGTTCTTTCTCGCTCCCGTACTCGAACAGGAAACATCCTCGGCCTCGGTCTTCTCGTCCGTTGGAGCCCGACTCGGAGGATTCGCGCCAAATAATTAATACGAATACGAATCCGAATAAGTACTACAAGGTACTACATCAACGCGGGGTTCCTACATACGGCTTATCCTACTACGAACTCAATCTATGTACTAGATGACTTTCCGTTGCTCATGTGTACTCTTAGACTGGGTCGAGACTCGAAAACACATATGGCCAAGAGGGCTTGGACTAAGCTAGGATAGATAGCGTCATCTTTCATACAATGGAACTGGCCTACCGTGTCGGTACCTGTTCTCGCAGAGATAAGCCGCCACTGGCACCCGTCGCGTTATTCTTCACCACGGTCGAGGGCGGGGGTACTAAGCTATTCGTGATCGTATGAGGGCCTAGGTGACTAGACTGCAGTCATTTGTCTACGTCAGTAAAAGACCCAAAGGGCTCGTACCTCAAGCTGTACATTCTAATTAGCCGATATGCGCTCACAGCCTCTTCATTATTGAAGAGAACCCGTCACGCAATTGATCCTTTCGTTCGAGAACAAGGGTATGGTCCACAGCTGAGAGGCTTGGGTGGTTGGACAGCGGTCATCTGTGAGCACCTACGATGGAGACTCGGCACTAGGGAAGATGGAAGACGCGTCTCGCAAGTCGAGTAAGGCCTCAATGCTTGGCTTAGGCGGCTAGACGACTCAATGATCATGTGTTAGTACTATACGCTCTCAACGGACATGTGTTGGTACACCTGTTCTCATCGTCATACTTCCAGGAGATAATCCAATACATTCGAATAGACGCGTCATAGGCCCTGCACTTGCAGATGAATATTTCTTGCCGTTTACTACCCGTTAACCGGAAGAGACCTCATCAAACCTCATCAGAACGACAGAACGGCGCAGAGTGTGTAAGTTTGTTCTTAGGCCCTCAGAGGCCCACTGGTTGCCATTTAATTTCCATTATATGGTATGAAGAACATACTAGAAGGGCGATCAGTGAGCTCGAAAGGGCCATTAGGGGCCATTATCCTGTGAATAGTCCAGACAATATTCACGCGCCATCGTGTTCGAACTTCAGGTAGAAAGATAGCACCTGTCGTGAGCATGTTAATCAACCTTACGCGTCGGGGACCGACAGTCCAGGTATCAAACGAAGCAGCACGAGAGAAAGAGCCAAGCTGTCGGAAACATTGAAACTCGTAATCAGAGTTCTACAAGTTCTAGCGGAACTGTTAAATGAGATTGCAGAAGGAGAAGCACACCTATCTTCAATTGTCTATTGCCACAGGGCCTTTGAGCTTGACATTTGGTGGGAAGAAAGACGGAAATCGGCTCGTTCTGCAGCCTGCAACGACTTCATCGGCAATGGTTCCGGCGGGAGAACACACAGGACATCCTGAAGATAAGCTCAGAGAAGAGGGAACAGATACGAAGCTCAGGCTAGATTACCAGGTACATCGATACAGCTGGATGTCCGGTACGACAGTGGTCGAGACTCATCAGCGCCTTCACCCAACTTTTTAAAGCCACTTAAACGGCATCCTCGGACGACAGCGCTAGATCGATTGACAGATAAGTTCCTAACTTCTCGGATCGCGTACCTTTTCAGAACCGCTACCCGGTTTTCTGTAAAGATGGGTCCTAGTTAGTCCTAAAATATCCCTTCGGTATATTTAGCGCGCAAGAACGATCACCTGATAATTGAAGACCGGAAAGAATAAAACTAGCTTAGAGCTAGGAAATGGAATAGATCAGCAACTAAGTAAATCAAAAACGAGAAGTCGCGGTCAAATTACACTCTAACACCGTGGACAGTAGCGTCATGGGGAAAGTGCATACAGTGTCAGAGGAGTTCGGTTCACCTTCTCCGAGCTCTCTAATGCACGACCACGATGTGTTTGAACCATTCATATCCTCAGTCTGTGATGTCGACGTCATCTCTACCGCTCTAGTGGCCCATACATCCCAGACTATGTGTTCCATGTGGGGGTGGGGTATTCGGATTCCAATTCCAAAGGTGCAAACTGTATCGCGAAGGTTGGAAACCTTTGAAAGCGCCTTGCAAGTCGTTCAAGACCCATGGAGGTTTCCAATCGGCGAGAGATAAGGACTAATTAGGCGGTGTATTGACAGAGGCGGGTGACCAGCGTCCGGTAAGGATCGACCAAGTCTATACTAGGTCGTAAACGGCGCAATACAGCCTGTCCTTGGAAGATAGAGTGAACCGCCTTGGGAAGGACCAAAACCAGATATATACATTCAGAGCAAAGGGAAAGTATTTTCGTTTCTACAGAGTCGAACTGAGAAGTCGCTGAGGCTGAGGGCTAGATGGTGGTCTGAGTTCAAGAAGTGTAATGTGACTTGGATGACCCTCGGCGAACCGGCGAACGGCCGGGGCGTTACTGACTTACTATCGCGCCATGTCAGCAATCTCTCTAGAGAAGTTACGATTCCTGTACCCAGAATATCTACATGAATGTCAATTAGTCTCTCTATCCTAGATGTGGCGCGTTTCGCTACGGACTTTCTATATTTTCAACACGGCGAGCGCCACAACTTGAACTAGATGCATCGGGCCGGAATCCCCGATCATACCGAGTACTCGGCAGTTTCTTCGAACATCTTCCAGAGTATAAGCGGTCACTACATACGCTGCTGGCAACGGTGAACACGCAAGTCAACTGATTCCTACGCTCCTGGAGCTATCCTTTTAATCCTGATTGCGACTGTCATTCAAAATTTCTGGTGAAAGCTGCAAGGAAAAACATCACACGTCAACGAATCAACCACGACTGTCATGCGTGCGCATGCCCCACGATCGCACCTTCAGACTTGCCCCTTTCTGAATAGTCAAGGAGGGGACATTGCTCGGATACAACAAAAGATCCTCCCTCAATATGTTATGTTATACTGTGTTCCACGAAATGATAAAGCGCCTGTTGCCTCCTATTCAATGATGGTCATGCTGTAGTGCATTCCCCGGGTCCTAATTGAGTAGACATCATACCCCATCATGCTCTTATGTCTCGTGTCTGACTTCTAGTACTTCTGTTTGAATCAACAGTTTGATTCCCGTCCGTTTTCTCCCATCATTTTGAAGACCGACGACAGTCGCCTGTCTTCTCATACCCACGCCTACACAGTACACAGCCTCTTATTTAAAAACCCCTTTCATGGCCTACCTTTCCTGACTACCCCGCTGGCGCTGTAGTATACTGGTCTTTCACACTCTCTTTCTGCAATGTCTAACTCTACGCCTTTCCTTCCTGACGACATTCCACTGGACCTCTATATCGATTCATTTGAGGGTGCTGAGATCGCGAGAATGGTGTCCATCGGGTTCTTTGCTCTAATTAGTGCGTCGTATAGCTTCGGTGGTATGGCTACGGTTGGACTGACTTGCCATATCTTGTACTGTATAGTTTACGAGGTAATCCTTCAGACTTTCACCTCCTTTGGTTCAAGCTGGCGCTAATGGAAGACCGCGATACACAGTGGGCGATAACTCTAGATAAAAGAGGTGTGTGCGCTCCACTTAGGACTCTGTACAATAGGTCTTACTATTCATCCAGGTGGAATACTTCTGGTCCGGAGAATGGAATTTCACTAGGATTCTCTTTCTCATGGTACGTGCCTGCTTTTGTTCTAGGCCGGCGAAGATGTGCTTATTAGGAGGCTAAGAACCGATACATACCGCCAATGATCATGCTGTACGTTGCATCTTCTTACCCTGACGTGGAACTGTCTAACCCCGCTTCGCAGTCTCGGACTGATATGTGAGTGGGCTGTGACCGACATAGGACCGAACTGAACTGGGCCATCTTTGAAGGCTTCTTCGTGCCCAATCCGACCAATGAATTGTGCGTTAGTTGATGGAACTCAGCGATTCACGTACTTACCCAACATCGCAGTTGTAAACCAGCAATCCAGACGAGCTTCATCACCAGCACAATCGCCATTGGCATCATCCAGGCCATTCTCGTGATGAGAGCCTGGTATCTGTTCTCGGGCAATAGACCAGTCCAAAGCATCGTGCTTTCCGCCTTTGGTATATCTCTCGCCGTGTCTTTGGCATTCACTATCGTGGCCGCGAGGGACCTTCGCTTACTAGAGAGGTTGGATAACTCCCCGCTCCGTATACCCGGGTGCCGAGCGGAGAGACCGAAAGATTTTTGGAGGATATTTATCCCTTCTTTGGTTCTGCATGTGAGCGTTCCTCTATGGGAAGTAAGGACACCTTCTGACAATGCTCGGAAGACGGTGTTGTACTTTTTGACGGCGTTTCGAGCTTGGAAGAGCCGGAGGTTACTAGAGAATGCTCCGGTGTTGAAAAGACTTTTACGCGAGTAGGTCTTGCTCTGCCGTTTGGTCGGATATTCATACTGAAGACTCGCCTGATGTGTTTAGCGGAGGCTTCTTTTATCTTGTTGTATTTGGTGAGCATGTGCAAGCGCATTGAATAGCGTGTCCATCCCTTCCTAACACCGAAGGTGATAGTATCTGTGGGGTTTACCGCTGTTGGATCGTTCTTGACGCAATATCCTCGGGTAGGTGCTATAGATGTTCTGATGCAAGGAGGAACCACTAACGTCCCTCGCGTGGATAGATCAACATCCCCGTTATCTTCTCCAAGTACGTGTTCTTGTCCCTTCCTAGAAGCCCAAGGTCCATAACTGCACGGGAAACAGTTACCTCATTTCGGTGACATCTATTGCCGTCTCTCGTGTCATGCTCAGCATCCACTCCCTCGCGGCCAACTTGGGCTCAGACACGACATGGCTGCTTAGCAACGCGCAGCTGAGTCGTGTTGGATGGAGAGTAGGCTCTAGGCCGGGAGAGATTATCGTGGATCGGTGGTCGGATGACCTTGACCAGTCGGTATGGATGGAGCCGGCGACCTCTCTGAAGATGACACGAGTGGGTGCGTTGAGCCCTACGACATGGTGACACGCTTTCTTTTTTGGATTCCGAGACCATACAGTGTATGTACAGTACTGTAGAGCTACTAATAATGACTGAATGTTTATCATACTGGATTTGTTCAGAGATGTGATGTGGCGCAGGTGGGTTTCCTGATCGCCGGTTTCCGATCACTTCCTCCTCCACAGTGATCACAGAACTTCATTTGCAGATTCCTTGAACCTCTGCGACACGAAGGACTTCTCACGCAATGCGAGACCATACCTGAATCCGCCTATGTCCCCAAGAACGACGAACTGCGCGTTTGAAACCACGGGAAGGGGGGGGCTACCTTTGACAGAGAGGCTTCAAGCAATTGACGACACTAAAGATGGCCAGAACTCCATACAGCGTCTCGGCGATAAGTTGGGAAATGAACTAAAAAAGGTCGGTTTCTTCTGACTATTCTCTGCCCCGTTCACGAGGCTAAGTTTGGCGAGAAAGATGCATGTCTTGGAATGTTTCCATGTGCTCGGTGCTGCACCTTGCAGACGCGTCCCAGGCTCAGGATATAGGTAGTCTATCCGGTGTGTATCTCTATCCTTTGAGTCCACTGGTACTCACACCCAAGCCCATCATTTTTGAGTAGGAGTTACACTTCCCAGCTATCTTTTGATGGCTGCTTCATGACTGCCTTTCTCCTTCGACCTTGGTCCTTGCCTCCGTGAGCTGGACGACACGAAAGAGCGTAATGTTGACCAGGGTGGATGGAACAGTATGAGGACCTGGTTGCTATACCGAGAGAAAGCTAGGCAGGATATAGATAGGTTCTTGGGAGGAAGGGGGCTTGGCCTGTACTCGCTGGGACCAGTAGGTTTCTTTTGCTGGCTGCCCCTTCCGTACCTGATGCCATTGACAGTACTTATCGTGAGGTAGACGCGTCGGGCGCCGTACAGGAAGGATATGTCTGTGAGGACAAGCCGGCGCAGGTCGGGGACGTGCTACTCTGAAGGAGGAGTGGTCCAGCAAGGAGCAGTTTGGTTGAATGATTTCTGCGAGGATCTCCTTCTTTTCCACGTCAATCAACAGCTATGCTTTCAACGCTTGACAGCGGGCGTTTCATACTATGCTTCCATTCTGCGGGCATTCTAACATGCGCAATGCCATGAGGATCGCCCCAAGAACGTTCGGTTATACCTAACTCGTTTCCCCCATCTTTCATCTGCTGGAGACGGCCTTCAACAGTCTGATTTTGGCCTCCGACATACACAGGTCCTATAAAGCGGATTAAGGTGCGGTTGTACTGCGCTTCAGATGCTGGGTATTCAGACAGCCTTCGCTTCAATTTTACCATCCGACGTTCATTTATCCTTTCCTCCTGTTAAGAGTCTCCTCTGAGTACTCCGTGTAGATGCCTCCGTGTAACGTCGTCTTTTGGTAGTCTTTAAAGCTCAATGAAGACCAAGTCAGGCCATTCAGCAGGTCCTCCCTCCAAAATTTCGGGGGTCCGCTTGGCTTCAGCCTCACAATGAGATCCCCTGCAAATACGGTGGCCAATGAGTGTTCGGCACCTACTTTCTAGACCCAGAAGTCGAGTCGAGATGCGAGAAAGAGCGAACCTCGGTCTTCCCAAATAGGAAACTTCCGATGCTCTGCACCATCAATCGCTCTCCCTTTTGTGAGGTTTTTCCAGCTCGAAACAGAGCAGAAAAAATTGTAATAAATTCAAGGGAGACAGATGTATACCTAACGTCCGTGAGTTGCGATTTTTAGGCAGGTCGGAGCAGAGTGAAGGGTTATAAAAAATGCTTTTGCATCTTCCGAGACAGAAAGTGTTTATTTGGCCGCGATACACGGCCACAAGCCACTTGGAGAGTTTGTTTTCTGTTTGGGTCCCACCTCTAACGGGGTGATTCGTTGGCTTTTTGAGGTCGTAGCTTTCACCCTTTCTTCCCTACCACCACTATCGTCCCAAGAGCGACTCCAGCAAACACTCTCGAAATCCATCAAGAAGACTTTATCGAGACCCAATGGCCCGTACCAAGGTCTGTAAATAATTTAATATCTTCTTCTTCAATTCAAAAAGCTTATTCTTTCCCTTCGTCGTCGTCGTCAGCAAAACCGCCCGCAAGTCCACTGGAGGTCCGTTATCAGCGCCGTATTTGGACAACCATATAAGCCTCATTTTTCTGACTTGCTTCTTTTCTCCAGGAAAGGCCCCTCGTAAGCAGCTCGCTACCAAGGCTGCCAGGAAGACAGCAGCCGTACGTCGTCTCCCGCCGCCGTCGGTGTCATTGTTGACTCATGATGACTAATACATCACTATTTCATTTCCTTTTATAGACTGCCACTGGTGGTGTGAAGAAGCCCCATCGTTTCCGGCCTGGAACCGTCGCTCTCCGTGAGATCAGGCGGTACCAGAAGTCGACTGAGCTCCTCATCAGGAAGCTCCCCTTCCAGCGTCTCGTTCGTGAAATCGCTCAGGATTTCAAGGTCCGTTTGTTGTCTCACATAGCCACATTGTTTAAATGACTCATGTTGTTATAGACTGATCTTCGTTTCCAATCCTCCGCTGTGATGGCTCTTCAGGAGGCAGCTGAGGCTTACCTCGTATCTCTGTTCGAGGATACCAACTTGGCTGCTATCCACGCTAAGCGTGTTACAATGTACGTTGCTGGGATTGCGCATTACATCCTCATACTTACGTGCTCTTTCATTTTACTTTAGCCAACCCAAGGATCTCGCCCTTGCTCGTCGTCTCCGTGGAGAGCGTTCTTAAGCCGTCTATCTCATACACGCGCATCACATAGGACTTGTCCATCTCTTTATCTAGTCCGATTCCTACGTTTCATTATTATTAGTTTTGTGTTTGTGTTTGTGTTTGGCAAGGGTTCATCCTTAGGCTTTTCTCTTTTCTTATCTGTTGCTCCCTCTCCGTGTATATTATCTATCTAACATATGAGACCATGTGCCATATGCTATAATAGAACTTGTGTGCAGTGCGTGTGGAGATGAATGAATACAGAGTAA
>RZIO01000002.1:285714-303750 GCA_004338095.1 Gloeostereum incarnatum
GAGGTCTAGGTGTAGTTGGCTACCATCTCTTCCTGGTGGGTACAAACAGTCCATCATGACATACAAATCCAACATCATTCGTAACCTAGATATGCGACCCCCATCACTACTTTGTCCATTGAAAGAAAGATCACCAAAAACTCACTGTTGCAGGATCACACATCACATCAACACGACCTCCAGACTCTGTCCTCGCCTTGATATTCTTCGTGACGATGTTCTCGGCTGACGACGACGGCTCATTCCATCAGTCAAGACTCAGGAGGAGGAGAACGCACCAGTCCCCTCATACAGATCAAAAATAATCACTTCTCTCCCTGTGGAGTTCATCACGGCATACCAGCACGGGTCAGATACGCAGGATCCTTCGATGTAACTCTCGTCGCTACACAAGATATAGATATAAACATGAAAAAGCTAGGAAGGAGCGGAGGGAGGGAGGGGACAGAACTCTTTGATTACGCCCCGGAAGTTCTCGAATGTGAAGTCTTGGATTCTGGTATTGTTGGGGCTTGTGGTGTTGGGTGCGGGGCCGAGCTGTTTAGAACGCGTCGTCAGCGGTGAAGGTGGGGAGGAGAGGAGAGGATTACGTTTTGGTCCCAGTAACTGATACACCGCGTGTGCACAGTGAGACGGAGGAGGGTCACAGCAAAAAGGGGACGTACTTTTGCGTGATGTAAATCTGGGCAATACTGTCAGAACCTGAACCTGAAGAACAGAGACTACATACTGGGAAGGGTACATCGTCGAAACTGATATTTTTCCAAGTAATGCTGAATCCGCCCTCAGCGACAACACATGGAGGGTGAAAAGAAAACACACAACGTACTTCCTCGCCAGCCCATTCCCACCTGTCCAGCTCTTGAAGCGGGCTCCATACAAGGAGCTTTGCTATATATGCCATGTCAGCGCAAAATCTAAGAGGGAGGATCGCGATAATGCTGCACCATATGGACGTTCTCGATCCTACCACACGCGAAACAAAATCAGCATACTGACGCGTTGGTTGGCCGACCGACCCCGAACGCACAAAACATTCTGAACATCGGCCACGGAGCCTCCCCTGCCCAAGGAACCGATGGACAGACCGTGGCCGCCCTCACAGTAAGAGTCCCTGCACCAAGGAGTGGATAAGTGAAGAGCAAAGTAGGAGGAGAAGCAGGTAGACAAACCGGAAATGTATGTTTTTGGCATTGTTTCCAACGGTGATACAATCATCTCCGTTGTAGATGATGTTCTTCTCGAAGAGCATGTTTGTCCCCCCGCCAGCAGAAAATCCTGTGATAGTGCACGGTGAATAAAGTCCTCGCAGAGAGGATACACATGGATGGGGATAGAAATACCGTCACTGCAGAAATATGGTTAATGAAAGGTAGACGCGTGTGAGACTGAGAAGGCGACGTACGTGTTGAACGGGAATGACTGCAGATACGGATACAAGGTTAGTGCACACACAGTCAATAAAGGAAACAGCCACGTTACCCCTGTGTCCGAAAGAGCCCAGATCTTATTGTTATACGCGTGCAGATTGACCGAGCCACTTGTAGCGAAGCTCCATGCGATGGGCTATACACACAGCGCGTCAGCTTCCCTTCGAAAGAAATTTGTTGGATGGATTCATTCACCTTCCAGAGTTTCATATCCTTAATGACACCGTCAGTGATCTTGCTGAATGACCATCCGTGAGGACGGTTAGTAAGCTCTTGCGCGTCCCACCACTGTCATTGGGTGAATATTGAAATGAGCAGCGGGAGGAGAGCGGAGAAGACTCACAGCTTGGCCATGCGCGTCCACCCAGCCCCAGTCTGGGTCCAGTGATCCACGGAGGGTGACGTTTTTTCCGCCATTGAACTTGAACCTAGGGAACGTTGGAGAGTATGAGAGATGTATAAGTGTATGCAATGACGGGGTGTGACGCGTACCAGTGGCCTGGGAAGCTCTAAAGTGGACGCCGGTTTGGTGGAGTGAAACAAGAGAGTTCAGGACAACTCACAGAAGAGCCGACGATAGCTGAAGCCGTGTCGCCGTCAGTGAGAATCAAAGTCAGCAACGGATGGCGGGTCACCTTGAACAGTAGCAATATCATCTGGGAGAGTGATGTTCCCTTCGATGGCGATCTCAACATTCGTCAAGCTAGTAGGAAAAGACACCGGAGTAAGGATGTTATACGTCGTTCCAGCCTGGAACAAGATGGTAGAATCCTTGGTATAGTTAACCAAGGCGGAATTCAGACCGACTGCATCATCTTCGCCCTCGGTATGGGGAACGATGAAGGTCTGCCAGGCAGCAGTGGAAGCCAATTGAACAACGAGAACCAAGATGATGGAGGGCAACATATTCCGGGACGCGACTAAGACAAGGGCTAGAGCTTATATACGCCAGGGAGAGAGATCCATGTGATGTTCGTTCCAAGAGGTCATTTGGTCTCGAAGAAGTCAAGATAATAGTCATTATGTGTCCCTGTCGTCGATGCGGTTCTTTACACATGCCGGCACTTCCTTCATTCGAGGAGAAATGTGCGGAAGAAGCGGCCCGCTATTACAGAGAGGCGTAATGATCCAATAGTGACCTTCCCCAAAAACCAAAGGGCTTTCCAAGGCCAAGTTCCTGGATTTACCCGACACATAGACTTACACGAGTCAGTCGCGTCAATCTTCACAGGTTCTACGATGTGTCTGAAATCCACCAAGCTAATACTATTGAATATACTGATCAGTAAAGTCTTTATGACGAGAAGACGCAGAATTATGACCTTACGACTCCGAGGCCTTATTAGTTTAAACTCGCTATTGAGCGATCTTCTTCTAGCTGCAACAAGGCTACAGCACACCGGGGAAACCTTGATCATTAGACTTCCTATCACAAGCCTCAGCATCTGTCGGTCCTACTATATATCATGCTTTTGCGATCGCCTCTTTCAAAGCCGTATAGTATCCCTTTTGCCTGCGACTTTCGCAGGTTACATATATAGTATTCAAGATTTTTGGAAGAGGGAAGAACGATGGAAGCTGTAGATGGAGGAGGTAAGCTATATGCGATGATCGCTGGTGGTGAAGATGAGTGAGACGATCGGGATCGTATATTACATAATTAAGTCTGTTGCCGATGAGTCACATGCATCTTCCACCAATACTTTGTCTACCTTCCCATCGATTGCAATGGTCTTTCCTTCACAATCATGAGAATACAACCCGTACTGCCTTTCTTTGACTTGTGACGCTGTTAATGAGCGAGATGATCGGATTGAGAGAAGCGCCGATGCACCGCCTTGGCGGAATATTTACGCTGCGCCCGGAGTAAAAAAACCTTTTGTTTCCCCACCATCTTGTGAGGCTTGAGCTTGAGCTTGAACGGCCATCTTCTCTCCATGCACAGTCCTATTCCTCTTCCATCCACATCCACACTGCGATACCTCCTTATTCTCTACATGATCACCCTAGAGATCCTATCCATAATACTCCCTCAGACGGCTGAACTGGAGTTCTACATAACCTCCCAGGCTCGAGTCATATCCTATTTCCTTTCCCTGGGAGCTTTGAACGGGATCTATCTCCTCTTAACGCTCTACATATACGCTGGGCTACGCTACTGTGCCCGCAGGAGGAAGCCCGACTCGGAAGGGGACGAAGGGAATGTGTTTACTCTATCATCGTTCCAAGCATATGTTCTCGTGGTCCTAAACGGTATCACGTTCAACTGCCCGAATCCTCCGACAAGGAATAAAGTCTTTGTCTGGACGTGCGTGGACGCGTTTCATATATATGTGCGACTGTTCGCCGTCGCAATAGTCGGATATGGAGTGCTACTACTCTATCAGAAGTGGCGAAGCAAGGGGGAGAACGAGCAAGGTATCCCTCTGACGCGGCGTAGAGATGAAGAGATTTGGAGGAGGAGTTCCGGCAGCCTTCAACGTCGGCTATTCCGATGGAGGGTTTGCCTCAGGAGTACGACCGCCCCGGTACTGTCGTCCGGTGACCTGACTTCTATGTCAACCATTTAGCTTTAATGTTTCACGCCCCCACATGCTCTCATGAAACGCTTGCTGTGCGTCTGCTCCGTCTCTGTTCCTAGTCAAACATTCACAAAGCACTGCATACTCTAGCCGGAGATGGATGAAGATACTCGTGTGCGGTACTCTTGTCCACCATGCATCAGTAACCGTGTACGCGCATGTCGACCTGTGGTCTGTGAAGTGCGCATCTGCCAGGTCTGGCCATCCTGAGACTTTAACTTAGCATTGGCGACCTGCTCGACATTCCCAGGGACTTGAGCCTATACAGGGCCGGAGGTGTGGTACCGAGATCTGTAGTGATTCAGAGGTGACAACGGTGTAGAGACGCGCCATTCTGTGCAAGGAGATGATGAAACTGACACCGACCGATGTGAATTACAACCCTTTGAACTGTCGAGCGCTGAGCAGAATTGGAGCAGTAGCCTATTGTCTACTATTTCTACCCGACTACCCTTCGGAGTCGTAAAAGTGGATCGATGGTCGGCGGAACGATGGGTCCGGAAATTGGAATGCTGCAGCTTGACTCCGACCATCACCTCAGCGCCTTCGCGCCTGAAAATGACATTGATCAGACGGATTAAAGATCCTGTCTTTTTCTTCATCATTCGTGGAGCTTCGACTTCCGAACCAGATGGTTTTCATCAAGGTGGGCAGGTAGCGCACAACTCAATTACACTGCATGTTCATCAGTGCTAAAGCATCTCCGACGTGAAACCAACTAAGCACCGATCTGTACTGATATGCTCGTGCGTCGGCTAGCAGCAGCCTTCCCAACTTCTCAGTGTGATGTATATAAGTGCTGTTGGAAAGGTGTCATCAATGCTGCAATATCATTCCTTTGCACCCATGGTAAATCGTACTCGAAAAGATGCCGTGTCCTTTCTTTTCTCCTCAATTTCGATCTTGTGCCAAACACTGGTGTATGGTAAACATTCGCTTCCTTTTATTGGCGCTAGATCTAAGTCTCCGACTTCAACAGGTATATATGTGGCTCTAGTTCCGATCGTGAGCAACGTTATGCGGTCCGTTCGTGTTAGCCTCATTGCTTTGACTCTGTCGCTCATTGTTTTAACTCGCAGGAAGGGAGGAATAAGAACCACGGCACGAAGTCTGTTGCTCGGGATGATTATCTTCATGTTCTGTCTTTCAACATGCTATTGGGTCCTCAACGTCGCAGCCTTCTTTGAATTGATTGTGGCACTGGTCTTCAACGATGCCCCTGTTGATGGAGGAATTTGTGGGGTAGGAAGTATCCGGTGTTATGTCGTCCTCTTCAATGCTGTTATCGTTGTGAACGTCGGTGCGACCGATTGTTTGAACCGACGAAGGTATCTGACTCTACTATCTCTGCTCTCTAGTATGCCCTCACCGACGGTGTGGTTGTGTGGCGAGCTTGGGTGCTCTGCCGAGGCGAAAGGAGAAAGGGATTGGTGGCCACTGGCTGTCTTTTGGTGTCACAAGGCGCAAATCACAGTATTTTTGGTGCTGAATATGCGAACAATACGCCAATCCTAAATAAGATATTCACGCAGTCAATATATTGAACATCATCAAAAGAATTTTTGAGTATTCACCATTTCTAGCGTACTATTTCTATATTTTCAGTGTATTTTCAACGGATTGAGCCACTGAATACCCGGATCTGGATTGGCGTATTGTTAAGGTTTTCAGAGCCACTAATACTCTATCATGCGTCTTGTGTGTTGACCTTGCGTATGTCCTTGGGCGAATCTCTGACGATTTATTACTCATTGTACCCCTACCTAGTTGAGTTGTTACCACGACTGTTTTCCGAGTCATTATCATGATTTCTGTTGCTAGACAGCACAAGGCAATGCCTACGAGCACTCCTCTGGTTCTCGCGCTGAACGCGAGTCAGCTGATAAGTCTCACTCTATCGTTACTGACAAATGCGGCTGCGACCTTGATCATTGGGATCCACGTATGGTGACTGTGTTCTTGCCGTTCTCTGCTATTAAACGGACTAATTAACGGACATATGTAGGAGGTATCGTCGATGGATTATGACGAACGGACAGAGGGTTACTAGAAGTGAACGGATTCTGGCGCTTCTTGTCGAATCCGGCCTTCTTTATTGCGTCTCGGGGGGTGAGCGTCCTGCCAGTGGAACTATACTTATCCTGATCTCCCGTTTTCGGCTCAGCTCCTGTTCTTGATATCCACCGTTATCCGGCTTCCAAATGGGACATTAGGAAGTATCTATCAGCCGATCCATGTTCAATTCGCGGTAAGTTTTCTACCATAATGACTCCAAAAGATGATCATTGAGCAAATAATGGTGAGGGGATGCAGGGAATTTATCCCACCATAGTCGTCTTACTAGTTGATCGTCAAAAGTCTCTCCGCGAAACCACTTCTCTCAAAATAATCCCCCAGTCAAGGTGGTCCCTCTAGCACGTCTGATGGCCTAGATACCTGGAGATGTGCGACCCCACCGACCGGAACGATTGACAGTCAGCTCCAAACAGCTGATCACTCAAGTGCGAATACTAGAGCAGAGGGCGAAAGCGAGACATCTGAACCGCGAAGTCCAGTGCACTGTGCAGTGGTCTAATTGACACTACCTAGCCTGCCGAGTGCTTTCATGCTGAGCCTGAGGAGTAACCATTCATCTTGTTCGTTGCAGCCTACGATGAGACGATCCAGCGGGAACTTTCAGACCTAGCAACGTAGATTCCGAGCCCTCCCCTCCACCTCCGGGAACCAGGAAATATATGTACCTAATAGCTATCATGATCCTAATAGGCGACAGCCTCCAACGACTCTGAGCGCCCACCGGAAGCCACAGCGTTGGCTAACTGGAAGCCTCCACAAGCCCCGAGACGAATGCTTCCGATACGCCATCCCCGTCTAGATTACGGTTCTAAGACTTGTAGCCAGCTCGGACGGAGAACGAAAGCGTGGACTAACGAGACAATGCGATACACAGCGGGCAAGGTGTGAATGTAAGAGATAGTTATCTATGTATGTACTTAGAATAGTAGAAGTTGATGTGGTTCCTCAGTTGTTCTCACGTCCTGTCGCGTCGATTGGTTACCAAGGTAGACCTGTGAAGGGAGCTTATGCCTGGACCCCCAAAAGATGCATAGCGGAGGAGGATTTCCAGGGAAGCGTGGTCCTTACGATTGCACCAGCCCTTAAAAGATATGAGCATCCTCCTGATAAGAGGAGGCATCGCAGGGATCCCAACGTACCGCGATGCCAGCACGCATCTGACCAGTGTCCAAGCCCAAAAATACTGTAGCCAGCAGTACAGGGGACGGTCATTAGCGTGTAGGCACTGTAAATATACAGCGGGTCTGACGGAAAGCCGCGACCGTCACAATTATAACCAGTTAGTCTCACCATCAGTAAGATAGAAGAGCACGCTCACGGCATCAGCATGGGCACAAATGGCTTCGTATGGGATCCTCAAAATCTCGGTCCGTTCGAAGTGGAAGCCCCTGTCATTCTTGCCTCTAGCCCGCTGAAGGTGGATGGAGGAGAAAATAGAACATGGATTGTCGAGAATAAAGGCACAAGACAGCCGTTGATGCAGATGCACAAGCGCCTTGTTTGAAAATATGCCTTTGAGCACAACGCTCCGTGACGCTTTGCGTTTTAAGAACGTAAGTATCCTTGGTCCCTCGTCCTTGTCAATAGAGACACGCACTGAAAGAGTACATAGTTCCTTCAAGGAAAAGCACCCACTGGGCATCTTGGAGTAGGGAATTCCCAGTCGTCCGAGTCCGGGTCAGAGAGCAGTACACTGGTAAGTTCTTCATTATACTTGCTTTTCACTCTACTATCGTCAGATCCTCATGTCGCCTACTATCAGGTTGACTTCAGGCACATTCCCGCGAAGAAGGTATGAGGCATCTATCTAAGTACACTGAAGAGAAGAGCGCCTATTAATCCGTACCGTAGAAGGCCTCACCTGACAGACATTCGTCATCGGGAGTGGTGGTACGTGGCATATATGACTGTGATCCTATCCACTGATTACTGAGTGCGGTAGGCCGAGCTCTTAGACCCCGAGGATCGTGCATGGACGCGCTGAAAAATTTCTTTGAGCCATCCCATTCTCCATATTCGGGTTCTAGAGTAGCGAGTGAATTCTACGGTTGGTCCAATGCTGCCAATAGCCAGAGAGTAACTCGAATGTGGCGTCAATCATGGAGGTGAGAAGAAAGAAACATTTTTGATCGCCGATCATTTCAAGTCTCTTCCTGTACCGTCATCACAAATGCCTCGGAGTCCATCTCGCTCCAGATCCCCTGAGAGGACTTTACCGCACAATGCGAAACCGATATCTGAGGCAGATTATTTCCACAAGAATGGTGAATTTCGCGTCTGGTTGAAGGACGAGAAGGGGAAGGTTAGTCTCCAGTTTTCACGAACTTCAAACGAGTGGTGAATGAAAGATGTATAGTATTTTGACCAAGTATCGGGAGAGAAAGCCAGAAGGTTGGTAAATCCTAATCTCTTTATCGTGGAGGCTAAGTTTAGTAAGACAGCTACTTCCGGAAGTTTTGTAAAGGTACGCATTACTGCAAGTTCTGTAATCTCCGCAAATTGTGCCTTACAGAGGTCTCACAGGCTTGGAATAAAGGGAAGCTCCCCAGTGAGTATCTGCTTCTCTGAATGAAACGCATGTCTCACTCCCACACATATGCCTAGAATACCTATACGCTGGCGTAGATGTCCACGACATCCCTCAGACATCCTATAAATGGTCTTTCGCTTCCAAATCATCCCGCGCAGACTCCGACGCGATTCGCTCTGCCCGAGAGGACGTACATTCCTCCAACGATCGGGTTCTGGTTCTGGCAGAGTGCTAGGACCGACCTTACCTTCCTCCTCGGACCTTACGCTTTCCCGTGAGCAAGAGCAGAGAATCGCGAGCGAGAGCGGAGCTACAAGAGAAAGCGTGACAAGATGGAAGCGAGAGACCAAATCGAGGATATGGTTGGACGAAGGAGGTTGGGAGGGAAGGCATGCTGGAGAAAAAGAGAGCTAGGCGGGACGCGGATAGGTCCTACCGAGAGAAAGGGGATGATGGATTCGAGGCGGACGAGAAGACGTTGCTTGGGGGCGGGATAGCTTCAGGGAACAGTGCGTGTTTATCTAGCCCTCACCGGTGATACACCCTCTGAGCTGTCGACTGATAGTATCGCGAGGAGAGATGCGGCAAAGCCGGCGTGAGGCTGGTAGAGAGGATAAGACAGCTGTGATCGAGAACGCGCCAGCGTGATGAGGAGAAGGAAAGCGCTACTATGCTATGTTCCAGCAGATAGCCAAGCAGCGGTTTGGTTAGTTATTCACGATGATTCCCGTCTCTTAGCTGTGTTCTGTAATGGCCCTGAACTTGCGCACACTGCGTTGTATTCACTGGCAGGCCTTACAAACCTTGGTAAGCTGGAATTAATTCAATGTTCTCTTCTAAGCTCCTTGCTATCCATTGCTCTTCTATAGTACCTCTGTACAGGACATATTTACTTACTTCGATCTGAATACTGTGCGGGTACCCCGGTGGCAAATGTATTCATCGACTCTCCCGTAGTTGACTCGCCACATCAGCCTTAACACCTAGGATTCATCCCTTCAACACACCTACATGTACTAGTATTCTCCCCCTGGAAAAACAACGTTTCAGCGCTCACAGTGATGTGCTTTGTATCTTATATTTACATGGCCTTGGACTTAATATCTGTCGGTACCGACATATGTGGCGTCGAATGTTACACGCCACTTTTATCTCAGCTGCGGATAAGCAGCGGTGATTTCTGTTTCTGGATGAGACCATTCGTCAATCTTTGTACTAATCCTTCCTCGTCCTTTCCCTTGAATTTTGCAGTCATCTGCAGGCGCTTTCAGTGAGTTCGAGGTGTCAGTCGCCGGATCAGACATGGCTTGCACATGGCGCTACGGAGGCTTTGTCATCCGAAGGACCAAACACTCGTCTTCACCGGCGGACTGTGCTCACCGCCCTTCTTTACGACCATCATCCCATCCTCGTCTTCCTATAAAACCTGGTATCTGGAGCCTTTTAACGCTTTACTTGGCGTTCTCTGGCCTTATTAATAAATATTCACGGATCCTTTAATCTGTGGTAACCAGTATGCTGGCTTCTCTTCTTTTCATGGCGTTTGCGCCGCTTCTTGTTCTTGGACAAGTGACCAGCGGAGAAGGCTCTTTGGACGGGGCCACCAGCTCTGCTGAAGCCGCTGGCTACTCTTGCGATAGTTCGAAATGTCAGCTACCGAACTGCAATTGTGCTAGCACGAGCCCACCGGGTGGCCTGAATCCTGTAAGTACACGTTGAAACTTTAATTTGAACCTAACCAACATACGTTGCGGCAGGATGAAGTACCGCAGTTCATCGTCTTCACTGCCGACGACGCCGTTCAATCTTACACGCTCGATTCCGTCAATCAATTCCTCGCTCACCGCCAGAACCCGAACGGATGCGCTCCTAAAATGACCTTTTACACGTCGCTCAACTACACAAACTACACCCTGGTCACAGGTTCGTGATTGACTTCAAGAAGAAGTCTCCCACACTTCGGAGGCTGACGACAATGCCTGGGGAAAAGTCAAATACCTCTCAGCTGTTTCCGGGGTTCTTCCTGCGATCTTGATGTATGCCAAGGCATCTTTCTCGCCTATTGAGGTGGCGGGCATTCCCTATTGGGTCCTTTGTGATGCACTGGCCATCCTTTGAGATGGCAACGCATCCGTCTAAACGTCCTTGAAGGATGTAGGGAGATTTATCGCCCCCTCTTCGCAGATTTTCTCAGTTTCGTTCACGCCTCCGAAGTGCCACTTGTCCATACAGCTTGAAACATGTATGCACAAGTGGAAGAGATTCTTTCCACCTGCTCTTCTCTTTTCCGTTCTCACGTGTTCTGTAGATTGGTATGTCGCTGGGAATGAGATTGCTGATCACACGTACGTCACCTGCCTTCTTCATGTTTTTCTCGACCTGACAACCTGGTCGTTTAGTATGACCCACGCTGGTGACCCATCGTCGGAGGAGATTAACGGAAACCTCATCGCTCTCAACGCGCTCGCCGGTATTCCTCTCAAAGCCATTCAAGGTTTCCGTGCGCCATATCTCAACTATTCCGTCAACACCTCAGGATGCTCAGGGATGCTGGTTTCACGTATGACTCTAGTGCATCAGCTTCTATCCCCGTGACTGCCGAAGGAACTGATGCGTACTGGCCGTATACCCTGGACAATGGTATGGCGAACGACTGCCTGGCTGTTCCAGGTATGTGCAAGGGTGAGCCAAAGCTGGAAGGATTCTGGGGAGATCCCCATGTACGCCTTGTTCGACAACCGTGGACAGGCTGGTCCCCATCTGATGGACCCTTGCTGTACGTGGAATGCTTTGATTTTGTGGGGCAGTCCGCTCACCTTGCTTCTATAGCGATACCGCCAACGGGGCTACCCAGGTCAATGACACCGCGACTCTGGAATACATGCAGAAGACATTCACTGATCACTACAACAACAACCGTCAACCATTTGGTCTCTACACTCACCCTATCCACGTGTCGAGGACCTATCCTGGTGTGGATGTTTCCAACTCGACCATCAACATGATCAATGCATTCCTCGATTGGGCACAGGAACAGCAGAATGTCTGGATCGTCTCGAGCGAGCAGCTTCTTGCCTGGGTTCGTGACCCCAAGCCCGTCTCCCAGCTCGACCAAGTCAGTGCGCTTAGATGCTCTACCCCTCAAGTGAGCGACAAGATTTGCAACGGTATGCCCGAGAACCAGGAGGGTCTTCTCAGTCACTGTCAATTCCCCGAGTTCCCCTTCTTCACCTGCGTACGTTGCATCTCTTTTGTATCGGTGCACAAACTAACTGTTCAACAGTACGGCTGCCCCGAAGAAGTTCCGACGACGTCCAACCCGAACCCCGAGCAACAGGTCCCATCCGGCCAGCAGGCTCGTTTTAGACGTATATCTATTCTATCTGTGGTCACACATAGATCCTGATATCCGTTGTTTAGTGCCAACCAACTGCTCTACTCTCTTTCTGGGACCCTATTGAGGGTCGCTGCATCTGCTCCTCCGACGAGTGCGCCTTCAGCGACAACTCGAGAGCCATCGGCGTAGGTGTTTCTTTTCTACACCTATCGTCGTGACTTACCTTGTTTGCTTTATAGCCCAATGGTGCCAACTTGACCGGCGGAGGAACAGGTGGTGAGTTTAGCGGAGACGGCTCCACCTCCCCGACTAGCACCTATGTCCCTTTCAATGGAGACGTGCCGTCGCTGCCGACAGGATTCTTCCCCGCCGTCGTGGTGGGTGTCGTTGGAGCACTGTTGGGTAGTTGGGGCAATCGTCTCCAGGCTATAAGATGCCTGCCAGAACATTGGTTTACGAGGCAACGGGTACCATCCCAACGAACATTGACACTTTCTTGTTTTGCCCTGGATTTCCATTAGGACTTGCATTATTGTTTGGACTCAATTAGATGTTCTCTGTAGGGCTTGACATTGATATATGTATGGCCCTCGTCCACTCTTTTGTACCATACAGTTCCTTCCCTCTTTTCATATCTTAACTTTTATATTCCAATCATAATCCACTATCTCATTTGGAAATGAAGCATGAAGACATTTGATCAAGAAAGTCGTTACAGAGTGCATTTATACACCGCATAAAAAGGAAAGAGTCCATGGGTATAGGCAGTCTAATCTAGCGTCTCCTCTGGCGGGATATTCTGCAGGACATGGAGCTGTGCTCTAATTTTATTGGCCCGTGCCTCCACATCGTCCAGCGCGTGTTGGAGAACCGAGATCTCCTGCCTCCAGTCCACGGCCACCGGTGGAAGGTTCACCGTCGTCTCAACGTGATAGGGCAACTTGCCAGCGCCCTTGCCGGCAGCCATCTCGTCCCACAGCGCAGTGACGACACCCTGGATCCACACCTCCCTCTCCTCCAACCTCTTCAGTTCCTTCCTCCTCCCGTCCTCCTCCTTCGATCCCATCCTCGTCAGAGTGTAAAGATTGCTGAACACCAACAGAACGATGACAAAGATGAGGATGGTGGTAGATGTCGACTGATCCCAGGCGTCCCTGACGAGCTCCAGAGCGCCCTTTGTGGACCGCACAGCAACCTGATATGCCCCATCAAACGTGTCCCAAGCCCACTGGAGACTGCGTTGGTTGCGTTCCTTCTCCCGGCGTTTGTTCTCTTCCTCTTTCGTGATACCACCAGAGGTTGGCATGATAGGCGTTGTGGGTTCAGGAGTGGCTGCAGCAGCGATGACGTCTGGGTCGATACCTTCGGGTATGAACTCGGACTGGTGCTCAGTAATGTACACTCGCATCGCAGTCTCCAGATCGGCGTGATAGACTTTCTGTCCTTCGATGGCCGACCGCTCGATGATACCTAATAATAAACGCTACGGTCATGACTCACGCACCTCATTAAAAACATGACGCAACCCTTGATGAAGCTCCTCCCCGTCCATTCGACTTGTGTCGTAACGATGACCTTACTCGACACCGCGCTCGCCCACATGATGCATGTTCTCGTCTTGACAGAGAACACTCCTCCACTGGGCACGTCCCGGATTTCTCGTCGTCGTTAGCGTGCAGATGTAGTCTTCAAAGTCAGAATGGATGGTCTCATCGCGGATCTCGCATTTGGTCTGCTTTGGTCCCACACTCCCCTCAGCGGCTTAATGTACGACATATTCCTCGCCAACAGCTGGCTGCCAGGCTCCAAAGGCACCCAATCGGCAACCTGGATGTCTGTTATTCATCGCGCAAAGTCAAGTCAATGTCTCACTGCACGCAAATCAGCCACCCACCTATTAATTTTTGATTAACAGCCAAGAAATCTTTCATGAACCCGCTCGCGAAAATGAGGTTGTGTATTCTGTCTGGCGTCCCGGGAAGATCGTCTCGAGCGCGGTCTCTGAATAATGCTCGCCCTTCTGTCCACACGCGCAATGGGTAACCTTTCTCTTCACCTTCCCCACCACATTGACTATGCCGTCTTCCCCCTGCCCCATGATCGTGCCTTCAACGATCTGGTCCATGCTTTGCCTAGAGATGACGCTGCCAGAGTCTCCCCCGGGTCCGCTGGGCCGAGCGAGTCTCCAGATGTTGAATATGACGTCAAACGTGGTGTCGCGAGAGAGGAAGGAGGCGAAGGAGTACTTGTTCTGGCGCGTCGTGATTTGAATCGCGTTGGGGATGACGAACGCGGTCATTTTCTTTTCGAGCGTGATAATCTCGTGGATAGGAACGGAGAGCTGAGGGAACAGTCAGAAAGTATTGTACAAGGGGATAGGCAAGCAACATACATCGTAATCCACCCAAAAATGTTCGCGTGGAAGCATATATGGTTTTCGGAGATGTACAGTCTACCTTGAATGAGGATTTCCCTTTGTAGCGCACATCCATAGTCTGACACACATACGTCAGCCAAGCGTCAACAAAAGAATGATAGATAACACGCACCTTCGATCAAATAGTCTCCCTCCGGTATAGTCGGGAACAGCTCGTGGAAATCGGCGTTTCTTCTGCTGCTCGCGACGGCAAATCCGGTGACTGGGATATCATCCTCCCCGAAATCCAAATCCATCAAATCGTCCCCGCCGTCCGAATCCGAGTCGTCATCCTCATCGCTGTCATCTTCCAGCCCGCTATAATACCCAGCTCCGTATTCTGACACATTGTCGCCCTGCACAGAGATACTCCCAGTGCGTCTCTTGCTGCGGCTAGACATTTCCATTGGGCCTGCCCCAGAAGAGGAAGTCCGTGTTATCCTAGGGGGAGACGGCATAGACGACTTCCTCCCTGATCTCGAGCCCGGGGGGCTGACATTAGTCAACCGGAGGACTTAGCTGCGCGTGGTGCGGTGGAGACATCCCTGGATTTGCCATTGCGAGTCCCGAGGCTGCGATTGCGCTCGCAAGACCTGTGGGCTTTCTCTCCCGCTCCCGCTTCCATGGCGCAGTAGGTTTCCTCTTCTTGCTGGTCGCGGTGGTTGGAGCTGTGGAAAATGAAGGAGATGGCATCGCTGTTGTCCCGAGGTGGAGTGGTCAGCCCGTTGGCTTGTGGAAGCGCTTCGGGAGACATGGAGCGAGGGAATTCGGATGCTCGGGCGGTGGTGGGGGATTCATATATTGGTTCAGATGTGTTCTCCGAAGAGGGAAGCATATTAGGGACACGAGAAACCGCCGAAGTGTCAACTGGGGCTGGTCCTTTAAGAGAGCGATTGGATGCTGAATGCCGTATTTCCTCTGCCGTTAGCTTGGGGACAGGTGGCGGATTAGTCCCGTTCGCTGTGACAGGTAGATTGGCAGTAGGTGAAGCAGGCGTCGTAGGGCGACTCCTTACTGGAGTTGTAGGTCTCACTGGGGTGGGCGGACGTGAACGAGGTTTAGGAAGAGACATTATAGGAGCCGCCGGCGATGATGTCGTACGATCGCGGTTGTTTCCATTACTCATCGACTGTGAGAAACTGTCGATCGCTGTCTTGGCCTTGGGCGTCTCGTCTTCAGGAGGAAGACTACGACCATCGCCGTCTGTCGTTGTTTGTGGAGAAGGGGGAACGACAGTGACATTGACGCCAGTCAAAACACTTCCAATCTCTGAGACATTATCTGCCGCAACGATGGTTGGGATCTGGGCGGACTTTCCTCCAGTACTTCCACTGAACCCAGAGCCATTATTTACAGTGAATCCAGAGATGGACATCCGCCCAGACTCTGGAGCACCGTTCGTGCTCAGCGTAGACGCAGTTCTTTTCCTGCCGCTACCGCCTCCACCTGCACTAGTGGCGGATTCGCTGGATCGATCACGACTGTGAACCGGCGATTTCACCAGTTTGGAGAAGAAATTGGGCGCCATATTGACCAGAACGAGTTGTGTATAAACGAAAGAGAGAAAAGAATGTAGAAATCGAGTGAAATGTTGCAGTAAGTTTAAGTTAATTCGCAGCCAGTCCCCCGAGAATACCTGTAATAAATCGGTTAGTTTCTAGCTTATAGCTAGTGTTATTTCCCGCTGGCTTGCGGAGATGGTGGTAGTTCGGAAGTAAGAGACTAACAACGCGACGCCGACAGTACTTCTGGAAAGATACAGGTGGGGTTACCAAATTGGGAAATTGCATCAGGAGTATAAGGTTAGGGTTGGACAAGTGTGTTGAAGGCTAATTCAAAAGCAATTGCAAGCGCCATGAAGAAATGCAAACATGAGACGCGAAACTTGCAGAGACGCGACGGTGAAGATCTCACGCGGTTAATGATGACTGGTGTAAATGGAATCAATAATTTTCGCCACTTTGCGTTCACTACATGCTTGGCCAAAAGAAACTACAGATACAGAGGTAAGTACACGATAGAGAACTGCTTACTCATTTCTATTACATTTAGTGCTGCGGGGTATAATGCCCTAGGAGAAGCTCTTCAAACTCTCCCACACGAGGGAGGTTGATAACCCCATTCACTGTTCTCCTCTTCACAAACTCCCCGATCCTCTGTGTCATATTCTCAACGCCGAACCCAAACACTTCGAATAGCTTCTCCTGAGGAGCACTCAACCCAAAGGTGTGCATGCTCAGCGATGCGTGAGCATATCTTGCCCAACCATACGCGCTCCACGCCTCGATGGCCACAATGAGAGCTTTTCCATCACCAAGAACGGATTGCCGGTACTCGTATGGCTGACGGTCAAAGTGGCTCTGGCTGGGCATGGATATAACGGTCACTTTGAGGGTAGGAGAGGAGAGGTTCTTGGCCACCTCAACGGCGCGGGCCACTTCGGATCCGGTGCCGATGAGGATGAGATGTGAAGGTGCGTCGGCGGTGGAGAAGATAGGGTACGCCCCGAGTCTGACCTTCGACCGGTCCGAGCCTTCGAGAAGGGGAACAGCTTGACGCGAGAGGGCGAGTATGGAGGGTGTGTGTTCGTTTTCTTTGTCGAGAACGAACTCCCAAGCACCGACTAAAAAGCCGTTAAGACGAAAGCACCATCGGACCACGAGGGAGAGTACTCACTGACTTCCTCAGCATCAGCTGGGCGGATCAAATTCGTGTTGGGTAGCGCTCGGTAAAACTGGGCGAGGCTAGAGGACGGCCAATCTTAGAAGAATTCGGATCCAAAGAAGACTGTCGAACGTACGCTATCGTCTGATGTGTAGGCCCATCCTCACCGATGCCGATGGAATCATGGGTGCCGATACCAATAAACCGGAGACCCTGAAGGGCGGACATACGAGCGGCAGGTGCGGCGTAAATGAAGAACTGGAAGAAGGTCGAGCATATTCTAACCAGGGTATTCGTCAAGCTTCTTTCGTCGCGAACAAGAAGACAGGAAAACTCACGGGATAAACATGCCGTTCTGGTAGGCAGCGAAACCATTCGCAATACCAATCATGGCGAATTCACGAATACCATAGCGGATTTGGCGGCCAGAGTAATCGCCAAGGCCAGTGTCAGGCTGCCCAATGTCCGTAAGCCATGTTCCTATTCGCAGAAAGGGAAAGGACACTTACGTTCTGGAAGTCCACCTGTCCCTTGAAGTTCACAAACGTTGACTCCATCAAATCCGCAGATCCAGTGACGAAATTCCTGTACTTGGGAACTAGAGCCTGCACAACGATACCCGAGCTTTTCCTCGTCGGCTGAGGCGCTGTCGGAAGTTCGCTCTTCTTGGGCAAAGCATCCTTCCACCCGTCCGGCAGACTCCCCGTTAACCTCTGTTCTAGCTCCGCGTATGCCTCAGGATACTTCTGCGCGAATCTCTTGTACGCTTCGTTCCACTTGGCCTCGTCCTCAGCGCCACGAGAAATAGCGGGTTTGAAGTAGTCGTACACCTCCTGGTCGACGTGAAACTTGGGCTTTTCTCCGAAACCGAGGGATGCGCGAACGTAGTCGACGTCGTCTTGTCCCAGAGCTGCACCGTGGACGGCACAATCACCTGCCTTCTTCGAGCCGAACCCGATGAGTGTCTTGATGCGGACGAAGACAGGCTTTCCCTTGTAGGC
>RZIO01000002.1:303799-323463 GCA_004338095.1 Gloeostereum incarnatum
GATGAGCACAGATACGTCATGGGAAACAAAGCTACACACGTCGTTCGTGCCATCGTCCACCTGAATAATATGGAACCCGTTTGCAGCCATTTTGGCACACGAATCATCCGTGAAGGTGATGTCAATCCTTCCGTCGACAGTGATCTACCGGACGAACAGAAAAGCACGAAAATAACGTCTGAGCAGGGGGTTGAGGACGTACGTCATTCTCGTCGTAGATAACAACCAAATTGTCCAGCCTCAAATGACCCGCCAACGAAAGAGCTTCCTGACCGACACCCTCCTGAAGACATCCATCACCGGTGAACGCCCAGATCGTGTTGTCGACGATGTCGAATCCAGGCTTGTTGTAGATCGCTGCCAAGTTTTTACTAGCCATAGCGAGGCCGACCGCATTGGCAAGACCCTGGCCTAGAGGACCCGTAGTGACCTCGACACCAGGATACTCGATCTCTGGATGGCCAGCCGCCATCTGAAGAATTCATTATCAAACCAATCATGGGAAGGAGGATGCTCACTCCGAAGTTGGGATTATGATACGTCTTGAGCTGATCGATCGTCCATGCATCGTATCCGGTGAAATGGAGGTGGATGTACTGTAGCAAGCAGGCGTGTCCAGCGGAGAGAACGAATCGATCCCTATTGAACCAGTCGGGGTTTTTAGGGTTGTATCGCATATTGTGGCGCCACAGAGCGATCCCGATGGCAGCAGCGCCCATCGCAGTTCCCGGATGACCGCCCTTGTAGGCTTGAGTAAGGTCAGCTGTAAGGCATCGGATGGTGTTGAAGACAAGCTCCTCTGTGGGCTAAAAGAAACGGAAATTGGCGCTCTTCCGAGTGATCAAAACATGTGACAAACATACAGAAAGCTTTTTGGCAGCTGCAGACATCGCGTTAGGAGAAAGAGGTGAGAAGTGAAAGAACACGAGTCCTACCTATTTACAGAACAGTTAACATATTTATTAGCCACCTTCTCCGGGAGTGTTGGACGCATTCATATCCGTTCGTAAGTGCGCAAAAATCCGAAGTTCCGAGGGAGATGAGGGGCCGGGTATAAGGTACACCCCGAACAATCGCCAAGCCCTCGTACCTCTCCGGCCGGAACAATTATGAGGGGGCACTATTGTGGCGTGCTGAGCTTTTTTAAGACGCGATAATTCACGAAGAGAGTGAAGGAATTCAATGAAGGAAGATTGCCTATGTGACTGTCCAATAACGAGCATAAACGGTTCAATCATATTGAACGTCGAACATGGTTCAGCTTCCGATCAGGCGCACATCATAGTCATATGCATATCTTCCTTGTTAGCTGACCTCGCAAGCCGTGAGGCCGAGGCCGACCCACACTCGAGGTGGCACTGGCGTGGCTCGCCATCCAGGTCAGCCTGCTGCCTTTCTCGTGCGATAGGACAGACATACTCAGCCAAGGTGGCGTAAGATAGGCAGCCACTTGTCGGGTCCGACAGCCCTTTCTATGTCTGTGAGTTGGAGAAATGGTGCACACGATAGTAGATTGGGTTAGGCTCAGCTACTAGGATTGGGGCCAGTTTTCCTTGTCAATTCCGAGGATTCTAGAAATCTTTTTGAAGGAAGAACACTATGACAGACCCTTCTAACTCTCTTGAGGTTCGAGACAGATGGTACGTGTCTTCTGTGCCTCTCCTCGGGGTCAAATTCCATAGGTGGCGTCCCGTTGTGAAAAAAATATGTATGTTCCGGCAATCTCCGTAGCTTCGAAAGGAGAGCTGGTAATTACAAACGACCTCTCAATTTAGCCGTCGGATATGTAAAGAGATGGATACTCTTCCCTTTCGTAGGAAACGTCGCCGGAAATTCCACCCCGCGTTTTATGGGGCGTTATCCGGTGGTCGGGACGGGGAAACCAACAGGTCCATTTTTATAAATTAAATTATCAGAAGCGCGATCACGTTATGATGATGCTTGCATTTGTCTGCTTCTGTGTGCCTGCGGCCTCTTGTCTTATCTATCACCCCGAGAACCACCTTACTGGGATTATGCCGTGAGTGACTACGGTGTCAAAAATAAGATGGACGGCGAAATATAAGGTATTTCAAAAGGGTCTTGCTGACCTTTTTTTCCATTGTTCAACTCAGTTTTTGAAGTCCCCCGCCGAATAATATGTCTGCTGCTACCGCTACTGCCATCGTTCCCGACGCCGCCGCCCCAGCACCCGTCGTGGAGCCTATAAAACATTTAGAGGATCCCACGGTTGGAACTTTATTTTCATTAAAAGGGAGGACATCTATTGGTGTGTACGGCTGCCTCCCCATTCCCCTTGGCGACTAACATAAGCGCTAGTTACTGGTGGCGCTCGTGGACTCGGTATAACGCTTGCAGCCGCCCTTCTCGAAGCCGGATCCCATGTATACTGCGTCGACATCCTTCCTGAACCGTCATACAAGGAATGGGACGCTCTGGTCGTGAAGGCAAAAGTTGCTGGACTGACCGTCGGCTACAAGAGCGTGGACACCACTAGGCCTGAAATTGTCGCCCAGGTCTTTGACGGGATCGCCGAAGAGGCACCGGAACCATTGAGAGTTCTAGTCGCTGCTGCTGGAAGTAAGTTTACCTCTAAGTAGCCTAGTCCTAGCCGCTGATTTCTTGAACCCATTTATATAGTCCAGCAAGAAGTACCTGCTATCGATTACAAGGCCGACGACATGCGCCGTATGATGGACGTAAATGTTGTCGGCACCTTCAACTCTGCCCAGTCAGCCGCACGCATCATGCTGAAGCATGGCAAAGGAGGTAGCATCATCATGATTGCCAGCATGAGTGGAAGCATCGCGAACCGGGGTCTATCATGCACCGCTTAGTGCGTTCGTCCATATGACCTCTCGTCCCTTGGCCTGGGGATTTCCTGATGCCACTTTTCCTCAGTAACGCCTCGAAGGCAGCAGTCCAACAGCTCTGCCGGTCGACATCGGCTGAGTGGGCTGGGTCTGGAATTCGCGTCAATAGTATCTCGCCTGGGTACATAAAGACGGCCATGACGGCGATGCTTTTGGCAGCTAAGCCTGAGCTAGAAGCTAGATGGTCGGATGATAACCCGATGCAAAGGGTTAGCTTGCCTTGGGAGTACAAGGGCCCGACGGTGTTTCTAGCGAGCGATGCAAGCAGCTTCTGTACCGGGATGGATTTACGAGTCGAGTGAGTCGTTGTCTTTCGAGCCTCCTCTGCAGATTGCTTATTTCTCCTAATAGCGGCGGTCACTGCGCATGGTAACCCGACATCTAGGCATCGCGCTCTTTTTTTCTCAGGGTTTCGATCGAGTGTTTGAGTGCTATATACTTCTTGTTCTTTCTGCAGGTGAATATCATTGGTGCACTACGCCTAGATTGCGATCATTGATCGTGGACACGAAGTTGTACCTTTGTTGGTCCTGGACCCTGGACTTGGTCCTCAGATTGGGATCTTCTGGAACCTTATTTTTAATTGTACGCTTCTGTCGCCGACTGTCGCCTCTGGTGGACACTTCGAAGGCCACTCTAGTACCTGGCTGATTACGTATTGCTGATCCGTTGAAAACACTACTTTCCCCTCCACTTGCTCGATGCAAGCTTAGCGTGAGTACTGTCAGTGCCAGTGATGAATGTATGAATGAAACCGCTGTAGTTGAGAATGTAACTGGCACGAATCAAGTTCATTGGGGTGTCCACATGGAAGAGGGGTTGTGGCGTCCCGCGAGACTACGAATAGAGTCGCGGAGGTCAAAGAGAAGCTTGTATTCGTGATCCGTCCGCATGCACAGGCAAGGAATCCATTTCATGTTAATTCACTTTGACCTATGCGTTACCTCGCGTTTACTTCCCCCCTTCATTGGACAGGAGTCACCGGCCCGGTCACCTGAACTGGGGAATATCAAATTCGCCCCCTTGTTGTCTGAGCCCTAACCCCATCGCCCACGACCAGATTACCCCACACACGCCAGCTGGCGGCGCCTCCTCGCTGATCTTTCTTCGGAATCATTTTTCTCGAGCCCTTTTCTTACTCTTTTTGCGATCTTTTGTGATCGGAAAAGCTACGTTCTGTGGTCTGGACTGGGGATCTACGTTATTAGAGCAACGGTCCGGAAAACAAACGATGGAATCTAGGTCAACATACGGGTCTTCTACTACATACTTCTCAGCACCTCCTCGCCATGAGGACCACCAGCAGGACCAGCAATCTCAGTCTCGGTTTCTTGCCTGTCTCCGATGTAGGGGAAAAAAGGCGAAATGTGACAATATCCAGGCAGTCTGCGGGGCATGCGCCAAGGCGAACGCTGAATGTGTTCGACCTACTGAAAGGAGGAGAAAAAGAACGAGGAAAGAGATGGAAGAGGCTGAGAGGGAGAGGGATAGGCAGGGTGGTGAAAACGGAAAGAACAGGCGAGGTTATGACGGTAATGTCGTTGTTGCTCGCCCCAGTGGTCCCATCTCGGTGGGTATTGTTTTTCTTTTTTTTCTTTTTCATTTCACTTTCTTTGAGCGAAGCGGGCACTGCCGTCAAGCCCCTCTGAAAGAATCTGACACTAGCCCTGCTCCTGGGAGCACGGATTGTCATTTGCTTCGAAGTATGGCCGACTTTATGCCTAAGCTACGACTTGGCTATTCGGGAGACTACCTGACACTGCCTCTACATGTGTCTTCGTGGTCTTGGTGGAGACATATGAAAGCACTAACAGGTTGATCCGTTGATGGGGGACGGTCCCTTGTGGCTTTGCCCATTCTATACGTTTTCGTTACCAAGTCACATCCGTGAGACTAACTATTTTATATGACAGAATACCCATACTGTTCATATACCCCAACATTCACACCCTCCAGCATTGATGCATGCACACAGTGGCCACAGTGGCTATCCCAACTCCTTCCCGGGGCCACTCAATCATCAGCGAATCCAAACCTCCAGTTCGTCAGGCCCGCGATATTCACCAATCGATGACATCAAGCATCGATCTTCCTTTGGTACACCTCCACAACCGAACGTCTTGCTGAACGGCCAGCAGGCGAATACCGACTCACCTAGTGAGGTTGTCGAAGCCTTGAGCAAGCAGATCGCATACCTCGAAGGAGATCCTGGAGAGAGTCAGACCTTAAAGGTCCATTATGTATGTTTCCTTCCTTCCATCTGTGCTGTGTGTCGCTCACATTAACACTGATCCTAGTATAGATTTGTATGTTCTACCACCCAGCCGTTTTAAGTCCCTGACTGACAAACATCCACGGATACAGAGTGGATCCACGGCGATTCACCCAGGTTTCAATCGCATAACGATCAAGTTACGCAGTTCGACGGGAGGTTCGGCTGCATCGTCCCCATCGATCTCGACGTCTGCGCACCAGTCCTGTGATGAACCACTGCAGGACATATCCCACCTCCCTCCCGATGAGACTCTCATTCAACCGTTTTTTTACGTACTTTGGGCAACATTTCCCATTTTTGAATAAAAGAAGGGTCGAGGAGAGGATTGCTGGGTATGTCATCTCTCCATGTCAATAAATGATCCGGGTACAGCAGCTGATGTCGGGAACCAGAGGGACGATGTCGGCGTTCCTATTGCATGCGATGAATTCGTTGGCTGTGCGGTACGTTTTTTTTTCTTGCCTAAACGCTGGTAGGAAAAGCTGACGAAATTTTGACTTTAGGTTCGCACCAGCACATCAACACAGGCCCTCCCAGTGTATCGCCGCGGCGTGGGGGCTCGCACTCCCTCTCTTACGGGTGCCATCGAGGGACGTCGTCGGTGGGCTCCTGTTGCTCGCTTGGGCCGAGTTTGGAGAGAATTCGGAAAGCGGTTTGTGGGTAGGTTGTCCTGAGGTTGTGGACCTATGATAACGCTACTGACTGACGTGTAGAATTTCTCTGGATTGGCGATACGCATGGCGTTGGACTTGGGTTTACACAAGGTGCGGTTCTCCTGGGAAGGATCAACGTGTATCCTCACCGTAGCGTAGAACGACGACCAAAATTCGGATGACGAGGAGGAGGAAGATGTCTGCTTTGGGAAACTGCTGTTCTGGGCATTGTTTGTCATGGTACAAACATGTCCTTTTCTCACACATTTCGCCTTGTCCTCACTGACCTTTCTTCTAGGACAGGATCCTTGCTTTTGGAACAGGCCGCTCAGTAACGATCCAGGAAGAAACAATTGAAGTTCCCCTGCCGACCGACGAGGATATGCCTCCTGGACCTGTGATGTCCGCATTCGTAAGGAGTGTGAGACTATTTGCGCTCGCGGGGAGGATCGCGAATGTACTGGTCCGTGTATCTAGCCACTTTATGAAGGCGATCGCCAGCTCAAGAATATATTTCAGAATGGAAGCAGAGGAAGCCCGCGAACACTAGTGTCCAATTCCCCTCCATCTCCGGATGTGCTGCAAGGTCTGCATAATCAGCTGGTAGATTTTTTGGAAGGATTACCAGCCGAACTATGGTATGTTCTCAAGATATGTCCCGGAAATTGATTCAGATTGTTGACAATTGACTCTTCGGAAGTTGGTCTGTGGATAATTTCCGGGCGCAAAGTGCCCACTTTCAGGGTGTTCGTGGATATTCTACCTTTCCGGATATACGCATGATGCCTAACTTCCGGCTCTATTTACACAGGGAGCATTCCTTTTCCTCCACCTGTGGGCTAACGCTGTCCTCGCACTTATCCACCACCCGAACTTGGGCCGGAATCTCTCCCCGTCGGGGATAGATACACCCGTTTCGGCAGGCGTCCAACGTTCGATCAAGCTCTCGCTTGCGTCCTCCAGGCAGATCGCAGACTGTCTGGTGTTTGCTGACCTGTTTGACGCTGCGAGCTATTGTGCAACACCATTCGTCAACCAATGTCTCTTCATCGCCGGTGTTGCCTTTATCCACGATGCACAGAGTTCGGATGACATTGGCGGTGTTGGTGAGCAGTTCTTGCATGGGCTCGTGAGGCAGAACCTGTCAGCGCTGTTCAAAGCGTTGAAGAGAATGGAGACGTATTGGAGTGGGCTAGGGTACATTATTGATGTGCGTCGTTCCTCCCCGGTTTCTGGTCTTCATTGACATTGGCATCTTTTCAGGTCCTTGAGCAGAGAGCGAGCGGACGTGGATGGGCAAGGGTAGATTTCTCGATTTCTGGAGACAAGGGGAAGAACTTTATCTCCTTACCTGATACGGGGATCTTGAGGAGGATCACGAAGAAGATGGAGACGCCTGGTGTGTTCTCATTCAGCCGCCTCGTGCTGCCGGGTCAAACTGATGCCTATCTGCAGTTTCGAGTCCTCAGCAGGAGGGGAATTCAGGAGCACTGAATGCTCCACCGCGTGGGGCTTCCTCTCTTTCTAGTGAGTCCATGCTCCGCGCTCCGTGTCCTCCAGATCTTTGTATGCTTACGAGAACGTCAGATTGGTCTTTCGAGTCCCTTCTCAATAACTACCAGGTGGAGGAAGTTACAGCCTCCGCCCCCACTGGTTTCGATTTCTCTGGGGTGTTTCCGGACGGTTTTGCGTGGTGATCTATTTAGTTAGGTTTGCTTTCGGCTTTGGGTCTCCGTTGTGTGCTGTGTCTCATGTGTTCTCTCTGCTATCTGCTCGTTCTGTTATGTATTCCAAACCTTGTTGTATGAAGATATAAAGTCGAGTACCCTATATTGTACATATGTATATACATAATACAACACATATTCATTATTAAATCTTCGACGGTCCTTAATTGAACAATGCCTCCAGGATAGCCCTGACACCCCCAAGCTCCGGGATCCGCCACCCGCTCCTTTGTCAACAGACTACTGTCCACATACGCGCTCCTCCCAGCTTTGGCTTGGACATCTTTCGTGTGTTCGGCCGCATCCGAGGCACTCTTCACAGCGGCCGGGTATCCTTGAACCAAATTTGTGATGAACGCCGCAAGAGGATCAATGAGCGTTCTCGAAGGAGGACGAGCACGGGTGTACGTGAACAGCTTGGCTAACGCAGACTCCAGAGCAGCGTTCCAGATCTCGTCCGTCACTGTGATGATGCCAGTAGAAGAGGATGAGGCTTGTTGGAGGCCTTGGGCCAGGGCAGAGAAGAAGATGGAGTAGAGTGCTCCACTTGTTCCTCCCATTTCCTTTTCGGCCACCTTGGCAATGATCACGATGTCCTCAACGAGGTCAGTACCGGTCATGCTTCCGTTTTTGATCGCGTTCACGACGCCTGCGGAATGTGAGAAGGAGAAGGAGAAGATATTTTGAACGGGTTAGTCTAGTCACCTGTTGCACCAGCTTGCAGTGTTAAGCCTATACAAGTTATAGTCATGAGAATCGTCGCGGGCCGTCGGGAAAGTTCAGAAAACATACCGCAGTCTCCATCCCCTGCGATGGTGTCCATCCTCGTAATCTCTGGTTCCTCCTTTACGACAGCCTCACAGGCCCGTTGGACCGCAGCGATAAAAGCTGGAGGCGATGCAGCGGTCAGCGTGATGTCCCTTTTGACCTGCTTCGCTGCGGCTGTGGCATCTTTTGGTGCGGGGATCGTAGCGTTTGGCGCCTTTCCCGGTGTCCACTTCCATCCTGGTGTAGAGGCGGGGGAGTCGAGGAGAGAGATGATTTGAGAGGTGGAAATGGGTCCTTCTCGTGGTAAAAGGAGAAGAGAGATGGAAAACCCAGGCATGTTGAGACTCGTCTAGACATAATTTCAGGGAAGTGAAGGAGTGGAGTGGAGGGGAAACATATACCATGAATGTTCCTGACACGATCCTAACAATGTCGATCTTGCGCGTCTTGAGCTCGGCCGAGACAGTGTTGACAATTCCACCGAGCTCAAGCTCGCTCAATCCACCCAAGTTGTTGAGGAACAGAATCGCCTGGTCTTTTCCATCATGCTTGAACGGCAAGAATGACCTGTCCGAATCGTTGGTAGACGTGATGAGATCCAAGAGTTGAGGAACGAGCTCTTTGAGGGGCGGGACAGGCGAGAGGCGTTTATTCCCACTCTCATTGTGAATACCCAAACCGATCTCGATTTCATTGGCTGCGAGGTGAGATTCGCCTACGGCTGTTCCCGGGACGTGACAATGCTCAAGGCCAACGCCGATGGTACCTGTGTTGGAGGCAACGTATTGGGCGACGTTGTATACCTCATCGAGGGTGGCACCTTGGGATGCGAGGGCGCCAGCAATCTTGTAGACGAGTATAACCCCGGCAAGACCTCTACGAGGGATAGGTCAATGGCTACAGATCGATGCAATTGATGTCGTACCTTCGCCCAACAATGTCTCCTTGGGTCTTTCCAACGGCTACATCATCACCGACAACAAGGAACTTGACGCGATCGGCTTTACTTCCGTGTTCGGCTGCATATTGCTCCTTGGCCAAACCGAAGTTCAGTACGTCTCCTGTGTAGTTCCTACGGCGGATTAGTGAACAAGATGGATGACAGACCAGCAAACACTTACTTCACTACAATGAGGGTGCTTGTGGAGTTCGTCAGCTATATAAAGGAGTGGGTTCTAGCCGGTGAACGACGTACCCAGCATTATTGTCCACCAGATCGATTCCCCTTCGAACTTGACCAGCATTAGGAGAAGCAAAAATATTTCCACACACGGCAGCTTGATTGACAGAGTCAGTGATAACTACAATACTGCAGAGCAGCACACATACCACTGAGCATCCCCTCTCCGACGAAGCCTGCATGAGCTGGCTCATGACCGGATCCTCCTCCGCAAATTAAAGCAACTTTGGATGGATCCACAGAGGTCTTGTACACCACTATGCATAGTTTTCAGTCCAAATCAAAGAGGGGATCATAGCCAGATTGACCTCTATTATCAGCATCATAAGACAGTGCAGGATTGACAGCACATAAACCCTGCAACGACTCGGTGACCAAAGTTTCAGGCGAGTTCAACAGGTGCTTTTGGAGAGACATGATGATACAAGGTCAACGAACTGACTGAAGTTCCTCACACAGGAGCCACTTGACTTGGCCATTCTGCGAACCAGCTGACAGCCATGGCCCATACCGTTCTATACTTCCGGCGGATAAATAACTTAAAGAAGGAAAGGCGAGAGTCCGGCATTTCCGATATGCGGGGTCGGCATCCAAAAGGATCAATAGTTCGGGCCGATCCGTGTTTCTCTCCTTTCATCCCGCCACCATTCACCGCTGCGCCACCCGCCACCGCTCCTGCGGCGCCTTCCTTCCTTGCTCGTAATTTTCAATAAATCTGGCTCTACGTGTCCACGTTATGGCTGCCCTTTTTTCCGTCTGATGGCCACTATACCTTACGTTTTAGGAAGAGTGACTCCGTAATGTACTTTAACCCCCAGCTTAGCCCCGGTACATCCCCGCCCCTGTTCCTGTACCCCAGCTCCAGATTTACATAGATTTTTTTAATCATATAGATCGACGCTCATGGTACTTCTATGTACCGGTGTGAAGAACGTGCACAACACCCGTCTCACTCTTGGCTCGGTGCTATTTTGTGAACGCCTTTAGCAATTGTGGCAACGTTGGGTTCGGCGCTATCTGGGATAGAGACATTGATGATACCTTGAATCGCTTCTTTCTTCCTCGTTACTTCCGAAGACCTGATACGCTTCGACTGAACTGCCCATGCTAAGGGACAAAATAGTTGGGATTGGGGATTTGCATTTGTGAATTAGATTGTTGGTACTCAGTATAGCGCTCTTACTTGACCCGATACCTTTGACCCCGTCCGTGTATCTCCTGGAGATTCCAGATAATCTCAGTGGTCGGCACCTCTACAGCGTCTTCTCTTCTTGTGACGACTCAGGGCCCGGTGTAAAAGCCTGAATGGTGACTCCGAAGCACTTCGACGGGGCTCATTCTTCTCAAGGTGCGGTGTTATTCTGTTATGAGAATGAACGCTTTTGAAGGTTTCGGCGTTATCTAGATATGGACATGAGCATCTAAGTTTTGATGTCCGCGTTTTTTCTCCTCGGACTCAAAGTGAAATTCTATCACTACTTTTCGCTCTTGGAAGATGATATGGAATGAGGCGTCGGAGCTATATCAGATATTACGCCGTCTCTGTCCAGGGAGATCTGCCTGTTGAATATTTGCATTTTTTGTGTTTCATCGCCTTTCGGGAAACACATCCAATGCCTTGGACTGTCTTCTCCCTACTACGCCGATTGAATAGTGACCTGTTATAGACCTGTCGCGACCCCCTCAGGTTACTTTGCAGGTACATTTGAACAGTCCACGACATGCTCTGAGTATGACTGCCCTTACTATCTACCCCTCACGATCTGTTCCTTTCGGGTCGCCCTTTTACCCGTTCAGGTTGTTTCTCGGCTGCAGACGAACGGACAAACGGACGTGACGCCTTAATGCGCTCAATGGGAATGCCCTATTCCCAATTACATGTGCAGGTGGGCGCTAGTTTTATTTATCATGCCGCTTCAGCTGCATCGCCTCATGATTGGTATCATTCTCAGAGGGTCTATGTGTACGAGTCTGCCGCAATGAAAGAAATCGCCTTAGGCGCCGATCCACAGCCCTCCGGCCCCGACTGTGTATTCGGAGAGATATTTGCCGTTCTTCACTTGTGAAATTCAACCATCAGTCCGAGTCGTATCAGTGGGTGTGGCTGGGGTCGTCTGACCACATAGTTAAGCGGCGCCATCACAGAAGATCACCGTGCTACGATTCTGGAAGCTTCTGGTGGCGTTGAATTTTAGATCGTTCCGGTTCTTTGGCTCGATATACACCAACGCCCCTAAGAGTGGCGGGGTGAAATCAAGACCGGAGGAAAAAAAATGGTATCCAAAAACGGAAGTCAACGCCTCCTTGTCACGGGTTCCTCTACACGATCGCGATCACGCGTGTGACGTAGAATGATTGTGGGTCTCCCTCAAACTCCTAACCTCTTTTGAATTTCTGTTTCGAGGGCAATTCAAAATATAATGCCGAAGGAAAATAAGGCCGGAGTGGACTTGGGAAAAGAGGTATAACTAGATGGGACGTGAAATGAGCTTACCCGACTCTATCCTTCCTTCCCTTCTTCCATCATCATGAAGCCATTTGGCCAGCCTTTCGGTTTACTCATTGACCGTGCTTCACCGAGGATCTTGCTTCATGGCATCACTCTTGCTTGTGGATATGGTGTATGTTTCCCCTTGGATTTTTGTTTCTGAATATGTGGACTTACCTCTGGCTTAGTTCCTTCTCTTTGGATTCGACCAAGTACGTTTTAGGCTGGTCCGAAAAAGAATCGCATTTGACAAGGTCATTTTGGGCAGGGTGTCCTTGGTGGACTCTTGACTGGCCAGCCGTTTATGAATCAATTCCCAACCCTTACGACAAACAAGAATCTGCAGGGTGCTACGGTTGCTATTTATGAGATTGGTTGTGCGATGGGTGCCCTCGGCATCTTCTGCTATGGCGAAACATTCGGTCGCAGACGCGGTATTCTATGGGGAATGACTGTCCTTTCTATCGGTGCTGTTCTTCAGTTCATGAGCTATGGTCTACCCCAGCTGATCGTTGGACGGGTTGTTAGTAAGTAGATTATTGCCCTCTCTCCCGTTCCGATCCACCGTATTGATCCTTCCTTCTTTTCCTTTAGCTGGTATTGGTAACGGAATGACGACATCTACGATTCCCGTTTGGCATTCTGAGACTAGTCTTTCACATAACCGTGGTCGGAACGTCTGCATCGAGCTGGGCGTGAACATCTTTGGCGTTATGCTTGCATACTGGCGGGTGTAGCACACGTTTTCCGGATTCTGAGCTAATACCCTTGTCTTCTGATAGGGTAGACTACGGTTTTCGGAATAATCAGACCGGCTGGCAATGGCGATTCCCCTTGGTAAGTCTTCCTCCATCAGCTTCTATGAATTGAGATTTGATGTGTTTTTTTTTCATGTATGTAGTCGCTGCAAATCGTTTTCGCCGTGGTCACCATCGTGTTCGTGTCCTTCCTTCCGGAGTCTCCTCGTTGGTTGGCCAGCCGTGATCGGATCGATGAGGCCCGTGAGGTTCTCCTGCTTCTGGACACTTCACCGCCAGAGAAAAGGGAGAAGGCGGCTGAGGTTCAACTGGAGCTTATCTTGGAAGCCATCAGGGCAGAACGCGCTGCCGGCACCAGCTCCTTCAAGGATTGTTTCCGAAATGGCGATCAGCGCTTCTTGCACCGTGTCCTTCTCGGATCGGGGTCCCAGATGATGCAACAGCTGTCTGGTATTAAGTGCGTCTCCCTTCCCGCTCATGCTGTTATTATATTTATGAGTCTCATCATTGTGCTTTAGCTTGATCACGTACTACGCTCCGGTAATCTTTGAGACTAGTGTTGGCATGTCCCGCGACCTTTCGTTGCTTCTCTCCGGATTCAACGGTAAGATTTAGTTGCAGGGTTTCCCACCGTTGTGCATAGTTTTCTGATGGTCTGTGTCTAGGTCTCGCATATTTCTTGTCCGCGTTGGTGCCTATCCCTCTGATCGAGCGTCTGGGTCGTCGGAAGCTCATGTTGTTTGGGGCCGTCGGTCAATGTATCTGCATGATTCTTCTGGCCTCTATGACCGAGGACACCGGTAATAAGGCGAAAGGTCTTGTCGCTGCTGTCTGCCTATTGTACGTGCCGTTCGTGGTTATGCATACTCGTTACGACGAGGCTGACCACCAAATGTCACAGCTTGTTCAATTTCTTCTTCGCGGTTGGGTGGCTGGCTATCCCTTGGCTGTACCCCGCAGAGATTGCTCCTTTGCAGATCCGTGCGAAGGCTGCTGCATTGTCTACCACGACCAACTGGTTGTTCACTTTCCTCGTCGTCATGATCACCCCCAGTGAGTATTTCTCCTTCTGTCTCTTGTTAGAGCGTTGATCATGAAATGATATTCAGCCGCCATCGACAAGATCGCGTGGAAGACGTACATCGTTTGGGCGTGCACCAACTTTACTTTCATCCCTATCGTGTATTTCTTCTGTACGTCCTTTTCCTCCTGCGCTGCTGTGTCTTTGTTCTCCTTCCTGACTTGCTTCTCTCAGACGTTGAGACGACTGGCCAGACTCTGGAGGACATCGACCTGATGTTCGAAGGGACGCACACCATCTTCCTTGGACCTACGTCTGCCCAACGGGCGAGGGATATCCGGATCAAGCGGACCAAGGCGTTCGAGGAGGCTTTGGAGTATGGAAGGCCGACGACGAGAAAGATCGACGACGGGAGCGTGGAGAAGATTGAACGTGTTTCCTCTCACACTGCAAGCTCATGAGGGAGGGAGGAAAGCAACTACATAACCACAAAGCTTATGATGGTCTCTTTGCTGCATCTAGTCTTTATGTCTCTTATTTTCTTCTATGGAATTTGGATCGCAATGCGCATACATACCCATGATTATTCAATGATTATAGTTCAATTTATGTTTTTGTTGTGGGTCCAACACGTGGCGTTCAGAGGTGGCGTCACCGTCCTTGTATGGGCGTATAAAACGTGTATATATACCATGGGTTTTGTATATACAACACTAGAATCTACCGTGCATCTCTCTACATGTATCGGTAATCGAACTAGGGTATACTTAGTAGGTAGGGATCCTCGTCTCGATGACGACGAAGTTATGTACACCATAAGAAAAACAAACATTTCACAGGGGTCCATAACATAAACAATGTATAAGAAAACAAGACGGGATGCGATCAGATTCTTCCTTCGTTTCATTCGTTAGCTGCGTGAGTGGGTCATGGTCCACGGAGACCGCAGAGAGCGAGCGCGGCGAGCATATCCTCATCCTGCACTTTACCTCCCTTCCTTCCCGCGCCCGACGAAGAGGTCTTCAGTGGGACGGCGGCGGGGAGTGGGAGGAGGTATTCCTCTCCATGCACCTTCCCGACCATCCTCTGCCGCGCACATGCCCACTCGAGGGTGCGTGTGCGCTTGATCTTGCCATACTCGACATAGTCTCTGGGCGGCGGGCTCGTCGGGGGTGCGACGGGTGAGGAGGGCATGTTATCCCAGAGAGATGCGTCCGGGTCAGGAGTTCGCGCGCGTGTGCTGCGGAGACCACGGAGCTCGGAGAGAGATGCGACGCGGTCAAGAGAGGGACGTGGAGGCAGGGGTAGGGGCAGGGACGATGTAGATGCAGTACGTGGTCGGGTGTTTAGAGACGATGAAGAGGTCGAGTGACGATGATGGTGGTGGTGGTTGTGATGGTTGTTGGTTGCGTTTTGGAGGGCGACTCTGCGCTCCGTCTGACGCTTGTTCTGGAACCAAATGGTCACCGACTTTACTTCCCTGAATGATGGCGACGAGGTCAGAGATAAAACAACAAGAGAATTAATGATATAAACTTACATATCCCCAGCCTTAGCCAACGACTCTCGCTCCTCCCTCGAAGGATGCGAATTTTTGTGGAACAGGCTCTCGAGCATCATGAGCTGGATGTTAGAAAATCTTTTTCGTGTACGACGGAGAGGAACGTCAGTAATAGAGCCATCATCCTCGGAGGACGCTATGCTCGTCGTTGATGAAGTACGGGACAATGAGGGTATACGGGGCATGAGAGATGCTCGTGGTGGTACGGAAGTAAAACGTGTGGGCCGCAACGCGCACACCTTTAAACATAACGCGCGCGTGACATCGACGCGCTTTTCCGACTCCGATGATTGCCGAGAAACATCACGTGTGATCATCATACCGCGTCGCGGGATCCAAGTCCATGGACCTTACACAGACATTCACCAGTGAACTTACTCCTCTCTCGAAGAGCCGTTTACTCGTTTACTGACAGAAACCTCCTGGCCCCTGGGCGACCAGAATCACCTCGGATATCCACGAGTATCATCGCCTGACAGGAAATTTCTCTTCCGGGTTGATTACTCAATAAATCCAGTGAAAACACAATTTCCAACCGGGCGGAGTGGATTATTGCTTCAACAAAGTTTCAGTATTTGCGTCACATCATGCACGTCCGCGTTTTCGCTCGACGCCACTAGTACTAGTCCCTACTAGTGTGTTATAGTTCGACTGGCCTTGAAGCTTGAAGTTCCGGATCAAAGCATCAGATAAAGACGAAGGTCCAGTAAAGCGAACGTTAGGACAGTTCCTCCTGCTTAGGTGAGGTTTCAGAGGTCTCAATGTATATTGCCCCGAAATTTATTGTTTCCTACTCAGAACGTAGTGGTAGCTGACTCAAGTAAGATAAAGCTGAAGAATCGCACTGAGTTGCTCGTCCCAGTAGGCTGAGGATAGTCAAATTGTTCGGATAGGTCAACCGTTAGGTGGTCGTTACCTGTGATGTTGCGTGCATTAGACTTGGAAAGTTTTCAGAGTGCCTTGCGTCTTCCCCTCGTAAAACTGACTCCGCCCGTCCCTCGCCATTGCAGCAAAGTTCAGAGTCAAATGAACCCGACGCCGCACCGCGACTTGAAGAACTTCCGACTCAACATGAGGCGTGCATAACTTACTATGTTCTTCGGTAGAAATTAACAGAAAAGATTCTGGCAGAAGGAACAGAAAGAAGAAGTAAGACTTCTATTAAATATATGGACAGCCATGTACAAATATGAAGTGGCACGATGTGGCAGTGCGGCGCCCGGCGCCCGGCGGGTACTATGAAGGTAACTGCCAAAATAGGATTTCATACTCCCAGGCACACCTTGGGTCAGTCTGTCACCAGTGAGCAGGTTTTCCAGGAAGACTCGACATTTGGAACCTGAGATTCTACTGCTCAGATGGCAAGTGCAACGGTAATGTCCAGTTTGCCTCACCTAGCCTCGTTGTCGTCATCAACGATGGCGAAGGACCCAACACACAGGCAGAGCCTGGTTTCAGCACACAGCAGTCTAGTTTCATCTTCTGTGACTTCGTTCAGAACGGCGCCTATGGCTTCGTCGTCGGGCTCTTCAAGGGCATCTTCAGTACATACTTTGGGTCCGGAGAGTCGGAATACTGGGGGACAACCTTCTCGACAGTATAGGGACCAGCCTGAGATTGAGCCAATAACATCTGTCGCAGGCCCGGAAAAGTCTTCCAACGGTAGTCCAATCGAGGGGAAAGTCGGCCCACCACCACCTTCACCCCCCGCCAGCGAGCACGAACTCCCGTTAGCACCGACACCACCGCCTAAGGTCCTCAGCGACCGTCCTATAATATTTGAAGAACCTGAGACCATTCGGCAAAGAGCAGCTTCCACGACCTCTACGATTCGAGCAACGCCTATACGCTCTCTCACGACGGAAGGGGCCTTCGGCCGAACATCCACGGACACGAAGTCTACTGTATCATCCCTTCGTACACGCCAGACGTCTTACACTGATCCAGAGCCGACTCATTCCCCCACTCATTCCCCTACGGAAAGCTCTTTTTCTGGGTCTCATCACGGGCCTGTTCAGAAGCACACGGACCATCTGCAGCCTCCCCCGATATCCATGCACAACCCGCGTCCTACGCGCCGTAATACCACTGGCTCGAGTTTCGCGACTCGTCTGGGCATGGGCCCGGGAGCGCGTACGTCGCTGCATGCGCATTTCGGCTCTCAGCCCGCGTCGCCGTCGGTGTTTGACGACAGTGTCATGGACGACGTCGTGTCTGATATCCAGCTCCACGCTGAGAAGATCAGACGTGAGAGGGTGGAGAGGAGAGCAAAGCAGCAGGCGGAGGCAGAAGCTGCTTTGACTCGGTCACCGGCAAGGGGCGAAGACGTGCCTTTGGTAGGGAATCTCATCGGCGAGGATCACGTCAACTATGTGTTGATGTACAACATGTTGACTGGTATTCGGATTGGTGTATGTCGTCTTCTTACCATGTTTCCTCAGTCTGATAGCATCTGTCCCGCAGGTCTCGCGTTGTCAGGCCAAAATCAAGCGCCCATTGACTGACGACGATTTTACTGCGCGTCATAAGTTCTCGTTCGACATTGTCGGAAACGAGCTGACGCCTTCCGCCAAGTACGACTTCAAATTCAAAGACTACGCTCCCTGGGTCTTCCGCTCCCTCCGTGAAGACTATTTCCACCTCGATCCCGCCGACTACCTCCTCTCCCTCACCTCCAAATACATCCTTTCCGAACTGGGCTCCCAGGGAAATCTGGGTCGTTCTTCTACTTTTCACGCGACTATCGGTTTATCATCAAGACGATCCATCATAGCGAGCACAAGTTCCTCCTCCGGGTGCTGAAACAGTACTATCAGCACGTCAAGGATAACCCACACACCCTGATCAGTCGGTTCTACGGCCTTCATCGCGTGAAGCTGCCGAGAGGGAGGAAGATCCATTTCGTGATCATGAACAACCTCTTTCCTCCGCACAAGGATGTGCATGAGACGTACGATCTGAAGGGGAGCACGGTGGGACGGGAGTACCCTGAAGGGAAGGGAGAGGGCAACCCGGTGTTGAAGGATCTGAACTGGATCAACCGGGAGAAGACGCTCGAGCTGGGGCCGGAGAAGAGGGCGCTGTTGACGGAGCAGCTCAGGAGAGACAAGGAGATGTTGAAGACGATTCATGTGATGGATTACAGTCTGCTGGTCGGCATCCATAACATGAGACGGGGGAATCGGGACAACGTGCGGAAAAACACACTCAAAGTGTTTGATGTGCGTGTCACTTTTGGTGATCGTCTGGATTTAAAATACTTACCTTTGTTTTCTTTAGCCCGATCTCCCTCGGGGTCAGCGCCACCACGCCAAATATAAAGCTGGCCGGTCACCGGAAGCCATCGCTATGCGTCGGGCCATGCGCGAGTCGGACCCCAAGCGGCTGGGTACTGTCAACCACCTCCCCGAGCAACTCGACGAGACGGAGGATCGTCAGCACTTTATCTTCTATCAAGATGAAGGCGGGTTGAGGGCGACGGACGAGAATAATGAAAATCTGGACACGATCTATTACCTTGGTGTTATCGACATCTTGACGCCGTATAACGGGAAGAAAAAGATCGAGCATCTGTGGAAGGGTTTGAGTGCGGATAGGGTGCGTATTCTCTTTTTGAATAAGGACAGGACAATCTAAATGGGAAGCCTTGCAGCACAAAATAAGCCCGGTGCCACCAGCAGAGTACGGTGATCGATTCTTCGCGTTTGTGAAAGCGAACATGCGTGACGGGGAGGGAGGAGAAGCGTTCAAATAATGAGTAGTCAGAATTTGAATCCTTCTTCCTCCTGTCGCGGATTTTTTTTGGAAGTTCATTTCTCTTTAATTATATCCCTTCATTTAATACCCCTCATCATTTTTCTCTATTCCCCTCCACATCCTTGTACCTGTATTACCAGCCCATTTACGCACCACACACTCTTTTGGAATCTGTTTTCTCTGGTCATCACTTATGGCGCTCGCCCCATCACACTCCTTTATCGGCCTGCAGTGCTTTTATCCTGCTCCTTTTGCTTTTCGTTTGGCTCCTACTGCTTTGTACATGGGTTGCTTGGTATTCGGTCTGGGATATGGCATAGGTAGATCATATTTAGATGTATTGATAATTTATTCTTTCAGTGTCGCATTATTTAAAAAGCTCATCTTCGGTTTCTTGTCGTCCATGAAAGACAAACAACAAGTATTTAATCGCGACAAAAATACACTAGATAGATGGCTACATCATACACAGCCTAACACCTCACCCCCTCGTATCCATCATCTCATCCCCCGCCGTCGTCTTTATCTCCTCGAACACCAACGACCCTTGCTGTTCCTTCAACCACTGCACGCTCCTTTCCTCATCCATAAAATATCCATAGAC
>RZIO01000002.1:331715-353185 GCA_004338095.1 Gloeostereum incarnatum
TTCGGAGAGCTCAACGAGACATTGTTTAGGACGCTATCATCCCGGCAATGGCTTCCTATCCTCTACGACATGCTCCGCTGCATTCAAGACCCTGAGGAGCTTTCTGTACGCACTAGCGCGTCACAGGCCCTCCGCCATTTTGCCGATGTCGTGGCGTCACATCCTTCCTCCGACTATGAAATCACGTTCACAAAGATCTTACTTCCAGGGCTTAAGAATGGTCTCCGGTCAAAGCACGAATTAGTCCGTACTGAGATCCTTGGCGTCATTTCGCATGCCACCCTGAAATGCGAGCAAATCGCCGCTTTGCAGGATATGCGCATATTATTGGGTGATGGTGACGACGAGGTGAACTTCTTCAATAACATTCACCACCTCCAAATACATCGTCGAACGCGTGCTCTTCGACGGCTAGCAGACCAATGCGATAGCCAGCCTCTACGGAATGCCACTTTGAACGAGATCATCCTACCACTTATTGCCAACTTCATTGCTTCCCCCTCTTCCGTAGATCATCATTTGGTAAACGAAGCCATCACTACTACTGGTCGACTGGCACGGCACTTGACATGGAACTCGTATTTCTCTCTGGTTCAGAGATATCTCCGGGCAGCTAGAGCGAAGGATGAGATGAGATGGAGCGTGTAAACGTCCGTACCTTGGTTGCTCTCCTTGAGAACTTCCATTTCTCTCTCGAGGAAAGTTCTCCTGACGATGGCCTCCTCGCTGAAGGTGAAGATGCTATGGACGTATCTCCTGATCACGAAACACCCGCGAAGCCTTCTGTCAAGATTATGGATGCTGTTAATGTGCGGCTCCTTCCTATGCTCATCAACTTCCTCGACTCTCGTGACTCCACCACTGAGGATAGTACCCGCATCCCAGTCGCAGTAGGTATTGCCAGCGTTGCGAAGCATCTTCCCTCACCCGCCAGTGCCACTCAGACGACGAGACTCTTGACCGTCATCAGTCAGATTCTCCGGAGCAAATCGCAAGATGTCAGAGATCTCATTCGTGATGCTCTATGTCGAATCGTGGTTATTTTAGGTCCTCCCTCGCTACCCATCATGATACAGGAGCTGCGTGGGGCACTGATCCGGGGACCACATCTCCATATTCTCGCATATGTTACACACTCGCTACTCGTACATGTTACTGCGCCAGAGCACGTCGCTCGCTTCGACGCTCTGGACGATTGTGTTGGGAACGTTGCTCATGTGTCTGCTGAGGTCATCTTCGGTGAATCCGGAAAAGACGTCCAGGCTGATGGATTCAAGACGAAGATGCGGGAGGTTAGATCGTCGTCGTCGAAGGGTCTTGATTCGTTCGCCATCATGGCAAAGCATATCACCCCACCAAGATCAGTGGCCTTCTTTTTCCCCTCCGCTCCATCCTGCAGGAAACAGAGACGGTCAAGACGCTTCAGCTGGTTGACGAGGTCCTTCGTCGGCTATCTGGTGGTCTCAATGCGAATAAGCATCTAGTTCCGGCGGAGCTGCTTACGCTATGCCATACTCTCATCACTCAGAACGCTCAGTTTCTGAAACAGGCACCTATCAAGAGCAAAGCAAAGCCCAAGAACGACACTATCGTCCAGGTGAAGCGGCAGGCAGTGTTGGAGCGCGATCATTATGCTAATAATTCCTTCCGGTGCGTGGGATGCTTATTCTTTCGCTGCATTATTATTTTACTGAAAACACTTCTAGATTTGTCGCGTTCGGTCTTGATCTACTTCATACAGCACTTCGTCGTAACCGGTTCGACTTCAAGGATGCCGCTACGGTCTCCCGGCTGGAAACGATCGTTGTGGCCGTCGGCAACAGTCTGTACTCCACGAACGCCGCCGTTTTGTCGCTGAGCTTGAAATGCGTGGCGGGGCTTATCAAATGCCCTCTGAAATCTCTTGAGAAATCCCTTCCTGTCTTCGTGAAGCAAACTCTTGAGATCATCAAGAGTACCGGCAACACGGAAGCTGAAGTGGTCCAGGTCGCCCTCCGCTCATTAGCCACAATCCTCCGAGATGGACCCAAGGTAGACATCAAGGAGAAAGATCTCATTTACCTCCTTGAACTTATTTCTCCCGACTTGGAAGACCATGACCGCCAGAACACCGTTTTCACGATGCTTCGTGCCATCGTCGCCAGGAAGTTCGTGGTGCCCGAGATCTACGATCTCATGGAGAAGGTGTCGGAGGTGATGGTAACGAGCCAGTCTCCTCAAGTCCAGGAACTCTGCCGCGGGGTACTACTCCAGTTCTTGTTGGACTACCCTCAAGGTAAAGGTCGCCTACGTACCCAGATGACCTTCCTAGCCAAAAACTTGAACTACGTCCATGAAAGTGGGCGGAAGTCTGTTTTGGAGCTCCTTGGCGCGATCGTTGCAAAGTTCCAGGACGCCTTGATCTGGGAGTATTCCGACATTCTGTTTGTTTCCCTTGTAATGGTCATCGCCAACGACGATTCGGAAAAGTGCAAGGAGATGGCGGCACATTTGATCAAGACACTTCTTTGCAGATTGGATGGCAAGCGTCGGGAGATGATATTTACACACATTCATTCGTGGGCATCCGTCGGCACCCAGATCCAGCTGTCTCGCGTATCCTCGCAGGTTTACGGCTTGGTTCTCGACGCGCTCGAGAAGGACGTGGCGGAGTACGTGGATGCGATCCTCGTCGACCTCAACAGCATCTTGGTCCGTAGCTCTGAGCATCTACAATCTCTAGAGCTTGATGACGAGGAGGCCATGGCTATCGATCCAGAATGGCAAGCTCCGTATCATACTATGATTGCTCTCTCCAAGATCTTCCAGATCTTCCCTGACTATACAACTCGACAAGAAGCTATCAAGTGGGATGCCGTTGTAGCACACCTACTCTTCCCGCATGCATGGGTCCGCAACGTCGCCTCCCGGTTATTGGGAGTGTTGTTCGCAGCGGTCCCCGTTGCCCCTCCCTCTCGCGAGCCCCTCGATCGCATATCGGCCCTGACTGGCTCCCACATGTCTGACATCGCGAAGAAGATGTGTTTACAGCTGAGGAGTGAGCATCTGGATGAATCTCTGTCATTGCAGGTGGTCAAGAACTTGTTTTATCTTGGCAAGTGCTTCAATGCGATACCTGAAGGGCATTCTATAGAGGTTATTGAGGACGCTGCCAAATTCGAGGACGGCGATTCAGAACAGGTTGATGCTCGACGTACCCTTCCTTGGCTGTTTTCCAAGCTATCTTATCAGACACGATCTGCTCATATCGCGAGGAGGAATCGGACCACCATCAACGTGAGTCCCATGTATGCTATTATCTCATTTCAATGCTAAATAGACTTTAGGCTAACTGGGTGAATCAACCGCTGTCAACGCTACGTTGGTTTGCAGCCATGGTTGCACACATGGACGCCGATAACGTAGGACGTTTCCTTGTCCACATTCTTACCCCCGTATATCGGATCATCGAAGACGATTCTATCCACGACACCCAAATGAGTGAGAATAGTCCGTGCTCTACCATCGACTGTACTGACTTGTTCACCAGCGGAACTCAAAACTCTCGCCACCGAATTGCAGGAGATGGTGCAAGCGAAAGTCGGTGTAACGAAGTTCTCCCAAGTCTACAATCAGATCCGGCAAGGCGCATTGGGAACGAGGCAGCAGAGGAAGGCGGCAAGGGTATTCCAGAACGCAACGAACCCCGAAGCTGTAGCGAAGAGAAAGATGCATAGGAATTCCATAAGGAAGGATAGCAGAAAGAGGAAGAACCAGACATTTGCGCAAGTTCCGTCTCTTCCTAATGTCAAACATTAACTGACGTTGCCGATAGCGATGGGCGCGGTCGGGTCAAGAAGAGGCGTGAAGAATAGGGATAGACGGCATTCAATTTCTGTTTGTCGGGGGCCTTTCACGCTCTACGTTCTTTGCGTAAGAGTCAGACACAGATTGAAAGGCATGAACATAGTGCAATATATTACGCAGGATTCAATTACAATGTGGTAGAGTAGCTCATATCCAACAAATCTTGAACAACTTATACCCACACTCGTCCGCCCTACCAACACCGACTTTCCTACCACTCTCCTCCACCTCAGCAATGACTAATCTCCGTCCTTCAGTCTCCTCGGTAGTGAATACCCTGTCCACCGTATGAGCCATTCCCTCATGTCTCCCCGTCGCACGGAGAGGAATGATCAGCCAAAATACCCCGTCATCCGCCAGAAGAGTCTCTACGCATTGCTTGATCCACTCTGCATGCTGCGGATGATAGATGACATCGGCCGCGAGAATAACATCGAACTTCCGGTTGAGGGGACTGACGGTATAGTCCGGAGATTCCCAATCAAGGGGATAAACGAGGATTGGACACGAGAAGGGGAAGTTGGTGTTGATATTCGCCTTAAGATTGGAGAGAAACATCAGGATGGTAGTCTGTCGCGATTATCGATGGGTTCGTTGATTGGAACAGCTTCGCGACGGCGATACTGAGCATCCCAGTACCCGCACCGAGCTCCAAGACACTCTTGGGAGCATCTAAGGAGAAAGTTGCTGGTGTGGCGCAAATCCGATCCGCCAGAAGAATAGAGCTGCCCAGCTCTGAAGCCCCACGGAAGTGTGGTCGCTGGACGATAGAGGAGCGTCATTGAGCTCGACGTGGACTCCTCCTGGAAATTAAAGACGCGGGTAACAGCAGCTTCCTCTTCGTTGCAAACGAATGCGGCGATAACTGAGCTAGCCTCTTCTGCAACAGACATGCGGAGCTCGTTCTCATCTTCATCTTCCTTGTTCCACGCCTCAGCGGCCCACATCTCAGAGCGAGATATGAGGCCAGTGAGCCATTTGACAACAAAGGCACGTTCAAACGTGTCGGAGCGTAAGAGCTCGAGTTCTTCCGATTCGCTGTCGCAGACAGAGAGAGTCTCGTCATCAGATGGCTCGTCTTCTTCGGCTGAAGCATAACCAGAATCTGGGACAGAGTCAACGTGGATCGGGGCATGGACAGATCGAACGTGGAGAGATAGTTTCGGAGGGAGGGTGGTCGGCCAATACAGGTCTCGTAGATACTGAAGACAATGGAGAACCTGATCTGCAGAGTGATCCCGCAGACGAGCGAGCGGTACAAGGTAGAAGAGGGTCGTCGAGTAGACATATTGGTTACAAAATCCGTAAAGCTGGAGAAATTTTCTTGTCGGACCTCTATGGGTATTGTCTAATTTCTAATGTCTATAAGCCTCTATGATCAGTCCAGAACAACCAGAGCCGAAACTCTGGCTGTTAGTATACAAGAACAGGCATCTTGACTCGAAGGTGGTAGTTGGAGGGAAAATATTGTTTACGATGAATCTGAACAAACAACGCTTCTTACATAACGACGTGCCAGCCAGTCACTCCGCCGGTGTGACCCGTCACCAGCCGTCACCCCGGGGACGTATAAGTCTCTCCGACTCTCCTGAGCTTTATTCCAACGAACATGGGCTGAAATTAAGAATCCCGATTCCGAAGATATGAGGCCTGCGATGTCCACACACATTGGACTTGGCCGACGGCTGTAAGACAGTTCTTATCTTCACACAGGACGTCACTTTGAATTGATAAGATAGGATAAAATACCCGTCAAATCAGGTGACTCTGGTCTGTCATTTGCGGTTCACCATAACACCGTTCCAGGTCTTATAAGAAGCATGAAGAAGTAGTTATTTTGTTGCCATCCGATTTCCTTCACCATCGATGGCATCTACAACTACCCCCAGCACCGTCGACAGCGTCCCTAAGACCACACCAACCTCCTTCAAGCACCCACTTGATCCGTTGACCCCCGATGAGGTATTTGTGCTCAGCTTTGAGATCGAAGGCCGATTCTCAATCCAGTGTTTAAAGATAGTTGCTGTCTCCTTGGCGGTCCGCCATCATATAGCTGCCAATACCGAAGTAAAAGCGATCAAGTTTATCACTGATTATCTTCTTCCTCCACCGAAAAAGGCCGTTCTTGCGTTTCTGGGAATCCCTCTCACACCTGGAGGACAACCAGAAGGACCTACGGATATCGTCCGGAAAGCGGAAGTAGACGTCAGTGCCCGTTCTACCTTCCAAACGTCGCCTTCCTAACTATGTGAGAACCCCATAGTTCCTCGACATTGTGAACGGGTAAGTAACACTCTTCAGGCTCACTGGCACTTTCGAATCTCAGGGGGAATTATCTAGAATGCTTACAACGTCATTTGTCTCTGAGGGATGGCCAATGGGCTGTCGACACTCTAGAACGTCTTGCTGAAGGTCTTCAGCCTCAGATTTCTGTCGAGGAGCTCGTCGCAGCTGAGAAAGTCGTCAAGAGCGATCCCCGCGTTCAAGAACTCGCCAAAGCAGTTGGTGAGTACATGATTATCCTCGTACTATCCTCCGTCTGATGATCGTTCTCTGTAGGCGTGCTCCGGAGCAGATTTCTTGCGACGGTTGGTCGATTGGCTATGACGATAGATTCCCTCAAAGCAGGCGCGTGCAGCAAGCGCTTGTTTTTGCTAGATTTTCCGAGCATGATAATCTGTATGCCCACCCGATGGTAATCATTCTGCTTTGTTCTGTCGAACTTGGGACTAACATGCACATTCCAGGACTTCGTGCCCGTAATTGACGCCAACTTGGACAAGGTCCTTCATATCGGTTAGTACACATTGTCCCTCGTGTGCACCGACTGAGCCTCCTTTAGACTTCCCTCCTCATTACAAGGCCAGTCCGAATGGACCAGTCCTTTCTACGCAGCACACAAAGCTCCCAGACCTTTCTGTTGACTCCTTGAAGAACAGCAACCGAGAGCGTATTCCTCCTCCCAAGAAGGCTTTTGATTTTCTTCCAGATCTCATGGCGAAGACCGAGGAAAACTTTAAACCGAGAGACGACGTCAAGCCTCTGCATATCGTTCAACCCGAAGGTGTCAGTTTCACGATGAACGGTAACGAGCTCGAGTGGCAGAACTGGAAGATGCACATCGGTGAGAGGAATATTCTTCGCATGGCCAGCAATTCTTACCCGGGCTCCTTCAGCATTCAGCCATCGTGAGGGGATAGTGCTCTCGACAATCACCTACAACGATCACGGTGAGGTCAGACCCGTCATTTACAGGCTGTCCGTGGCGGAGATGGTCGTTCCGTATGGGGCACCTGAGTATCCTCACCCTCGGAAATTTGCTTTTGATTCGTCAGTGATCGCCTTGTCATCAGTTTCTTTTTCTTATTTTGCTTCAGGGGAGAGTATGGTATGGGCACCATGGCTAATGAGTTATCGTTGGGCTGCGATTGCCTGGGTCAGATTCATTACCTGCCTGGTTCTTATGTTGCTCACGATGGGAGCGCTGTCGTCATCAAGAATGTTATCTGTATCCACGAGGAAGATTCCGGCGTCCTTTGGAAGCACACCGACTATCGCCCGGGTGGCAGGTAAGGGCCATTCCATCTTCCCCTGCACGAAGGCTGGACGTGGCACCAGGTCACAAACCGTCCGCCGCCGCCGGCTGGTCGTGAGCATGGTATGCACACTGGCCAACTACGGTTAGGATCTGCCGCGCGTCTCTTGATTTCTGTTCCTAATCCCTCCCCCGCCCTAGAATATATCTGGAATTATCATTTCTACCAAGATGGCACGATTGAACTGGAGATCCGCCTTACCGGTATCTTACAAGTTTACGTTTCCCAGGATGGAGAACCCCTTCAGCACGGAACAGCTGTCGCTCCTAACGTTTAACGCGCAATACCACCAACATCTCTTCTCTCTTCGAGTGGATCCGATGATTGACGGTCTGAATAACTCGGTCGTGGAGACCGACATCGTGCCCTTGCCCGACGCACCCACTGGATCCGAAGTGAACTACGCCGGGAACGCTTTCATCACGCAGGAGACAGTTCTGAAGACTGAGGCCGGCCGTCCGTATGATTTTGAGAAGGAGAGGAGGTGGAGGATTGTGAACCCTGCTAGGAAGCATTATAGCAGCGGGAAGGAGGTCGGATTCGGTCTTGGCATCAAGGGAGGGATTACGCCGTTAATGATGAGACCGGACGGTTGGGCTATGAAGAGGGCTACGTTCACGGCGAATCCAGTTTGGGTCGTTCGTGATGTCGAGGGTGATAAGGGTGGGCGGATGTGGCCGGCTGGCAAATATGTCCCACAGACAAGGGACGCGCCGGCTGATTCCCTTGGGAAATGGGTTGAAGGCAAGGAAAAGGTCGAAAACGAGGATATTTTGGTCTATGTTACTGTTGGTGAGTTGTTGGTGTTTTTTTTCATGTATCTTGATTCATTCTTGACGTTGTCAACGCTGCAGGCACGACTCACATTCCCCGTCCTGAAGACTGGCCTGTGTAAGCTCTTTTTCAGTTATCTTACGACTGTTCTGATCCTAAATTTGACTACAAAGAATGCCTGCGGAGGTGCTTCACGTTACGCTTAAGCCACAGTCTTTCTTTGAGAAGAATCCGAGCATGGATGTTCCCGGCATTCAGGATCCGTTTAGCGTACCTGCATTTGCAGATACACCCTTGGCCCCTCGCGCTGCGTGCCATTAAATGTGACCCTGCAGTACTTGGTTAGGATAATATGTGTACAAAATGTAACTCGTCTTTAGTTTTGTAAATTTGTTTGACGCGCGTTATCGACGCGACGTAATATTCCACGTGAGCTTGGTCCGTGCACCGGCGTCAAACACCAACTCTCAGTCACTACCACTGTAACAGTGCCGTCCAAATACTTATCTCAGACCACCAGCATGGGCAGACGTATCTATGTTGAGCTCTCTGGAGAAGATCCCGATGTCACTCAAAAGAAGCCAAGACTGGCTGTCAGTCAATCGCGTTAAGGACTACACCTTCCTCCTCAGTTTTTCTGACTGCTTCGCAGATATACATGAATGTGCGCTCGATAGCAAACATGTCGGCGGTGGCACATCTCTGGTGAGACATACAGTTCAAATCTGAGCTGCATGAGTGACACCGTATCCTTCAGGACGCTCTGAAGAAAGAGGCATCACGAATTTTTGGGTGGAGATCTGACACGATTGAAGCGGGCGAGAAGTCGTCCGTGTCGCCATTTAGAAGTATCAAGAGAAGGGAACCCAGGAACGGGATCCACATGCTCGTGTGCTGAACGGCCTCGCAGTAACAATTGTTCTTGCTCTGTCGCGAGATCCTGCAGTATGGCCTTTTCTCCACGCTGCACTGTCGTCTTTCCATTGACGGTCAAGCATGCCGTCACGGTAACCGATGTCCCTACTCGCATGCTGCATAGAGTAGTAAGTCTTGCATGACTATTTACTCAATTTACTTCTCATTTTCTCTTTCGTAGTCGACGGGATGAGCCACTGCTCCATTTGTGACGACGCGTTAGGTACGCCTCATGTAATGAACCCGCCACGTGCTGAACTCATTCTCTGCAGGCTTTACTTGTCCCAAATGCATCTCAGCCGCTTCAGAGGAAAACAAGGACCACAGGGAGATGGTGTTCTGCCCTTTGATTGTGGTATGTCTGTCAAATCACGAGGGAGGATCAACCCACTTATTGCTGATCGTTAGAATGCTGGCTGTGGTCACGTTCATCACGCTCACTGTCTTGAGAGGGATCAAGATGGCCTCCCCCGCCCCTGCCCTTCGGGTTGTCCCAAGGAAGATTTTACTCATGAGGCACTGTCCTTCCAAACTCCAGAACCGCACCTTGTCGTTGTGTGGGATGGCCATCGGATAGACCAAGTATCAATCCCATCGTCTTAATTCCAATCTTTCGTAGTGAAATCGTTCAAATTAGCCTCAGAAGTTGTTGTCCAGATCGTTCGAGAGTTTCTTATCAGTAGAGACTTTCAGGTCTGGCTATGAAAATTCACCGAAGAGACCCTACCCTAGAGTACGTTGTGGCTATTCTGCAAGGCGTGGTCGTGATGCTGAGTGCTTCTTAGAACTGTTCAGATCACACGTTCGACTCTCGTTAGTGTCTGCTCTGAAGCATCCCATCCAAATCAAGTCTCTTATCGGTTTTCGCTGTTCCCTGATAATATTCACATGAAGTGCGTGGACGCGGGTTGCCAACCATTCTGGAACGTATTGTTGATGTCCACACATCAGCTGGACCTCTTGACGCCTGCCAATGCAAACATTACGGCAACTGTTTCCAGAAGCAACATCACGCATCGTTCTATTATTGTCAACCGAGGATGTGAGACTGGAAACAGTGACAACAAGGGACGGAGGGAATCGACTTATCTTGCCGAAATGGCTTGGCAACCCAGTGCCATTTCTCAGACGGAAAGGGGAATGGCTTGTATCCTGTCGTCTCTCAAAGTTCTTGCCGAGCATGCTGGAACCCAAGGAACTGCCACATCTCAGAGAGTACTTTCAATGTTCCACGTGCTTTCACGTTTTCTTCCTGCTGTCCGCACCCGTAAGTTTTGTTTTTTTAGTTAATGGCATTTCCCTTCTAATGTAGACTTCTCGTGAGCAGTCGCTCTTCTCATCGAAAAACGTATCCTCCGCCCTCAAGAGAAGGCCGCACTTGGGGAATGCATGTACCACATGCTCGTAGTATTTTCTGAGCATGGCCCAGAAGGCATCAAAAGCAATACGGCTCGCTTCTTTGAGATCGTGAGTTTTGCCCTAAATCATCGAGTTCAACTGTGGCCGCCATTGTCTGAGCATATTTACCCAGTCCCGTGTATTTCTGGGATTTGTCCTAGATGCCGCCATCGGCGGGGCATCTTGGACAGACAGTCCAACTGATGTTCTGGACGAAATAGTCTTGAGATGTTCAATATCCAGCAAGCGACTGGTCGATCCTGTCTATCTCAGTGGATCAATCGTCAATCGAGATGTGGCGGCTCTACGCCTTCCAAAACGGGCATCTCTACCAACCCGAAGCCAAACAAGCTGATCCTATCTTGTCCGAGATCCACAACATTGATCTTCCTCAAATCCTTCCTCGTGTCGAAGATTTAACGTCGGATGAAGCTTTCCTTCTTCGAATCGACCGACTTCTTCCTGTTCCTATATCTCAGGCTTGTACCATTAAAAATGCTGGCCGAGACTTCAGCATCTCTATCAGAATAGCAAACAGAACAGAGCTTATAGCGAGAAAGCCCCTCGATTTGAAATCGCCTACAGTGAGTCACAGTCGCTTCACGGCCCGAACCAGAACCACTCATTGTGGATTAGGTTGTGCCTCCGCAAATCGTATTAGACGAGGAGGTATGTCTGTTGGCCCTGTTCGCACGCGTAGCTACTGACATATTTTTAAGGGGCTTCTTGCGGTTTTCACTGGGCGAGGCTGTGGATCTTTGAAGGACACGAATTTCTTCCGTCCCACGTAGGTCCTGGTAGTGCAAAGCGTAGATCATAGCTCACCTTTTTTGGGCAGAAAAAAAGGCGACACGGAAGTAGACGTGAATGTAGTTGCGCACATGCTAGATAAAATCATACCTGAGAAAACATGGGAAATCGACTCTTCGGAAGCGGGAACGGAGTCGTCTTTACGTCCCCCAGACGAGGTAGGTCTTGTTCAACCCGGTTTTTTAAGAACGACGTCATTGATTTCGAATTGTAGGCGATCGTATTGTGTCTTGACCTGAGCCAATCCATGAACAACAAATCGGGTGTCAGTGGAAGCGGTTTGCTTGAAGGATGAAGAAAGTGAAGAAAATGATGGGCCATCTTTTGAGAAAGTAGCGGCAGATATCATCGACAAAACTCTCGAAGACGTTTCATTTGATGTTATCATGAATCTAGGTCAGTCATTAGCCAAACGTTTTACGAGAAAGGTCCTCTCATCATCTCGTAGCCGAAGAGTACATCCGAGATCAACATTGGTGTACTCACGCGGCTTGGAAACATTTCTCAGACAGGGACAGTTCACTCTGTGAACAGCTCGCGAAGTTGTCGAGCCGAGACCTTTACCAGCTCCAGAGAACAAAACGATCAGCGCCACCGGGACTTCTGAAGAAGGTCTGATATTTAGCTTGACTTAATCAACGTTACGACTAACAATCTCTAGCTTCCCAGTTTTTGTTCTGCGTACGAGGATGACCCTCAAACTATCGATGATCTTCTACAAGATTTCCTCCTTGACAGATTTCCTCCTGAGCTGCTCGGTTCCGAATCCTACACCGTCCCTCGAAAGTTCCTCGATCCTAGGCGAGCCCGGTCTTGATCATTGAAATTCTTAATTAACTGTATATTGACAGATCGGGAGCATTGATGTCTGATCCTAAAGTCCCCAAGAACTGTCCTAAGAACGAGAAAGTTCTGGTCGACGCTTCTTCGATTGATTGGTTCAGTGTATTAACGGTGCTTGAACAGTCGCCAACGAAGCTTCTGTCACCCAGGAATTGACAACTCTGTTCGAGGAATTCCGCCAAAGGCTTAGTGGCCAAGAAGCATCTGGTGATACTTCCTTGTATGATTCCCTTGAACTCGCCCGAAAGGTCCTAGTGACCCATCGACCTGATCTTCCTAATCTGTGCAAAAGAATCATCGTGGTATCGGACGGCGAGGACACGAATTCCACCACTATGCCCGACGAAGTCTGTGCTGCTTTGCAAGACGATAAAATCATCGTCGACTTGGCCATCATTCTGACCCTATTCTCCATGGAATTTCCGTTGCAACAGGTAAGGCCCACGCATGTCATATTGGCTGGCGTTGACGCTTGGTATGGATAGGTGGTTACCGTTTCTTCCCGAAGACCTCGTTCAGCGATGCTTTGAATATATTTGTGCGGGCCAAAAGCTCTTATCTGCGTCTATTTTTCTAAACAGAACTTGACGATTGCATTGTAGGACCTTGAAACCGTGCTCAACTCCGCTGAGAGATCCGCCCGTCCTCCGATGCCAAGAGTGTTCAGTGTGGACCGCTTGCAGCCATATTTTGGGAATCGGACTCGCTTCCCAGTTGACATCGTCACTGCCGACAAGTTCCCAAAGAGGGTCGAACATGCCAAGTTGCATCTCCAGTCAAAATCTGCGACTTCGGCAGTTACTGGAGCTTTCCGGGCCAAAAGGATGACAGAACACGCCGCATTATGAAGGAGGTGAGCTGTGGCCATCACAGATGTGACGGCGATGCTGAAGCCATTCACGTGTAGATCCAAAACTTGGTCAAGGACCCTCATCCTCATATTGACATATATGTGAACGACGAGGACATTTCCTTCCTTAAGCTTATCCTAGAGGTCAACAATCGTGAATACCAGCCAGATCATTATTCTGACCTGCTTTTTCCTCAGGCGCCGGACGACGTCGAAAACTGCCCGTACAAAGGGGGACATTCCTTCTTACCTGCGACATCCCCAGCGGGTATCCTAGAGATCCTCCCGTAGTCTGGTTCGAAACGTTCATTATGCATCCAAACGTGAGTCGAACAACTCTTGATGATAGTAAATGATGATCTAAGCCATCGTTTATGCAAGGTCTCCAAGCAGGGAAAGGTGATACAACTCCACATAGAGCACAGAATTTCTCTAACCAGACTCATAGGTCTGCGTTGCCGAACTCGGTCGCCTGTGGGCGGCTGATCTATCGTTGAAGAGCATATTCGGTCAAGTATACGGCCTCCTTCTCGAGCCAGACCTGGAAAATTCGGTGGAAATCCAGGCTTCCTTGAAGTATTGTGAGTGCCTGAAGGTACTTCAAGAGGAGGTCGTTTATGTTGTACTGCCAGATGATGATGACGGAACTTACGTTCATGCAGCAGCTACTGCTGTTCTGAAACACGCATCCAAGACTAGGGCGGAATGGAGAGAGGAATTGGAATGATAGGTTGATCTAACGAAGAGGCTCATCTTGATATATTTTGTACAAGTATCTTTTCTTGAATTACGGTGCTTTCTGCTTTGTGTGGCGGCGGCGTTTGATGGGATCTGAAGATCTGACGGGCCGATTCGTGTCTTGGCACGAATCCACAACACCGAAGTACGTGAGGTCTTTTTTCCGTGCTCTACCATCGAACGCAGGTGTGAATATCCCTATTTTGTTCACCAGCGGAACTCGAAACTCTCGCCACCATGCGTACGTCGACAAACGATGTTCGCGTTTCAATGCTACTATCTACATACTCATTCTGTTTCCTGAGGATGGTCAGTGTACAAAATTACCATGCATGTACCACGTCGACTGGAACTAGCAAGAGCCGGAGATGGTAAGCCCCAGGAAGCACTTCTTGGCCACCAAAAATGAATACTTGAAACCACGATGGTCATTGACAAGAACGAGAGTTAGAGTATGCCAATGATCGAATTACAACAACACCAAGAGGCACAACACTACTTTCACACCCCTCCTGACGATTCTTCTCCGCCTTCGCTATCAGACCCCGAATCCGGACCAACCATAGTAACTTGGTCGTCTTTTGCCCAACTCTTATCTGCCCTCACCGCCTGGAGGGTGAGCTCATCCATAAAGGCAACATAAATCCACATCGGGGGATTTGCCAGTCTCAGATCTATCGGCTCGCCCTCGATTTTCGTCCTGATTTTCACTTTTGCTCCACTGGGAGGTTTGTAGGCTTTGATCTTTTTCAGATGGGCGGCCACGTCTGCGTCACCTTTAAGGTAGATGACATATTTATTGGGCACTATTTTCTCCCTGGAAGCTGTTTGACATAGATATAAGAGCGGGAAGGACGGAAAAGGGAGACGCGTTGCGTACATGATTTCGTGGATCCCTTCTCACTGATAGCGGTGGGTGATGCGGGGTCTGCATCATCTGCACCACCCCCGCCCGTCGTAGTGGCTGTTGGAGCAGTGGTAGACGTAGTTTTTGTGGCTTTTGTCTTAAATGGTCGTCATAAAGTCAGCATGGTTTGCGGCGAGTTGTGAAATAAACATACAGATACAGATGTCTGGGGAAGGTACGTGGTGTAACGTGTTCAGCGGGTTGACATACGACGGAGGAATAGATAGCTCACCGAAACTGGCGTCTTCTACAAGCGAGGGAAGGGAATGTGAGATTCGTGCTACAGTTATAGTCAGGGAAGCCATACCGTTGTACTCTGGAGAGAGAGAGAAGAATGAGTCTCAATGGCGACTGTACTCGTCAAATTACTCACCGTTGGTCCTCGTGCTGTAAGCTGGCGGGATCGACGATATATTAGTATACATAGGCGATGGCAACCAAAAAGTTAGGTCCTCACACTCGACACCTCATGAACCTAGTGAATGAATCAGCCAAAATACTAATCGCCACATTTTACTTCACGCACAGAATCTTCAACAGGGAAAGCGCTAGACACGCCTGAAAGAGACAGGGCAAGCAGTCCAAGTAAAATGTTGGTGTAGAGCATGGTGTTGTAATGTGTGTGTGTGTGTAGAATGGACCTGCCAAATTTGAGAAAAAGTAATACCGAACCAGCCGGTATTCGAGACGAAGGAGAGGGAATGTTGTATTGAATATCAACAGCCAATGGTCTTTTAATCTAGTGTGCAGGGTCGAAGGGGTCCAGTGACGTATCCGATTCTACGTCTCATTGTCAGTGCCTTTCGACACTGCAGTTTTGACAATGTACTCGCTGGCGGTTTATCATGACATATCAGCATCGCTAGGAGGATGGTACAGGTCGGGCGGTTCTGATTCGCGTACTTGTTATCTTAACAAAGTCGTGCTGGCGGTTGGCTGGCAGCAGTCACAGTTTGTTTTCATGATTAGCTGGAGGCTGAGCAGCGGCTTGGCGCTGCTGCCGATCGTCACTCGGCAATTCGCGAACCTCGGTCCGACTCTTTGTTCGGCCCCGAGTGGCCCCAAGCCCCCCGAGGTAATTTTAGGTATGTTGAAGCGTTTTCCACCTCCTTTATACAACTGGACTGCTAGAATGATTGATATAACGAGGAGGTTCATTCTTAATATATCTCTTTGGCTAACTCTATGTTTGCTCAAGGTTTAAGTAGATGTTCTGTTTTATCTGGCGTTTGGCGGGCTGATTCGTTTCTTGGCACGAACCATCATCATGTCTGATGCCTTTGATCTTGAATCGCTAGCATATGTCGAGCAAGCGTCAGTAGCACCTATCGAACTGTTCCTGCAGGAACCTCACCCGTCTCAAAAGCTTCTATGATGCGGGGTATGAAGATGGATATGCTCATGGCCGGATTCATGGTCTGATAGAAGGACGGGCCTTGGGACGCGAGAAGGGATTTGAGATGTGGGAAGAGCTAGGCTTCTACGAAGGCTTTGCGTTGTTGTGGAAGACCATATATTTCCAGCAAGGTCGCACTGACGAGTATGCTAGCTTTCTTCCCTTTTGCAGTGGTTTCATCTTATACTTCTCCAGCCGAGCGATGAATCATATCAAGCATCTTCAAGACTTGATCTCTCAGTTTCCGCGCGTAAATCCATCGTCTATCGATCCATCCGGAGACGTCGATATCCCAAAACTCTTTCGCCAGATCCGGTCCCGGTATAAGGCACTGTGTTCCACTCTCGGCGTCAAACCCAGTCTTCGTGCCTCCGAGTCATCTCCAGCCAGGAATCCTGAGGAAGGAGCTGATGAAGATACGGCTGCACCAGGGAAGAAGTCCGTGTGGGGTTTGGATAAAGCTCCAATGCAGGAAGATATGAACTTTTGACATCTACGAGTTGAGCAAGAACTGTTAACAGTGTGGAGGCATCTTTCGTCACTGACACCCTCTCGAATCTTCAGACCTCGTGTACGGGGAAGACTGCGATGCAGACTAACGATGACGCCACAACACCTTGTGCATACGTATACTGTACATACAGTGCTGGAAATGCTCATTATCGAACGTACCCCAATGCACCCTGTACAATACACATCGTGACGCTGAAGCTCATTTGGGCAATACACACGAACATTTCCACTCCATCGGTTCATTCTCTGCCCTCATATAAACAACTTGGTGAGGTATCCTGCCCACGACTTGCCACAACGCGCAGCCCTGCGGTGGAGACAAGTCTAAAGAGCAGATCACAAAACCATTACCGGACGTCTCACGCACACAGCGTTCACCCAGGAGGCCTCGGAAGAGGTCTATATCTTCTTGCGCCACTCTGAGGCGACGAGGCTCTGGGCTGTTGATCGTAATTGTAATACCTTTCCGCCACTCTGAGCGGGGCCATGTATCCCTGCACATGCAGAGGAGGCGAATATCGCCAAGTTTCTTCGTGGATCTTCATCTCGCCCATCGCGGTAGAATAGTCATAGCTCGGAGGAGCGTCCGACACTTCAGACGACCCATTTTCTTCCCCTCGTGCTCCGTCCCTTCCACCCTCATTTTCCATCTCGGCGGTGATCTCCTGAAAGATCTTCCGCCGACACAAGTCGAGCTCGTTCTGACAGTTCTGGACCGTCATTGCGGATTGGGCGACCGTCTTCTGAGAGATGGATATCCGGGCTGCGCAGTGCTCGCAGTTGATGCGGAGTTTGAACTGAACCTCTTTTGCTTCGGTTGCTAGGGCTTTGACTTTGGCTATTTAGGTATGAACACAACATTCAGTGAATTCGAGGCAGTGATTTCCTCACCATCAAAGACCTTGTCTTCCTGATTTCGGACGGGCACTCTGGGATGGATCAGGTTAGACGGGATCACAAAGTGAGGCAACATGTCTTACTCTCTGGCGATGGTAAGAGTCCCCAGAGGCTTGACGGAAGACGAATGTTTCTGTGCGTGCTGCACAAGCGTCTCCGCCGTCCTCGCTAGAGAACGGGCTTCCCTCAGACACGTGCCTTCCATCCCCGCGTCTGGTCTGCATCATTTAATAAGAAACAGGTGACGGTCTAGACAGTTAGACCGACATACCTGCCACCACCAAGGAATGCTGAAGCCCGTTAGCATCTCGAGAAAGGCGGACAACATGCACACTCACAAGCGGTTGTCCAATAGATCGCGTCCCTCAGCTTATCGCGGCACTCACGCACCGTCTTCTCAGCACGTGTGAGGTACTCTAGGGCTTTCAACTCAGCCTGAAGAGAGTGTTCCAGTCCGTCATGAACGGTCTTAGCAGCCTTAACTTGGTACTCAAGCTGGTCTTCCTGCGGGTAGCCTGCCATGAATGTTAGGTAACAGGGAGGTGAACTAAGAACGTAATGTTCTCACCGGGTGAGGGGCCGCCGAAAATGTCATCGTAAAGAGCGTGGAGGTCGTCGTTCAGCGACTTGTGTTTGGCTGCCTTGACGGACAGTTCGGATTGCTGAGGAATCTAAGTGGTTATTAAAGAGGATGCTACTAGGATCTCATACCAGAATTCGGGCTTTATTCATATCTCTCTCTAGCTCGATCAAGTATTCCTTCTCCTTCTCTTCGTCCTGCATCGCAGCGACCAGAGGTCTAAAAACAAGCCACGTCAAATCGGAGTCCTCAGTCAGACAAGGAAACCAACCACACCCGAAATCTTCCTGCTCCCCGGCCTCAGGCGATTTTCCCGCCGACTTCCTCTTCTTCCCCATCAGACTCTGGGTGAACTTGAGCTTCAAAGTCGGAGCCCTTGTAGGTTTAATCCTCTGCTCGGCAATTCTATCACCCAAGCTCTTCATGCGCTCTTGGGAAGCTGTCATCTTGCTCTGTAAATTGGAAATAGTCGATTCTTGTTCTGCCAGATGTGCCGGTGCGTCCTCGACTTCTGTGATCCATGACAAGAGTTGAGAATGGCGGGACGCGTTCCGCGCGATAGATAAGGAGAGCGACATCCAGCCGTCAAGAGAGAGAAATTAGCGACCTCGGGTTATGGGAAGGCGATAGTTATATGGGCGCTCCTGAGTCTTATGCGCCTAGGGTTTTCCAAGAAGGAAACTTCCATGTTTTCTAAAATTTCCATTCTCATGCGAAGAAGCGGTGACGAGATATCAGCAGGGTCGTCCTCGTGGTCGGGTAACAGTGACTCAGAGTAAGTGCCTAATAATCCTCTCTCATTCCTTGAGTTTGAGTTTAACGAAGGTGCTGTGGGCCCCAGGAGGGCCAGATATTGATATTTTCAAAAAGAAACTCGAAGAAGGATCAACAAACGCGAACTTCCCACTATCCGGACGTATATAAGTAGCACCCCCGGGTTGTGCGGAGATCCGGCAACTCATGCAATGTCCGAGATCCGCTAGATGAGAAGGCCGAGGATATGTACCACGGTTCCGCAATTTTATGAACGAGTTTTAGTTAGTTCGATAGAAAAGAGCGAGAGCGATGAGCGCCACTTTTCGTCTGTAAGCGGTCTGCACCTGTGCAGTTGCAGTTCATGGCATTATTTACGTTACATTGTTGACTTCAGAAGCGTGTTCGTCGTTTGAATTAGCTATGACAGCGTCAACAATCATATAGCGCTAGCTATGACCTGAACATGTACAGAGATATGCAAGACCCTGTACCCTTCATTTCCGAGTTTTCACTGTCGACGTGTGCTGGAAGGTGCCCCATACGCAGTGCGTACGCCTTTTAACTGTCAGCCATACGTCCGTCACTGCAATACGCAACGTCCGGGGCAACATGTCATCGGTCCTCAGTGGCGGCGCGTTCGTTGAATCGTTCAAAGCGCGTCGCCGCAACAGATTCCCAGGTTGAAGTTCGAGATTCCAGATAAATATCTTCTGACTACTATACTAATTTCACGCATTACATATACTACTGTATCGCGTTCCCCGGCTCCTTCGCCAGACGGGTCAACAGGATGCGATCAGGCGTTTGGTCTCTGATATTCGTAATCCCGGGCGTGAAACGCTCGGATTCAAGAAGAGTTCTCATTTGCGCGGGAGTCAAGTCTTGTGTGGTCACTGAGAATACCGTCAGCTCAAATCGTCAAGGATATGGGGTGACGAACATTCAGAGGCAATAACTCCGGCCACTTGAGGTGCAGCGTACGACGTCCCCTGGTCGTATTTGAATCCCTATAAAGACATCAATATTCAGAGATAGACGAAACACGGAGGGAAACGCCTCACATTATCTGGAACATCATGCCTTGCCATATAGATGCTCTTGGCCGGTGCATGCATATTGACACACTGCATTACTTCCTTTTAGAAGAAAATTCTCCAAATTGTGGAGTTATACGCACCGGTCCATAGTTATAGACATCCTTGTCTTTCCAGTCAATTCCACCGACCATAGCGACTAGTTTTTCGTTGCTAATCCTCCTCCTGCACTGCATGGCACGAATTAACGGATCAACAACGATCAGGACATAACAGAAACTGCAGAAACAGGAAGCACTCACGTCATTTCTTCTCTCATTACCCGCTGAAACGACAACGTGCGCTTGCATAAAGTCCACCAGCTGTGGCGATGTATCTAGTCAGGACACATAGACTGTTATCGAAGATATTACTCACGATCTGGAGTACCAGTTGAGCCGCGTCTGTCCGAACGAATTCCCAGCTGATGTTGACAACTGCTTTGGTACCCACTCCTCCCCTGTTATAGGCGATGTCACTCTTGATCCAGTCCAAAGCCTGAAGTAGGTGAGTAGTGTCAACACCCATTTCGCTGTCTGAGATCTAGGAAGGTTGTTTAGACAACGAAATAACTATCGTTGACACTGAGCGGCCGACCTTGACTGGGACAATCGTAGCTTGTCTTGCCACTCCTACAGTCCGACCAGCAGCTACAGAGGCCACCCCAGTCTAATCATCATTCACGTGAGCGAAGTTCAGGTGAGGATAACAGAACAGCTAACCCCGTGTCCATGGGAGTCAGTAGTCGCTGCATCCTATCCAATTGCATCAGTTAAACATGCATTCAAGTATTGAAGGAAATATTGCCACTTACAGTGGCCTGTCCATTCTCCAGCATGTGCCCTGGGTCGATGCGTCCCGCGAACTCGGTATGAGTCCATTGAACGCCGGTGTCGACAACATAAATCTAAGAAACATAAGATTAGACAAAAGAGGCTGCATAGAGAAGCTTACCAGAACGCCGCTTCCCCAATTAGCTTTGTGGGGATATTTCCAGTCTTGACTCCCTACGCGGCCATTCAAGAGGCCTAGATTCTGCAAACGCGGCTCCTGAGAAATACGGGCGAGGTGCCTAAAAATACTCAAATGAATCATGCGAGCTGAATCGATTTGAAGGTACTTACCATCCCGCATTCTCATCCACTACAGTGGGGTCCTCTTCTGGAAATACATACCGCGGGGTTGAGTACGTCAACTTCTTGGATTTCTTCAAAGGGTCGAGGACGTCCTTGACAATCAACTTGTCGAGATACCCGATGTAGATCTGGTATCCCTTGCCTTCACGGGAAATGAGATATAGTGGTTCGCCTGTCTCCATTTCCAAACATTTGCCTCGAGGAGGCGCGTAACTTTGGATTTTCTTTGCAAGCTTTCCAATGTCTGAGCCCTTGTAAATGATGATGTATTTGTCTTCTACATCGTATTGATCTGCCGCGCGCGGGACTTCCGGGGATATATTCAGAACATTGGAAGCAACATCGATGAAGGAAAGGAAAGCGTACCTGGACAAGACGTGGAGTTTCCAGGCTTCGACCCGGGTGCGGTTGAATTGCCCTTCGAAGTGGAATTACCGCTGGT
>RZIO01000002.1:361337-372877 GCA_004338095.1 Gloeostereum incarnatum
CTGTCGCGAGTTTGGCCTTGAAGGCACTGTTCAGAGTGCACGTCAGATTAAGCTTATTTCTCCAGGAGACAACATACTTTTATACTTCCTGCAGATTTCTCCAAGATTTCTTGCAAGTTCTTCTGTATGCTTGCGGATCGTGGCGAGGCCAGTAGCCAGAACAAATCGGTGCAAGAGAGCCTCCTGTGCCTCCTCCAGCTCAGTGTTAGAGGTCTCGACCCGATGGGTGTCAAGGGGTACTTGATTGAGAACCCACGTCTTGGTCCCATCCGATCCAATTTTGAGGGTCGGGAAGTGCACAAAAGGCGAGATCGCAGATTCATCATAGTAGACCCCAAAGACATACATCCACTCTGGCATAGGTGGCATTTTGTCCTCAGGCAGCTTCTGGAATTCTTCAGGAGTGGTTTCGCACGTTATAACGATGTAGTGCGTGATCATGACAATAAGCGTCGTATGCAGCCCAGCAAGCAGCTGAGTTCGTGCATCAGGCTCGTTAGACGGATACTCTTGTGGCCTCCGGACAGACCGTTTCGCCTCCGACGCGATGCATAGGACAGGACAGAAGTCACCATGGCCAGAGATTCGGACGGACAGAATGTCCGGAAATGGCTGACTGCCACTGAGGGAGAAAATCGGACTGGGATGGATGGCTCCTTGGCCCCTGTAAAGCCCTAGCTTTAGCATTATTGGGTATACATGTAGATTAGAGCAACACTCACGACTTGACCTGGCATCGATCCGCATTGAATGCGCCGAGAAGGGCCGCACCGATTACTCGCTCCTCAATAGTTAACTCACTAAGTTCATCGCGCCCATCTCCGGGGAATAGGATACGGACTAAAGATGGAATCATTGAGCCCACGGTCAGTTTTACCTGTGGACGATCCTCGACGGAGGTCTCTCCGGTGAAGGTGAAATCTGGTTCTGGCCACTTGGCCTTGAGATTGCGATTACTCTGAGACCATCGGAACACTGTAATGTGGAGTCCCTTTTGAGCGCTGTCGACATGGGCGAGAGCAACGCGGAGGAGATTCTTTTCCAACACGTTAGGTTCTGTGAAGTCAACTAACTCGAATGGTTTCTAGGAGAATAAGGCCTATCCTCAGCGGTGTCCTAATCAGTAGAAACTGGTACTCACTTTAGCAAGATCGTAGTCACAGTTGACGATAACTTTAGTGCGAGAGACTAAATCTGACCTGAGCCACTTGTTATACACGTCATAGATCATCGTCATGAGTTCTTTTTCCCTTGCAGTGGCGTTCATCTTGAACCTAAAAAGACGCTCCCCTGTGTGTTTACGCTCATGGCGCACCCACGAGGTACCCCTTAAGTCACCGGCAGTGAGTTGACTGCAAGATTCAAATTGCGAGTAAGCCCTGGACCATCGGCAACAGAGAATACACAATACATACGACGTAGTTTTCTTGCCCCTGACAGTACGGATGCCTAGTTGCTCAACAGTCGCCGGCCCCCACGTTGAAAGTGCTGGCATGTTAAGAGGAAAGACAGAACCGTAACTTTGTCGCAGTCTTTTCGAGTGGGTCTCGAAGGAAGGAAAGTTCAAACGACCATGATTTCGAGTCAGAGTCACCGTTTTTATTGCCCAGAACAAACAGTATAGACGATGGTAAGTTGAAAATCATCATCGCCGTCGGTCACTCAGACTGAGACATGTCAGTGTCTCCCCCGCCCCCACGTGATTATGATTTTTTACCGTGACGGCGCTATGAATTACACGTAGACAAATTCCCTCCATTCATTATATTATACCACTGTTCCAATTTCCGTAATGCTGATTTTGTATCTTGTCAATCCCCTCCTGTTCCTATCCCTCGTCCTCCTCGTCCTGCTCCTGCTCCTGCTGCTGCTCCGAGTCCTTGTCAGTCTCACTGGGACGCAACGGAGATGGTGCAACTGCTCCAGGGGCCCGTACGGGATCGCGTCCGCGTGGGCCTGGAAGGCTGCGCGTAGAATTGCGTGGGGAGCTACATATCATAGAATTGCTCAGAGAACCGCGAGAAAAAACTGCACGGAGAGCTGTGCCGCGAGTTTGCCCCTGAAGGAGCTGTTCAGAGTGCACATCAGACTCGTTGAGCTTTTTCCGGGAGAGAACATACATACTTTTATACTTCCTGCAGATTTCTCCAAGATTTCTTGCAAGTTCTTCTGTATGCATACGTATTGTAGCGAGACCGATGGCGAGCACAAAACGATCCAAGAGAGCTATTTGAGCCTCCTCGACACCGGTCTCGATTCTGTAGATGTCAAGGGGTACTTGGTTGAAAACCCACGTCTTCGTCCCATCCGATTCGATGGTGAGGGTCGGATAGTGCACAAAGGGCATAATCGCAGATTCATCATAGTAGACGCCAAAACATAAAGCCAGTCAGGCATAGGAGGCAAATTGTCCACGGGCAGACTTTGGAATTCTTCAGGAGTGGTGTCACAGGTTATCATGATGTAGTGCATGATCAGGACGATAAGTGTTGTATGTAACCCGGCAAGCAGCTGAGTTTCGTGCATCAGGCTCGTTGGACGGATACTCTTGTGGCCTCCGTTCAGACCGTTTTGCCTCCCCGATGCACAAGACAGGACAGAAATTACCAGAGCCAGATATACGGACGGAGAAAATGTCTGGAAATGGTTGACTGCCGCTGAGAGAGAAAACCAGACTAGGATGGATTGCTCCTTGGCCGCTGGAGACTCCTAGCATCAGGACTGTTGGGCACATCTGTAAATGTAGACGCGACTCACGATTTGACCTCACACCGATCCGCATTGAATGCGCCGAGAAGGGCCGCACCGATTACTCGTTCAATGGTAAGTTCACTAAATGCACCGTAGCCATCTCCCTCGGTTCCGGGGAATAGAATATAGAGTAGAGACGTTGGCATAGAATCTACAGTCGATTTCACCTGTGGACGATCTTCGCCGGAGGTCTCTCCGGTGAAGGTGAAATCCGGTTCTGGCCACTTGGCCTTGAGATGGCGGTTATTTTCAGACCATTGGAATACTGGGAGTTTCCAATCATTTTGTACTTCATTGACGTGAGCGAGAGCAACGCGGAGGAGATTCTTTTCCAACTCTTTAGGGTCTTTGATCTCGACTGGTTTCTGGGAGAACAGGAGCTTCATCGGGGTCCTCGCAATATAGAAAGAGGTACTCACCTTGGCAATATTGTAGTCACAGTTAATAACAACCTGAGTCCGCCCGCGTAAATCCTTCTTGAGGTAGCTCTCATACACGTCATAAATTTTGTTCAAAAGACCTTGTTCTCTGTCAGGGACACGGCGCGTTAATAAGAAAATACTCTCGGATCTATTCCGTCTACCACGTTCATGGTGTTTCCATGAAGTGCCTCTCAAGTCACTAGCAGTGAGCTGACTGTAAGATTGCGAGTAAACCCTGGACCACCGGCAGCAGAAAACATGATACATACGACGCAGCTTTCTTGCCCTTGACAGTACGGATGCCTAGCTGTTCAACAGTCGCGGGGCCCCACGTTGAAAGTGCTGGCATATTAAGAGAAAGATAGAACCAGGGAGAGAGAGAAAGCGATAGGCGTAACTTTGTCACGGTCTTTTCGAGTGGGTCTTGTAGGGAAAGGTCAAACGACCATGACTTTGAGGAAGAACTACCGTTTTTTTCGTCCAGAACAAACAATAAATACTGCATGGTAATGTAAAGCGCTGAAATAAAAGTTGGCGTTCAGCCGGCGCCCCACGTGATTTCCATGTGCGTGCATTGCAAATTCAAAGTACGCGACGAGAATCACAGACGGCATCTTCCCTTAAAGTTACATCCTGGACTCTAGCGATCGCGATGCCTATTTCCTTGACCGCTCGCTGCATACCCAGACGGCAGCGCTTTTGCCTTGAAATGAATTCCGATATAATACATGATCAGGATAAGAAGTATTGGACGCAGTCCAGCACGCAGCTCGGCTCGAGCCTCAGATTCCCAGATGGGTCGTCGTTTGGCCTACTTGTAGATGCTATTGCCTCCCCGATGAATAGAGCAGGACAGAAGCCACCATTGCGAAGTACGTCTGAAAACGACCGATATCGATCGGCAGCAGCTGTGTCCAGAAAGACGGTATCGATTGCTGGCTCCGTGGTTATTAGCTCGCTAAAATGATCGGGGCTGAATCCTTCAGATGAGGGGAACAAGATACAGACTAGAGACGACATCATAGAATTCACGGTCTGTGCCCTCTGAGAATGTTCTCTGCCAGAGGTATCTTGGGTAAAGTTGAAATCCGGGTCCGACCGCTGGGCCTTGAGATCATGGTTACTGCTAGACCATTCGAATAATGCATATTCCCAATACTTTTTGCGCAGCATCGACATGCGCGAGAGCAATCCGTGGGAGATTCTTGTCCACCGCGTTGGGGTCCGTTATTTCGGCCGACTCAACGGTTTCTGAGATGATAAGCAGCGCATTCTCGACATCCTAGGTACTAGTATGCGAAGAGGATCCATTGCTCACACTGGTAAGGTCGTAATCTCAGTTCACGACAGCCTTGGCTCGACTCGACAGAACTTGACAGTAGATCATCACCTCCCCTGAGCCAATCCTTATACACTCCAAAGATTCTTGTAGTGAGTGCATTCTACTTTGTCTCTTAGAGGAGCGTCCTTCCTGAGCCGGTCGAGACGCATTAAATAATGTAGAACCTGTACGGTTGTGTGGAACCCATGAAGTGTTCTTCAGTGTACCAACAATTTCTACGTTAGTCGGACCCCGAGCTCGCAAAGAATAGCACTGCATACTACGCCGAATGTGCTCGTGGCATCGTACAAGGACAGTCACGGTGACTCACGAAATTTGAATGTATTCGGCCCGAGTCCCGACCCATAAAAACCAAAACCATGCCACCAGTTCAACAAACAGGTCTATAAAGATTATATTCTAGTACACTATACACCAGTTCCCTGAACAACCGATTCTGCCACTCTTCATACTTCTCCCAAATCCCAAATGTCTCTAGACACGGACTGTGAAGAGCTTTTCAACGCCGACGTTCTACGCGTCAGAAGATTGGCACGTCTTCCCGACACGACGTGGGTTTTTTTTATTCGACTTTACTGCAACCCTCATCGTTTTCCAGGTTATCTTTCATTCATCACGAAACTTTATTAAGCCATACCGATGATTCAGACAATTCTCTCGACAATTCTGTTCTTTTCATGAACACAATGAAAAAACACTGGAGACAGGATGCTATGAGCGTCCCTGCAGAATGGATTGTGCGTGTGATTGCTTTGCATACTCTAGAAAGTTTTTCAGTTTTTCACCTGTTTTTACTTAGCACCATGATTGGTCAAAACCCCTTCCTAGCGTCCGTCTTTCCTTTCTGAATATTCAACTGCAGCCCATTCGAGACTGCCTCTCTCTTATTTCTGCCGGACCCCAGCCTGAAGACATTACCACCAACTGCGGCCCAAGATACCATGATGAGACCGCAGAGCTCACTGCTTCACGCGTTTTTCGCGTCTTAGACTACGTGGAATTAACCAAGGGCGTTCCGGACCCGATGCTTGTGCATCGGTTTGCAGGCATGTTCACTGGGATCCATTCGTGTTGGGTGAAGGAGTATGGCTTTTAACTTGGATGCTCGATTTTGTACAGATCGCTCACAGCGTGAACCTTTAGGAATCCTGTATTTCGGTTTCCTCCTGCGCTATCTGCGACTACCGAGGACCCTGTTGGAATATCTTGGGTGTCTGCCTTGCTCCCCATTCGTCCGACACGACCAACGGCACACAAACGAGCGCGCGCGGCGCCGCTGACAATCATGAATCCTGCCTTGTTGCTGGGGATTATTGATGATTCTAGCTCGTTGGAACACGGACACAATGACCGGTTGACCAGGCTGGGACAGGCCGTTCAGCCCAATCTTGACGCGCTTCTTATGAATCTCGCTCTACGCCAGCAGCAGGGGTTGTCTCCGTCTTTGAATGAACTGCCGGATTGGACTATGCTCTTCGGGGTGTGTTACTCGATGGATGTCGTGACCATAGTCGCTTACGTTCCTCGGTTTCATTCTGACGAGGATGTGGTCCGGTATCACTCCTTCGTCGTCGATGAGCTCCCGTACAAGGCTCGTACTCCAGGGGAAGACAGTAGAGAAGCCATTCTTGATCGTCTCCGTGTGGCGATTGCTCTGCAGACTCTTCGGAGGCACGTCGAGAGGCTTGCGGGCCTATGGGAGGATGTCGTATGGCCTACGAGTATCATTGACATGGAGACGGCTGATGTGAGGGAGGTAACGGGAATCACCTCCCCCAGTCCCTCGATTGTAACAGATTCAAGAAGTCTCCATAAGTGGTCACTTGATTGGATCCCAGCTGGTGGAAGCGGAGACGAAGACGACGAAGAATATCAGGAGATGGAGGCGGAGGACTACAGGCAATCAGTAGAGAAGGTTGATGCATGGTTAACGGGCGATGGGAGTAAAGATAGCACACAGATTTTCGTGTGATGAGATGTGAACCAGATGTGAACATGCCATCCGAGACCGGGGCGCAAAGTCGTGTGGCGTTAAAACACCGGCTTGGGCCGAAATGCATTTGTTATTTGCGCCGACCAAACAAAGCGACCTTCCATTTTGGGAACGAAGGTTCCTGGCCGCGTCGCTCTCATTGTGCCCACGACGTTCCTTCCCGCTCGTCATGGCGTCCCTACCGAGCTCGTCGTCGCCGATAACCCAGGTTTCTCAAGTACAAGTGCCGACGCACTCTAATTTGCAACCCCAGCTCCTTACAAGACTCTTACTGGACCTGCGCGGGCGTCGGTTTGAGGTGGACCGAGAGACTATCATGAATTTGCCTGAATCCGTCTTGCTCTGTCTTTTTCCCAATGGGCTGGTGCTATCTAGACAGAGTGTGGCGCTCTCGGATGGTGGGAGTGGTGGGGAGGAGGACGATGAAGTGTATGGCGTCGACGTGAGTGTCTAATACTCTTTCGGCTACCGTCCAACTGACTTCATCTGCTCAGTTCGACCCAGATTGCTTCCAATATGTGTTGACTTTCTTTCGAAACTCCTCTGAGGCGTTCTACGGAACCGCTACTACCGCAGGCCTCTTCGCCGCCCAACAACATCTGCAAGAAATAGCTGCTAACGATTTTGCTTCTGCCAACTCTCAGAACCCTCTCTACACCAAGCAGGCGATTATCGTCTTGAGAGAGGAGCTCGAGTACTTCTCTATCCCACCCAAAGACGCGGTGGGTCTGACTACGGATGGCAATGGGCTGGCGAACGATTCGCTGGTGGACGTGAAGAGGAAGTGTGGTCAGTATCTGATGGAAAAGAAGAACATCTTCACGGCGCTGCAGAGGAATGTGAACCGGGAGAACAATATAGCGGAACAGCATTTGATTGATATGTTGTGTATGAGGTGAGGATGGATTTCTTTGTCATGACATGAGTTCAAAGCGATAGAGGACATCACTTACCATGGGTGTCTCCTCTGCGTACGAAGAGGGCGCTTCGACGCTCCCCGCGTCTGTCTTGCAATGCTTCGGACTTACTACTCGCTGTTGCTGCTGCACGAGCCATGTCATCTTGTCTTCGGGTCCCGCCGATGAGGCCTCACAAGCATTGGGCAGTCGGGATTGGCACGAATCCCTTTGTGCATGTGCTCGTACCCTCCCTGTCCTCTTAGCTGTGAGGCTTTATAGGGATTCCATGACAACACCCCTTTTGCTTTATTCTGTACCCGAGAGTAAGATCTTACTGACTTCATCTCTAGTGGATTTGACAGAGAAGATGAGTGGGGTTACAGAGCCCTCGAACCGTCGAGGTGTTGTATATCCTCCATCGCCCTTGTGCTCCTCAAGACCGGCATCAACCACTACATTAACAGTGACCGCCCGGCTGATGTCAACTACCAACAAATGATCACCGCCCAAAAGCTCCTGTTGTTCTGGAGAAAACCTGCCGTACGTTGTTGATATGTATCATCATATACTTTATCTGACGGTGACGTGTTACTTAGCGGAAGTGCTGGTGGGACGGGTTGGACGTGGACTTGCCCGCATCAGGGGATCAGCCCGCACGGACAATCAAGTTGTGGTCTAGAAGGGTTTGGACACTTGAGTTGAGTTTGGTAGGTGTTTGTTTCCTTGGTGGCTTGATGTTGATCCCCGTTGCTGATCGCTCTATCAGATCTGAGCGCTATTTTGATAGCTGTTGTGTTGATGGCTCTTCTGGAACTCATTCATGCATTTGTTGTGTGCTGCGCCGTAATTCTATACCCTATATTTCATGGACTTCTTTGCCATGCATGAACAGTGGATATGAGCGCTTCTGCCATCGCCTTTGCCACTGAAGACTGGCAGGTAGGGTTTGGTATGTCTCGGCTGTGAGCAGCGCCCTTTCATTTAATCCTTACAGCCTTTATCGACTGCCATTTTCCTGCCGGTTTTCGGAGGGAGAAGAAAGGGATATGAATAGTAGATGCATTTCCGCGCGTGCGTGGGCGTGCGTGTACGTGTAGAGACGATGAAGTCCTTTTGTTCTTTTCATATTCTTTTGTTTGAATGCCATGTGCGCGCCAGAGGGCTGGGTATTGTGAGCCGGAGAAGGATAAAGGGAGTGATGATATCATTTGACCGAAAAAGGTTCCCACTCCGAGGGGTATAAAACGAGGGTTGTGTGGCGTCCCATCATCCCCTTTACATACAATACGCCGACGATTGTTCCCTTACGTGCTGGCAACTTGCCAGATCTGGCTTGCTTTGTTTTATTATTCTTCCCAGTGGCTGCTGTATTATATTAACTACCATTATCATGTCTTCCGCGTCATCCTCTTCCCCCGCATCTTCCTCCTCGTCGTTGCCCGCGACGACAGCGACAATAACAACCCCGAAACGGCGAAGGCTATCGCCAGAGGACATTGAGGCCATGAAAAATAACAATGTTCGACAGTCGGTGTACGACCCCGACTTTTTGAAGGACGCTGCTGAGCGTGGAGTCGGCGTCGACGAGGGTTTCAAACTCGTCACTGGAGAGGAAGCTCAGAAGATATATCATGGGTTTCTAGGGTGAGTGATTGTGATAATGCATATCTCTCTTTTTTTGCTCACTTTTATAAACTCTGTAGGGATGGAGCATCTACGTCACGTAAAAAGTCGGGGGTCAGGTCGGACCTTGCTCGGCCTGTTGTCTTTGCGTTCACTCGCCCGACCGACGCTGGCAGGAAGGTCGTCGATTTCTATATGACTTGGAAGGGGAAGACACCGGTGAGTTGCGTTTCATTATCAGAGCTAGATATGGGCTGCGGTGACATGTCTGCGTACTTCGCCTTCATGTCGAAGTAGAAGCCTTTCACCCGACGGCCAGAAGTACAACCTGCGCAGTTCCATGTGCGTAGGCACCATGCAGGAAGTACGCTCAGGCATGTCACCCAGTCGATTCTACGCTTTCATAAGAGCTATCTTATTGACCAGCACTGAAAAATTCTCATTACAGAAAACACATCGTTTGAAAGGCAGGTTCTTTCTCTCTGACATCGGAGCGTCGTCTAACACTCGACCGCAGGCAATTCACGCAAGACGGAATTCTTGGAGAACGAGTTCCCGGCCAAGTCAGAGGAAAAGTATGACAGTGCGTTCGACAAGGCTACGAAGACGTTGGACCAAGAGTTTAAGAGATTGTCGTACGTTCACCTCGCCGTCTTTTATTTTCCACACCTCTGACTGTGAATTAAGACGATTTGAATCGTCGCCTGTCATTCCCCAAGCAGCAGTAGTCGAGGAAACTCCCGCTCCGCCGCCGCCTGAGCCCGATGCGGCAGACACAGAGTCGCTACATCCCCCGCGGCCAAGTTACCTTCAACACCTACCATCCAATGACAGTGTCGTCTCGCTCCCGTTCCTCACTTCTTTCGGGAACTTTCCCTTGGGCAACCGCCGTTCGTTTGGTCTCTCCGCTTCCGTCTCCCTCTGCCTGATCCGCATGCATGTATAGCTCAGCTGCGCGTGCTGAATCCGGATCCCTCCATGTATGTTATGCCGTTTCTCTCGGACACATTATGTGCTGACGCTCGTTTTAGGAGCTCTGCACCATGTAAGGCAACTCTGTTCTGTCCTCTCCTCGCTGACATCATCCACAGCCTCGTACCGTGGTTCTGTGCAAGTGGAACATCATATGGTCAGCAGCCCTCTGGCCCAAGAGGACTCCGCTTCAGGTAAGCACCGTCTTGAACTGTATGTCTACCGTACTGACGTGTCTTGTTTCAGATACTCCTTCTGGTATGACTATGTTATGCTCCTTGATCCAAACTTCTAACGCCACCGCAGGGGATAACGCGTCGACATCAAGCAAACGGCATAGGTATGTGCTACTTTTAGTTCGCTCTCTACTGCCGGTCTAACCTCTGGATCAGACACCACAAGCGGTCCTCCGAGATCCTCATCGTTCTTGTGGACCAGAAGGAGAAGAAGGAGAAGAAGCGGAAGAGTAAGAAGGAGAAGGTGCCTACATGGCATGGGTACGCGTTTCCCTCGAGACCAGCTCTTCTCTCGCTAACTCCGCACTTTCTCTTAGCCTGGAGCGCCGAGTGTCCGCCAAGTACCCCGAAAGGACGGCATCCATCGCTCGCCAATCTCCCTGGAACGGACCCATCTCTCAGTCTACGGGAGAAGTGCACCGATACGAGCACGGTGAGGAAGATGGCGATAACGGTGACGATGACGACGAGGACATGTCCTGGGGAGCCGCCTTCGCTGCAGCAGGATACTCTCCTTCAAAGTACGGCTACTCTCCCACTGCCTCCAACGTCAACCTCGCATCGACTGCATCGCCGTATCTCGCCCCTCCTCAATCACCATATCACAGTTCGGCCCCCAATCTCCCCGTACCACCCACATACGCGATGCAATACCCTACACAATCTCCGTACGTGGGGTCGACGCCGCAGCTCCATTCACCTCCGCTTTCGATGAATCCCCCTTACCCGATCGTGAGCTCGCCCTATCCCTCTACTGTAGCCACGCTACACCTCCAATCCCCCTACCCCTCTGCGTCCGCAGCTAGTCTACCGCAGATGTACTCGTCGCCTTATATGACTTACGGCCCGGCGCCTACGACAACATGGGCGCCTCAGTACAACATTCCATATGCTGTTCCCTATTGAATAGGGAACACCGCTTTTCACATATTTATATAACGACCACTGACGATCCAATAACGTATTTGCTTCTAGATGCACAGAAAGACAACAGACTCTTACAATACATATACATATACAGCGCACATACCTTTTACTATTCTTGCCTTCGTTTTTGCATGGTTTCGTTCGCTTCGGGTTTCGTTAAATAAAACATGGATATGTATGTATATGTAGGGCTTTAGTAACATATTTTTTCTTGGAGGTTAGTCATGTAGTGATCGTTGGAAGTACATTTACAAACGGAAAAACACCAGTGTCCGTCACGCTTACATGATGTGACAGGGCGACCTCGACCCTGCACGCTCGGCATCCCCTCGGCAGGCGACCGACGGAAAGATCCGATCGTCCCGGCGCACCGGG
>RZIO01000002.1:378397-388883 GCA_004338095.1 Gloeostereum incarnatum
TTATGGCAGCGGTCTTGCTCAGGAGGAGAGAGCCTGGAGAACGAGCTGAGGATATGGAGCTGGAAGAGGGAAAGCAGATTCTTCAATGCGAGCTTTAGTGAGGACATAGGCACTATCAAGCAGAGACCATCGACCTTCGCAACAATTAAATCCCCCGGGAAGAAATCGGGGAAGCTATCAACTCACGACGAATCTTGGACACTCATCAGAACCCTATCACCATCAGAGCCACCGTTTCCAAAGTTGTCGTTTTGGAAGTTGAACACGTCCTCAGTGAACCTATAGCGGTATAAAAAGTCGTGAATGGTGTTCATGAGGTAGAAGGCGTTCACGCGTGCAGCATCGACGTTTTCACCTGTAGTGGGGCCAACCGCATCGTCATATGTGAAGTTAAAAACCTGACCTTCCACAGACTGCGTCGTCACAGATGACCGAGACCCCTTGAACGCGACAACATTGTTTCCCTCTGTGGTTGTGCCATTAACAAGATGCCAGCCATTGGGAGACGCTTCAAGGTCAGCAGGATCTTCCAGGACTTCAAGACCTTCAGGGAGAATCTGTTTTCGTTATAGGAAGAACCTTGTATGAAGCATCGGTGGTGAAATCGGTGACGCCGATGATCTCCCCAGTATTGGCATCGACGAAGGCCTCATACCAGGTCCCAGCCTTCTCGTTCTGGATCTGGATGACGTGCACAAGAGAAACGGATCTGTCTGCCTGAGCAAGGTACTCAAGTTTGCTCTCGATACCATTGTAGGTACCCTCAAGCGCCTCTTCGGTCAGGGTGATGGTGTCTTCAAAGGGGATGGAAGGAGTGGAGGAAGGAGCTTTTACTGTGACAGAAATGTTAGTGGCTTGCGTATGTAGACCTAATCACAGCAAAGAACGCACAAGCATCAACAAAACTGCTTCCGAAAGACACGACCATATCTCCCTTAAAGGCGACGTTGATAGCGGTATTGGCGAATGTTAGTCCCTCATGAACCTGCTTCAGGTAAGCAAATTCTGCGTCCCCTGCGCTGTACCCAGCTCTGTACTGGAGGCCAGACGCGTCTACCGAGAGCTTGCTATGAGGAGAAGTGAGGTCTTATACGTAGAAATCGAATCGATAACCGAAAAAAGGCCGGAATGATCTGCATTCCGTCTGGCGGATTTCCTAGCCTAGCTCACCTAATCTTATCGTCCCATATCATTCTTTTTCGGGAACGTTCTCTCCTCTTCCAGTCAGTCTATCAAATTGATTGTCCCATAGATTCTATCTCTAGTATCTTTCCCTGCGCTACCATGGAATCTCTTCTACATTGGTCAATAGCAAACTCAGACCCCAATGCTCCTCCACCATCTACCGACATCTGGAAACTTGACCCAGGAATCATAGACGCCATCCTAGGAAGGCCCGATTCGGAGCTTATGGAGGAGGCTCTCGCTGTTGCGATGGATGGTAGCAAGGACGATGATGAGAGGGTCAAAGCGTTAGATAATCTCGAGATGGTATTCTTCTTTCATTCTTTCCTTGTGTGTGGTTTACTGACGAGGATTGTTAGTTGATTCAACAGATCAACAATTCCAATAGTGAATACTGTCCCACTAGTCTATCTCATGCATCTGACTTTGATTAGACCTCGAAAGACTCAAGATGTGGGGACCTCTACACGGTCTGCTGACATCTTCCACGACCCCGGATCCCGTCCTCCACCAAATGCTTTGGGTCATTGGGACAGCGTTGCAGAACAATCCAGCTGCTCAGGATTCCGTACATTCTCTCATTTCGCGTATTTTTACTTCCTCTGATTGCGAAGTTAGTACCTCACATACAACCCTATTTCCACTCTCACGAGACTCGTCGCGTTCTCCTCCTCCCCATCCGCCTGGATCCGCCTCAAAGCTTTATACGCGCTCTCCGGTCTCTTGAAACACAATAGACCCGCAGTGGAGAAGCTCGAGGATGAGGCCGGATGGGAGAGGCTCAGAGAGGCCTTACGAGGTACCTCCCATTGCTCATCATTCACTTCTTCCGCTCTTTCTCATTTACATCTTCCTCACAAGATTCATGCATATGAGTCCGCCGCAGAGCAATAGGCCTATTGAACTTCCTCTTATACTGCTCTCTCTCTTTGGCGACGACGACGACGACGGCAGCTGAGGAATACTTCCGCCCTTTCCAACTGCTACACGCCAACTCGCATGCAGCCAACCTCACTGATCCGAAGCGGATGGACACATCGTCGATTGCAGTCGAGGCGGTGAAGAGGCATGGGATTGTGGGAGATGTCGTTAAAGGTCTTCCTCCCGTTCATGTCCTTAATTATATCTGGCCTAATTGATTTTGGGTATAGCTCTGACAAACCCTCTCCCGCATGGTGTGGATGGCGACAACGTCGATCCTGATGAGGATTTTGAGGATTACGGTGTCATGTTTATTTACACATACCTCATAGACTGCGATGGACATCTCGAGGAAAGCGATCGAGACAACTTTAGGGCCTGGTTGACAAAGGAGGACAAGGGTTGGGGATTAGATGAGACGGAGATGACGGAATTGGTCGAGAAAGTCACCTAAATTAATTAGAAATCAGAACTTGTAAAAGTATATATAGAACCTCTTCAGTGCAGCGGTCGAATGCAATAACAAAATCCAGAATCCATTGTCCATTAGAAGGTCCGTAAGAGGAATATGTATAGCATAAAAGTTCAAAAACTCAAAGGAGTGAGATACCGCTGACAGCTCCTACCAACATCATCACAACCACACCACCCATAGCCTTCACGCCAACACCCGCATCCGTCTCAGAACTCTCTGCAGTATCAGATCCAGTAGTCTCCAGAGCATCACTGCTGGTTCCGGTAGTCTCTGCCCCAGTCGAGGTTTCCGTGGAAGGAGGAGCCGACGAGGAAGACGAAGAGGAGGCGGAGTTATCATTGGAAGAGCCTCCAGTGGCATTCTCCCTGAACTACCCGGGTGTTTGCTCCGCGGTGGGGTTGACAGAGAATATGGCACCCTGGCTGCAGAGACCACCTGCTTCATCAAAGAACCTACATTGCTAGTGTTAAGAGAGATAGTAGAGAGAGAAGGATAAGCCTATATCCATACCAGAGAGGCTGCGTATCGTTGACTGGCAGCTCCACGGTCGGGAGACCAAGAGCATCTACATCCACATCGTCCGGGACCTATCAGCGTTTCTCAAATCAGAGATGTAACAAAGAAACAAAGAGTATACACGCACGGTCTGGACTCCACTATTGAACCCTCCCTCAAGAGGCGTGCAGGGGTTTTTCGAAGGAGGACTCTAAAAGGGCATTCAACATCTCATTCACAAAAATGGGAAAAGGGCTACTCACGAACGGCATTATGGTCTCCACTTCGGAATTCGAATACGATAGTATCGCCCGCCTGAGGGTGAATAGAGGACGGGTCAAAACCTATGCCTTTTTGTCTGCAGACGAGTTCATCATCATCGTCAAAGAGTTGTTCGCTGGAAATAATTACCCAGTAGTCTCATCCTTCCCAACGCCGACGGTGTAGACTGCAGCCTGAACGGTAACGAGAGTGGTGAAGAGCAGAACGAGAGTGAGAACTTTGAACATCTTTCAGACAAGTTGAGAGAAAGAGAGAGAAAGACCGTGGATCGCCAGAACATGGTGTTGGTTGTTCATCCCAAGTGATAACTCCGCCAATGACACCGCCTCACAGAGCGCATTTCAGGTGTCCACTACGGAGAAAGTCATAGTATAACTAAAATTGAACCGTCCGTCACCATCCATAGACTATCCTAATACCTGCAACAAATACCACTAACCCCTCGCTAACATGAAAATCCCAAGATGCACAATACCGAGTACTACAGAAACCCTCAAGCCATCGAGCCACGTATCTGCAATCGCTATAAATACCACCAAAACTAGCACAACAGGTCGTGTGGCACTGTCTGGACACAGCATCGAAAGGCTCCAAACCTATAACCACCATTAGTCTCTTGTAGAAAGCCTTGGAAGATAACATCCTGTACCTTGGCAACAAGAATAAGAGACTTGAGCGTCCGCATCCATAGAGGTTTAAACAGCCTAAGCGTCCATTTTATCCTGTCACCATTCCCAAGCCAAGTGGTCTCTGGATAATCAGGTGAGGGCAATCTAAGTAACGGTGTCTTCTCCGTCCTCCACTTCTTTCTCTTCTTCTAGAGTTTCAACAGGAGACTGAGGCGGTCCGGCATGCTCGTCAGATGGACGCCTCACGACAGGCACAAGCGACTGGTTCGCCTGCGCTCGTTGTTGCCGAATAAACTCGTCTGTCAACGGGTCAAACTACCAAAAATCAGCAAAAACCGACTCTCGCTCGAAAGAATGGTGGAAAGAACTCACGCTTCCCTGCCTCAACGCACTCGACAACCCTCTCACACGAAGGCCTACCCCCAGGCACCGGATTCAACAGCTTCTCCAACAAGAACAAATACACCCTCGGTAGCCTCCTCGCCTCGAACCCAGCAATCTGCGTCACATTCGTTTCAAACCTCATGATACCGACGCCGATCAGCCTACTATTCTCCACCGCACTGTACTTGTTACTCACCCAGGATACTCCAACACCTCCTGTTCCAACCTGTCCATCTTCTCACTCTCCGGTATCCCATGAACCGTTTGGCTGTTAGCGTCTCCCGAAGATGCATACCGATACGGGAGCTTGAAGAATAGCAGCTTGTGTAGGATCATCCCAAGGGACCACATGTCCGCTTTGGAATCAACTTGACCAAGCAGGCCTGTCCGAGGAGAGGGAAGGGATTCAGGGGCGGTATATTCTAGACTAAAAATATGGGAAGGCTATGATGAGACGAAGGGGGAAGGATCAAGGAAAGGAGGATCCATACGTTCCCGTATTTCCAGATCGCACGCGTGAAGAGATCATGTCCCTGGACGTGCCGAAATCCGATAGCATCGCTCGAGGACTACAAGAAAGAATTAGTCACAGGAAGAGAGAAAAAACTAAGAAAACGGACATCAATCTCCCTTCGTCCCATGTCAACAACATGTTCCCTGGTTCAAGTCCAGATGAAGAATCGACTTGTCATGCTACACTCCTCATCAGCCACCAGCTCCGAGAGACAGATTCCAAATACGTACGAGAAAGGCCAGCCCGTCAACAACATCCTTAAACAAACTCTTGACCTCCTCCGCACTCAACAAATGCACTGGTCTCCAAGTCTGAAATTACTTCCCATCCCCATTGCCAACTTCCATCTGCCTGCGCAACCTCTCCTTCTCCTCCGGTGACGCCCTTTGAAAGGCACGGAATGCCCTTATCTGGGCGGCCCTATCCATGCTGGGCGAGGGTGTCGAAGGAGAGGACGGGGAGGTAGCCGATGAAATGGAGGTGACATGTGTTGTCGTTTCCGCCTCCGAGGAGAACGATGCGAGAGGGTCGATGCGTATGTGGTGGGCTTTGCGGCCCAAGCGAACGTCAATGAAGTCGTCTAAGCTGGAGAACATTGTGAGCAATACTATTGCTAGAGAGTACCCTCCACGACAGCTTACCTTCCTCCTTCCGCCCATTGCATCAACACACTGCGAATGTCGGTGAGGTTGTGGAACGTTATGTTATATACATAGGACGAACTGTAAAGTAGGAACCTTTGGACCGAACGCGGAGAATTGACATGTTTCTAGCCATGCATAACTATGACATCTCAATACCTATGCACAAATGATCGACGACCAACGCTCACTGGTAGGTGATAACATTGGGGTGGTGCAGTCTTTCAAGGAGCCGGACCTTTATAGATTAACAGTCGGAACATTAGGCTGAAAGAGAGAGTAGTGACGACTAGCCTCGCGGAGGATGTTCAGAAGATACGAATGAGATTCACCGACAGCGATCTTCTTGACGGCAAAGTGACCTGGGATATCATGAGCATGGTTCAATGGGCCTTTAAATGCAATGCACACCGAGAGGATTTCTATCTAACATGTGCTGTACGCATATCCATTAGTAATAAAGCACTGGAACCTGGACGGCGAGGAGACTCACTTGACATAGAAAGACGCTCCCATTTGCGCCCATCCCAAGCTTCGCCTCCTCTTGGAAGAATGCCTTGAAGTATCCTTCAGCCATGTTCTCCGTAGGGAAGGTACTCCTTCCATTACTAGTAGACGTAGAAGGGCCTGCCTCACCCAAAGCAGGGGGAGTCGAAGGTCTCGAAAACGTCTCGTTCGCTATAGCCAACAGGTGGAAGTAGTTGGAAGCCCTGGAGTACATGCTAGAATCAGCATCCAACGACTTGTCATGCCCATCAAATGCGGAGTCCGGTTCGAAACCCAGTGGCAAAGATTGTTTGCAATAAGGACACGGAGGTCTTAGTCTGTGGGGAAAGTTGGAGGAGTGCCGGATGGATAGTGCGTGAGATGTTGGATTGTATAATACGACCTGATTTGAAACATGGAAGATGGGTCGCCAGTCTGGATCTGTCGGTATGATGGCGACTACGGCGCCACTGCGACGGGGCATGTGGAAGAGCTGGCCGGACATGGTGTCTAGAACAGTGGTCAGAAAAGGAAGTAAACCGGGCGCCTTGCCGTTCAAACAGCGCACCAGTTCATAAACAAGCAGTAGATAAGACAACTTTAGATAGAGAGCTGGTGGAAGTACGAAGCAGAAGTACGGAACCTGCGTGTCATCCGACGTGTGCCATTCGCCACACCACATGAGTTATGTAATTGGCGGGCAGGCGCCGGCCCGACATCACCGTCAAGTTCCCACCACCATCATGTTTCGTGGATGTAGACAGTGACTTTTGGTGCCACGCAGGGCGTATTCTACTGCTCCTGGTCCAGATGTAACTCTCAAAAGATCTTATCTCTATGTTCCCTCGTCTTCGGACAAAATGCTACGCAAATCTCTAACCGTCAATTCAGACGTGATTGTCTACGACTTGGAAGACAGTGTCATGCCTTCTCACAAAGACAAGACCTCTGCACGAACCAGTCTGAAGAATCATTTATCACACATCCTCGCAGGACACCTCTCAGTATGTGAAGCATTGTGTAGTATTCAAGTCCGACATACTCATGTGAGAAGGCTCTCGAACCTAAGCGCATCGCTGTTCGCACAAACGACGTCAGATCGCCCTTCTTCCACGAAGACATTATCGGTATCGTCAGTACGCAACTCATAATGTATCCTGTCCTGCTCACCGAACTTTCAGCTCTCTTTTCACAAAATCAACACGCTCATTCTTCCCAAGGTCAATTCTGCCAAAGACCTCGACTACGCCTCCGAACACATATCTCAATCCGAGATGAAAGAACCGCTGAACATAGTTGCTAGCATAGATAGTGCTAAATCGCTATGGAATCTCAGCGAGATTGCCAGCTGGAAATCCTCCGAGAAAAATGGCGGTGTCTTGAGCGGGCTGTTGGCAAGTCCTAGCAATGTCATCAAGAATATTCCAGACTAACCAATGACTAGGTAGTTTGCAGCGGAAGACTGTAATCTTGTTTCCTTGTTCGTCCGTGTACTTTCATGACATATCGTGCTCTTCAGACTGCGCCGACACCTCCATCATTCGCACCAAGTCCCGGCTTGAACTCCTATACACTCGTTCCCAGATCGTTGTGGCTGCCAAAGCTTTTGGGCTAGAAGCCATCGACATGGTCCGTGCTCTCTTCCCTCTCTTATGGTGTACGATGTTCTAAATGACCAGATGGCGCTAGGTGTGCACAAACTACAAATCCCCTGACACACTCATATCAGAATGTGAGGAAGGCCGAAGGCTGGGATTCACCGGAAAGGTTATTCACATCTGGCTTCATTCCCGCAATCGTTGACGCCTTTTATAGCAAGCAATCCACCCCTCCCAGGTATCAACAATACAATCCACCTTCGTTCCCACCTCGGAAGGTACGAAACACTTACATCTTCCCTGTCTCGAGCCCTTGTGACGCGTACCTTCCAGAAATAATTCGCGCAGCCAACATCCTCTTCCATATGGCCGTAGCCCATTCCACTCAGACCGGAGCAATAGGGTTAGACGGAGAAATGATCGACGCGCCGTTGATCAAGTAGGCAGAGAAGATTATCACTGTGGCGCGAGCTGCCGGGCTGGCGATTCCAATTGTGGACTGCTGATGTGTAAGAGTACTTAAGAACCTAGTGTGTCTCTTGTGTAATCAAGGCAGACGCACTGCATTGTGGCGTAGTCACCCTTACTTAAGAACAGAATTTATCGTTCTCATGCGACAGTTCAAACTACAGACTCTCCAATGAGATGCAACGCAATTCAGACCGATGCTGTGTTTCCTGTGGTTCTGAAGTTGAAGTTCAGTTCAAGAGGAGAAGTCGATGTCACATGACTAAAATCTCCATTCCGATCGCGACCAGTAGCGATCAGTGCAAGAATGTCAGCTTCTATTCGAGCAGGCCATCGATATTCTTCATTCCCCCTTCGGCACTTTGCTAATGGATACCAGAAAGAAGGATAGTTCCTCAAAGTGGGGCGAGGCCCTCCATCTAGCGCACTCCCTCGCCAATCGAGAGACACTTCCATCTCATGACTCTACTTGCTGGAGAGTGCCTCGCAGGGGATTGACGCTTTTGGACGTGTCTTTCATGAGGGACAGGTCGAAGCTATCATTTTTCTCGTGAGCGCGTTCTGGAGCCTAAGGAAATTGTCAGTATGGGCAAGCGAATGCTGTGGATTCGCCAGTTCTGCTCTTTGGTTGACAAGCTGCAGAAGAAGAATATCATACACGGCGATATAAAGCCTGAAACATCCTTACCAAGTTGGATGACTCCATGATCTTCTGTGACTTTGAGTGCGCCTGTGTTGACAACGGTATGCCCTTCGTTCCACGTGGCTTTACAGCTCTCTACGTCCCCCAGAGCCGCTGTGTCCTTAACCCGAAGGCTATAACTAAAGGGGACGATCTGTATTCCACAGGGATGACTATCTGGGAGATATACGCTAGAATGTATCCTTTCATGGATACCTTTCACGACCCAGACTCTGTCGGTCTGATGGATTTGGAATGAGTGGTGGAGGACTTTATTATTGTGCTCGACCTAGTCTCGACCCCATTGGCGACCCCATTGTCGCAAAGATCATCGTCTCATATCTTGACAAAGCGCCGCCTCTACCAGACGACACCCTTCTCAAACCGTCCCGCGGGAAATGTACTCAGACGAGCCATGCTTTCAAGTTCTGTTGTGTTAACCCCCTCACTCGTACACGCGGCTTGCCAAATGCTATACTTGTGCGGATGATGAGCTGCCTCCTTGGCCCCAGCTCTTTGTGGCACCTTCGGTCAATGCAGATATCTCAAGCTTTTGGTGTAGTCCAGAAGCGCCAGATATGTCGCTCTGCTACAGATCGGGCAGTGGAGCAGCAGAGTGTACCTTCCAGGTCAACATCCAGGCTTCTCTGGCTTTGTGCCATGCACAGTAAGTACTTACCACCAATCAATCTTCTTCTCGGTCACTTTAGAAATATCGCCAGTCAAGAGGTGCAAATGGGAGCCCTGTGGCTGATCTACTTCTAACGTCCGGGATCGTTTCTATTTTGACGAAAGTTGAGCAGCCATGCGTATTTTTTGATCGTCGTCGTATGTCCATTGTGACGCACTAGGTTCTTCAGCATCTGAAGGCTCCACTCGGGACATTGATCCCAATACTAGTTCCAGAATTATGGTTTCTACCGCAGGAGAACGACTCCGACACGTCTCTTCAATGTGAAGTAGGGTAAGTAGCTCACCCAATCGCAACAGCAACTTCACATCTATGGAAAGGTTCCTCCGAGCCGGCCCCCCAGACTCTTCACTTCTGCGATGTGGCTGAAAACGAGACGTCCCAGTGCGATCCTGCCAACCCCTCTGTCCGACGTCAAACCAGTGTATATGATGTTAAGAGACTCATAACCAAGAAGTCCGCTTCAAAGCGAGACCTGGAATTTGTGACAATCTGCGGGGAGATTACTTCATGGGATCCAGGCATTGTCTCGTGTATGATTCAGAACCGCTAATGGATAGGGCTGATAAAGAGAATGCAAAAAAAAGGATATATTGAGGAGGAAATAGCTATGTAGTGTACATGTAGTACTGGAGGGGAGGGATTCAACGAAAGAAGGATATGAGGGCGAGAAAGTGGGACGTACAGATCCTGTGTTGATGGCGGTTCGTCGTTGGTAGGGAGAGGGAGCGGACGACATCTTTATGTCGTTCTTCAAGCTTGAGAGAAGGGTGGCACGTAAGGGTGTTGGCAGTGGAAGACGGAACACAAGAGATGGGAGTTCTGGACAAGACACGGATCATTCGCTTCTTCTTCTATAGTCATACTCGTCGCAAACGGATTTTTATCCATGACACAAATAAGTTCTCAAGTCTTCACCATTATCTCTTATTTGATTGAGATATTATTTGATACACAAAGCTCCCATTCAGAATACCAATCTGTCTATAGCCTCTTTTGCTTTCTGAACATATAGCAAACGTGTTTGGGAGAATA
>RZIO01000002.1:404452-425102 GCA_004338095.1 Gloeostereum incarnatum
GCCATCGTATTCTGAAAGACCACCTCTGGCTTCACCAGGAATAAATGTCTCTTTTCAAGATGCCGAGCGTCCAAGGCAGCGAGCCAGTGGTAGCGGATTTCCGTCTGCGTACCAACACGACCCAGAGGCAGGAGAAACGGTGGGCAGGAAGAAGAGTTTGGTTCGGCCAGACAGAGAGAAGATCGAGCCTGGCCATCGACAATGGCACTACCGGTCTCATGTCGCTCAGCTAGAGGAAGAGGGGAATGCGAGGTTGGGCGTTTTCCCGTCCAGTGAGTCTCGTTTTTTTGTGGTGGGGGATTTTGTGGGTCCGATGGTCTGTGGAATCCAATCCATCATCTATCTCTGTGGGACGTATGATGAGGATCCTTGTGGGCGTGCAAGGGCGATCAATCATGTCTACGCCTTCGTTTGTTCCCATGGACCACCCCTTCTTTACATTCTATTGCGTAAAAACTCGATACTAAAATATGCAACAGCTACGGGTAATTACCCCCAAGGTCTCCGGCGAGGCAAATCCCTCCTCGCCCGGGAGGAAGACGTCCACGAATCCGGTCTCGCCCTCTTCAAACGTGGCGCAACGTTACGTCGAAAACGACAATCCGCTTCCCAGGTCCCCATTTTACCTCCCCAACAACCGCAAGAGCAACGAACCTGTGGGTGTCTAGGTGATTTCGCACCAGGCCCAAAAGGCCCTTGGATGATCTATTGCTATTTCTTAACATGCTGGATTCCGCCATTTGTTATGCGGAGCTGTGGTGAGTGAATGTATCATTGCCAAAAAGAACGAACACACGGCTGATGGTAAGTGGTGGTATCCAGGGATCAAGACGCGTGAGGCACAGAGAGCATGGAGAGAAAAGATGGGTCTCATTGGAATCATCCTCGTACTCATGGCCGGTGTTGCCTTCCTCACCTTTGGCTTCACCAAGGCGGTCTGTGGGACGCCTGCGGACCGGTTCCATGGGGGAGCGATTGGGGAGAGTTTTGTGGGTGCAGGGTCGGTGACGATCAATGGATTCGACTATGACCTCTCGACGTGGAGCCACCCCCCTGCTGGGACGTCGTTTAACGGGAGGAGCAACCCGCTGTTTGAGGGGAATTGGGGGGTGGGAGGGAACGACATTTCGTTCATGTTCCAGAAGGTGAACCAGAACTGTTTGGGTCTGATCACGAAGGCCCCGACGTCGAGTATCACGGGAGAGGGGGCCAACCTGGACTGGTACTTTCCTTGCAACGTGGTGAGTCAGTACGGAAACTCGGGCGTCAATGGGACGGGGTATGAGGATTCGACGAATTGTCACACCTCGTCAAATGCAAGGAATCAGCTCGGAGAGTTGCGTGTTGCAGGTCAGGTGTATCTGACTTGGGACGATGTGAAGAACAGCGGGAGGAACCTTGCCGTTTATCAATCGTGAGTTGTCTTCTATCTGATCACACTGCCTTCCCACCAATCCTCCCTTCCCTTCCCCTCCCCTCCAGCTCCGTCCTCGACCTCAGTCTGCTTCGATGGCTAAGCAGGGCACAAGTCAACTATCCCGACATCTTTGACGAGATGAAGGAGCCCAATGGGACATTCAACGGCAGAGACATCACGATGATGATGAAGCGCACCAAGCAAGAGCCCGCGGCCAAATGCCTCGAAGACGTTGTCCGTGTGGCCTTCATCGACACCGCGACGATCGGCTGCGTCGCTTCCGAGATCGTCCTCTACCTCTCGCTCGTCTTCATCGTTGGTGTTGTCGCCATCCGATTCTTCATGGCCGTCATGTTCCAGTGGTTCTTCTCCAGGCGGATTGGGAACTTTCCTAGAGAGACGTACGAGCAGCGTATGCAGCGTTCGGCGGAGATTGAGAATTGGTCCAGTGACATTTATAGGCCTGCTCCGTCGGAGTATCGTCCGAATGTAAGCAAGAATGGGAAGAAGAATTTCTTGCCCCACACGTCCCGGTTTACACCCTCGGACAACGTTCTGCTGAAGGGTAGCGGGGGTAGACCGTCGACGGCATATGGGATGTTAGATTCTTCGTCCAATCACAAACGCTCGACGTACGCTCCGTCGGTCAAGGGGAGCTTTGTCAAGGGCACTCCTCCAGATTCCCCGAGCTACCGACAGTCGAGGAGTACACTGTATGGAAGCGCGTCCGGGGGGGCGTTCGCTGACAACCCGTGCCCGTTCCCTCTCCACAATGTCGTTCCACAGCCTCCGCCAGATTACGAGCCTTTCAACTTCCCTCTCGCCCATACCATCTGTCTTGTCACTGCGTATTCCGAGTCTGTCGAAGGTTTGCGGACGACACTAGATTCTCTAGCCACGACCGATTATCCTAACAGCCACAAGCTCATCCTCGTCATTGCGGATGGATTAGTCAAAGGAGCCGGGAACGAATTGACGACGCCTGAGATCTGTCTGCAGATGATGAAGGACTTTGTCATCCCGCCCAACGAGGTCGAGCCCCATTCCTACGTCGCCATCGCCGACGGCCACAAGCGACATAACATGGCTAAAGTCTACGCCGGATTTTACATGTACGACGATGCTACGACGGAGCGCTCGAAGCAACAACGCGTGCCTATCGTCCTCGTCGCCAAGTGCGGCAACCCTCTCGAAGCGCACGAGCCGAAGCCGGGCAATAGGGGGAAACGCGACAGTCAGATCGTGTTGATGGCCTTCTTGCAGAAGGTGATGTTCGACGAGAGGATGACGACGTTCGAGTATGAGTTTTTTAATTCGATCTGGAGGGTGACGGGGGTGAGTCCGGATCGGTACGAGATGGTGCTTTGTGTGGATGCGGACACGAAGGTGTTTCCGGATTCGTTGACGCGGATGGTGGCTTGTATGGTTCATGATGAGGAGATTATGGGACTTTGTGGGGAGACGAAGATTGCGAATAAGGCGGAGACGTTTGTTACCATGATGCAGGGTGAGTTGTCTCTCTTTTCCACGCGGGAAGGAAGATTTGATTTGTGTCTTTTGTAGTGTTTGAATACTACATCTCGCATCATCTTACGAAAGCGTTCGAGTCGATGTTCGGCGGTGTGACATGTTTGCCGGGATGTTTCAGCATGTACAGAATCAAGGCGCCCAAGGGTGATTCGGGCTACTGGGTCCCTATCCTCGCCAACCCGGACATCGTCGAGCACTACTCGGAGAATGTCGTCGACACGCTGCACAAGAAGAATCTCCTGCTCCTTGGAGAGGATCGGTACTTGAGCACACTCATGCTGAAGACCTTCCCCAAGCGTAAGAACATGTTCTGTCCCCAGGCTGTATGCAAGACTGTCGTTCCCGATACCTTCCGCATTTTACTTTCCCAGCGCCGTCGGTGGATCAACTCGACTATTCATAATCTTGCGGAGCTCGTCCTCGTCAGAGATCTGTGCGGGACGTTCTGCTTCTCGATGCAGTTCGTCGTGGCAATGGAGCTGATGGGAACGCTTGTCTTACCGGCTGCTATCTCCTTTACGATATACCTCATCATCGTTTCTATCATTCCCAACCAACCTGATACCACCATCCCGCTCATCCTTTTAGCCATCGTGCTCGGTCTGCCCGGTGTACTGATCGTCGTGACTTCACGGAAGATCGCGTATGTGGGATGGATGCTCGTCTACCTGATTTCGCTACCTATTTGGAACGGTGTCCTCCCTGCGTACTCGTTCTGGCACTTTGACGACTTCTCGTGGGGTCAGACGCGGAAGGTCGAGGGTGACAAGGGTGGGCTGCACGGTGACAAGGAGGGAGAGTTTGATTCGTCGCATATCGTGATGAAGAGATGGGTTGAGTTTGAGAGGGAAAGGAGGTGGAAGAATGGGACGACATCGAGGGATTCTACGTATTATGATAAGAAGTGAGTCTTATCTTTTTATCATGGTTACACTGCTTATTGATGGTTTGTTGTGGTAGGACGGACAGTAACCGGTATTCTATAGCATCGACGTCAGATGTCAATCATCCGCCGTCTGGTGGATTTGATTCTAGCACGATGGAATCTACGACGTTCACTGGCACTCCACGACAACGACACGATAGCAACACGCTTCTTATGCTTCCCGCTCCCTTGGCCGCTGGTCGTCACCCTATGTCCTCTACCTCCTCTGTCGGAATGTCTCGCTCTAGCGAAGGCGATTATCCTTCGGACGGCTCCAGCGCCAACGTTAGACTGATGTCCAGCCCATACCCTGCATCTGTAGACCAGTACAGCGATACCTACGAATCACCATCTACTGATTCTGGACTTCGCTATGAGCCTTCCCCTGTACGATCGCCTCAGCCCGTCCGCGCCGGTACTGCTCCGTTATCTGACAGCGGTTCTTCCGGATCCAACCCATTCTACCCTCTCACAACATCACCGACAACGTTGTACGAGCAGTCCATACAAAGTCCAGACTCAGACACAGGACTAGTCCAGCAGCCAATAGCTCCATTCCGCACGCAATCTCGTGGTGTGAGCCTAACAGACAGTGGACCAGTACCAGGGCCAGACGGAGTGAGGAGGGTAGCACGGCCACAGGGCAGAAGACCATCATCACAGACGCCCAAAATCGTTATTCACGAAATTCGGCTGCATTCAACCTGCCGCCTGGCGCTGCGGCTCCTCAGACAAACACTGGCGGGGGAGGTGGGTACGGAAACTATTGAGCGTATCTATGAGGTTTTTTCCACTGACGAGATCCTTCACCTTTCCACGCGTACTTCTACTACATCCATATCTATATCTCCGGACATTTTTCATCCCTCTTTCTTTCATTCCGTTCCATCACCACTCGCTCGAAGGGGTAGAGCGCGGACCTACACGCAACCATGCCTTTTTAATGATACCTGACGTCGCCTCCTTTTTTTCTCCTCCAATGTCCCACGTCCCCTCATATTACCGTACATGTAATATTCTTGATAAATTGACAAGCGTGCGCGCTGCGATTAGACCTGATCCATGTCCATCATCCTCATCCAGTTGTACGGTTCCCTACATGCGTGCTACATTGAGCTCTCGTTCAAGTCGCTGATACCTCAGTACCGCAGTTCATGGCGGCACGCTATACCAGCGAGCAAAATATAGGGTGAGGACTCTAGTGCAGATTCTCCCACTGGGATCGAGGCTGCTACTTACCAGAAACGGAGGTCTCGGTAACGATGTTGAGGAAGGTTAGGAGAGTGAGGTGTCTACACATGATGGTTCGCTCGCCGGGCTTTCGGAGCGATGGAGCAATATTGCTTCGATATCACGCTTCGGTTCTCATAAAGCGGGGGACTCTATATGCTACAAAGCAGTTATTTGATACATTTTCTCGTAGCCTTTAAAGAGAGTGAGTACATCAGCATCAAGGCATACCGCTTCCATGGCTACACGTACCTACTGTGTCGATGCAATGGGTTTTCAAGAACGAACATTCAGAGATCAAATAGAGGATGGTTCTCCCTGCTGAATTGCAAGTTTCAAATCGCCACGATCGTATAGGTGCAAGTCGTCACACTCGTCGCAAACACGGAGGATATCGAGCGACCAACGAGATGGAACTCAATTCTTCGAGGATAACAGGCATACAGCAACATCTGCACATCCAAATCTCACACCTCTGGAAACAGATGATAAGCATGACTCGCGGCAGACACGCGTCACAATCCGTACCCTTTCTGTTTTTGGCACCAGCCAGTGAGCTACCGAGGCTAACCGCGAGTACCCTTCCAAGCCCGCCAATTATCACTCCTGATATGACCGCGCAACCAGCAAGGACATAGATAGGATACACAAAATCCACCATGTACACCAGAAAAGCGACCGGAGTGCGGATACAAATGTCGAAAGAGACTTGCCCAAAAACGATGATGGGCGCGAGCAGGTACAGAATGAAACGCGTAGGAAAGATCTTCCATAATGTTTGGAGAAATTTGAGCGCGTAAGACGCGGCTGCGAGAAGGAAGGGCACAATCTGGGCGATGGGCGGGCTGGCGACAGTGGTAGTTTGATCCATAGTGGGGGGTGGCTGTGTTGTCAGCTTACTCTCACCCATACCGCCACTACCCAGTAACTACCCTCAAGGTGAAGGTGTTGGAATTATTGAGTACATCGTAAGAACCCATCTCTTACTTATTTGATTGAATCCACCTTATGCTCAGGCTCATCAGTCCTTTGTTGAAGTGGCCGTCTTTGAAGCCGCTTGACTTCTGAAGGAAATAAGATAATACTAATTATCTGTTGGACTACAGTATTTATGACCTCGTTGTTGGAACCGGGCGGCATCTACGTGGCCCTCTTCGTCCGCGGGGAGGAACACACATTCCATTATTCGATATACCACCACTACACCTCTGTGAAGGACGTCAAAGACCGTATCATCACAGATGGAATGCAGTTCTCCGTCAGCCAGCTCGGTTCAGGATGGATTACCGGCCACGGTAGGACGGCAGGAGTTCTCGCCCTTCTCTTTCTCGTCGGCCTAGTGAAGATCGGCCATTGCGCCGTTGAGGACGCAGCTACCTTCAATGAGATCGTTGAGACGGAAGACGCAACTCTCAACTATATCCCTGGCGTCACTTGTCGTGTGTACACGATGAGGGCGATTGCAAGATTACTGGATGCTTCGATATTACGTTCTGATTACTCGCTTCAGGAGATCGAGGATGGGCTGAAAGTATTTGCGCTGGAGCACGAAGCTGACGCGAACATGGCAAGACAACCTCGTCCTGTTCAAGAGTTGCATATGTTCCGCTAGTTAAACTGGAGGAAATGTACCAGCGGTACAATTTAATCGAAAATTAATTCCAGCGACGCCACATAGGGCCACCCACATGTCAGGAGATTGATCCCGAGAGGATCAGTGAATTGAGGACAGCACGCCCGGTTATCGAGGTTAGGTTCGGTCTTTACACCTTCTACATGGCCTGTTTCAAGCAGTTAAAGTTATTTGACAACACTACTGGTACTGTACGTTCATATGAACCTTTCGAAAGCCTCTATCTAAATCTGGATATATTGACACACATCTGTACAGTACTTATAACTTGTGTAATCACGCAAACTAGTCCTAACTCCAGCTGGACGCCATACAAACAGTGCAGCCTTTACGTCGCGTTCACGATAAACCAATTGAGGCGTACAATAAGCATCGCAGAGTCAGACGCGTGTATAGATGTATCTAGTCCATGGTCGTATTAGGGAAAGAACAATCTAAGAGGTTTGGGGGGTAGGAGGACAGGCACGGATGTAGAAGAGTGTCTCCATTCAAATAATAAAGGACGAGTAAGGGATATCCATATAGTGTAAAGAGAGAGATTGGCATACAGATTTGCAACTTTAGAGACAGGAGAAAACAACCCGAAAAACAGAAAGCAACCCAATCCAGTGAGTAAAAAATACGATAACAACGATTGACGATTGAATTATGACTGCTGCTGCGGCTGACGGGGTGACGAACCCGAGAAGATGGACAGCATCTTCTCCGCGCCCTCCTTATACTTCTTTAACTTTTTATTCTTCTGCTTGTCGTCGACCTGCGGCGAGCCCTTGATGGTGTCGGCTGGACAGTGGTCTCAGCGGTCTCCCAAGAGACTGATCAGAGGAGCTCAGCGCCCCAACTGACGTTGCTGACTCTCGCGACTTCAAGGACGGGGATCCAGGAGGGACCGAAGGCGATGGAGTCAAGAGCCCACTCGACGTCACGGAGGTCGACGTATGCATCGACTTCCCGCTCGCTTTGACGAGTACGACGAAGGAGGAGATTTGGGCTTCAAGAATTGTCTCGGACCCTTGCGGAAGGATGATAGCCCGGAATTCCTTCCTCTCTTCTGCAGGGGACTCTCAGGTTCCGCCATGGTCATCTCTGAGGTAGTCGACACAGATCGCTGTGACATTAGAGTCGGGGTCGAACCCTCTTGAAGACAGCCAGACGATATCTGTCCACAACTCCGCGGGCGAAGTAGCTCGTACCTTAGCACCATTGCGATCCTCCCCACCATCCGCCTCGATGAAGTCCCAGTCGTCGTCGTCGTCCTCCTGCTCTGTGGCATCTTCGTCCTCGATGTACTTGTCCAGTGCCCGTATACCTGACTTTTCTCGTCTCTGTGGACGAGCGGCCGGGGCGGGGTTTGGCAGGAGGAGGAGCGGGCTTCTGAGTAAATGGTGCGACGGCTTTCGTCTCTTGGCCATCCTTCTCGGGGACGCTCGGAGCGGCAGTCTCCACCACAGACACAGGACGAGGTATCTCCTTGCTTTTCCGATGTTTCGTCGGCTCTCCCGTTGACGGGACTTCTGCGGAAGGTTCAGCAATAGGAGTAGGAGTAGCAGCAGGTACAATTCCATCTCGACAGGTGGCAAGGCTGCAGGCCTAGCCTCAGGTGTCTTGGGCTCCGACTCTTCGTCAAGCTGTGGCGTCTCCGTCTCGAGCGGCGATGGTGGCAACGGTGCAAGAATCGCACCAGAAACCTCCTCCTCATCTGTCTCCTCATCCGTCCCGTCTTCTTCCTCTTCCTCTTCGTCCTCAAGAACAACAGAATGCCTACCCTTGAACGAGTAACCATCAAACACATCAACTTCATCCTCCTGCCCAGGCGTCTCCGTAACCTGCTGGGGCTGCCTCACGACAGAAGAAGATCTCGACTGCGATGGGGTAGTATTCGACTCTTCTCCATCTGTACGTTCAGCATCCGTCTGGTCCTGGTCTGTATCCGTCTGCTCATTCTCGTTCTCATAAGGATCGTCAAGCACGGGTTGCATATCCAAAAAGGTATCGTCAAAGTTCTGCGTGTCGCTCGCATTCGAGGGGTCGATTGGAGGGATGTATGGGGCTGGGAGATAATAAGTCAATCAACCCATAACCGGATATAGATGTAGGTTAAAAGCATACGTACGTATATAGCGTTTTATAATACACGTGGGACCAGTCTCTGCAACGAGACAGTGAGCAATGAAGAGAGAGGAAACGAACAGGAACAGGACCACGTACATCATGGAAAAATATGGATGCTTCTTGATCCTTGGCTCACACATCCGAAGTGCAGGATTCTTTTGGAGTAACTGAGGGACAAAACATTAGCAATCGAAGAAAGTGATGGGCTGATCTAAGAACCCACCCCCCGAATCAAGCTCTTCGTGTCCTGATCAATCGCTCTATCGTCCGGGAACTGTAGCTCATCTTGCAGCACTCTAACATACATGTCCGAATGGTTTGCAGCCCAGAATGGTGTCTAACATTGATGTAATAAGGATGAAAGCAATGAATGAGTGGGAAGGCAGAACACTCACGATCCCAGTCAGCATCTCGAACAGCATCGTCCCGAAGCTCCACCAGTCAATCTCGTAGCTGTAAGACTGACCCTGAATAACCTCAGGTGCAAGATACTCCGCCGTCCCACAGAACGTCGTCGTTGAATCCTGCCCTGGCGGCGGGCCAGGCCATCCCATCTCACCACCCTTCATCCATGGCGGACATGTCGTCGGTGTTCCAGCAGTCGACCAGAACTAGAAGGAGAGCCTGGGAAGAACTCTCCCCGTGGGGTAGGAGGTGCCGTAACAGCGGTCATTCGTCTCGGGAACTCCTTCGACAGCCCAAAGTCCGTCAGAACGATATGTCCATCGGCACCAATGAGGATGTTCTCGGGCTTCAAATCTCTGTAGATCACGCCCGCTGCATGGAGTCCCTCGACGCCTTCGACAATCTCCGCGGCGTAGAACCTCGCACGATCCCTCCCGAGCCTTCCCCACCGGGCGAGCTGGGTGGCAAGATCTCCGCCGGGGTGAAAGTCCATGACCAAGAAAAGGTTCTCCTTGTCATGGAAGCTCACCACAGCTTCACGACGAAAGGGTCCTTGCTCTCCGCCGCCATCCTCTTCAACACCGCTTGCTCCGTCAGGGTATGCTGCAGCTCTTGATGAGCAAGAACGTGTCGTTTCGTGATGGCTTTGAGGGCGTACAGGTCCGTGGAGGACTTGTGTTTGACAAGGAGCACTTTACCGGCACACCCTTTCCCGAGAACACGCATCATCTCAAAGTCGTCGATAACCACCTTCTTCTTCTGCTTCGTCAGCTTGGTCTTCGACCGCTTCTTCGTACGCCGCCGGCGGGCGGAGGTGCTCACAGACGAGTCATCGCCAGTCTCGGTGTGCTCCGAGTCCTGGGCGGTGGTAGAGGAGGTAAAGGTACGCGTTAGGCGGCTGGATTTGTCGGGATCTGCAGACTGGGATCGGTGAACCCTTTGGCTGGGTGTCGTAGGCTCCTCTTCTTCCACGGGCTTGCTTTCCTTCTCGTTCTCCTCCTCCCCCTTGACCTGCTTCAGATCCGTCGTGGGCGTAGCAGTCTCTGCAACTTCCTCCTGCAACTCCTCTTCCTCTTCCGTGGGCTCCTCCGGCTTCTCATCAAAAGAGATATCCTCCTCCTTGATGATCGTCTTTGGCCTCTCCTTCGCCTCCTTGTTCGCAGCACCGGTATGCGCAGCCAGATCGGACCTCACGCGCTTGATAGCCCTCTCCACACGCACGCTCTCCAGATCATCAGTCCGCACCCTGACAAACCTCTTCCACACCCTCGTCTGCCTCAATCCCGGCGTATTGGACACGGTGGTCAGATACGCCGCCAGCGCGGTGCTCACAGCAGACGGAGCCGGCAAAGAGCTATCATCCACAGCGAAAGCTAGGAAGGGATCCTGTGCCTCTGTGGCCGGGGAGGTGATGGGCGTTGGACCGGACGAGGGAGTGACCTGACGGGCTGTTTGGAAGATTTTGCTGAAGGGGAAGCTAATCTCGAGAGCGTAGTTAAGAAGGTAGACTTGCGCTTGGGTGTGGCTGCTGCTGCAGGAAGGGACGTAGAGTCTATCGGGAGCGCTGGCAGCTTTGCGTTCGGATTCCCTTCCCTGAGCTTGTTATCCAGCTCAAGAATCTCCATAGCCGTTCGGGTGAGAGTGAGGTTATGGGTGGGAGCTGATCGGGAGTCAGTGAGAAAGAAGTAGAAGTAGCGTAATGGAAATACTAACTCTTGATATAGAGGGAATAAGCTCTGGAATCGTGCGGACTTTCGGCCACGCTGACGCTCCAAGGACCATCCTGTGCATCCATGCGAACTGGGGCCCTCATTGCAGCTTGTGGCTTGATCTGAGCGCGGTGATCAGGAGGAACGTTGTCGGAGTCGTCTACTATAATAGCCTCGCGTTCGAAAAATTCAGCGTCAGAGATAGAACTGCTCTGATTTGCACGTCTCCGCCGTTGTCTACCAAGAGATCCGCCGTTGGTGTTGTGAGACTTGAGATGGTGCTGGTTGCTGTGTGGGTGCGAAGAATGGAAGCCGACGACGGTGCGAAACTTTTTCCTTGCTGGCGTTTCCTGGGACGGAGACGCTGAGCGGACGGGCATGCAAGGATTTGATAAGAGAATAAAGGGATAAAAAATGTCTGTCGTCACAACAAGCGAGGGCGAAGCGAGGCTGAAGCGTGTTCGCCTCGTGTCCTTCTCTTCGACTTCTCTACTGCTGTCAAAATGTTGGTCAAAAAAGGAGTGTTGGATGTTTCGGGATCCTTGGTGGTTCAAGGAAAATTCAAAAATTCAAAGGAGCTGGTGGTGGTTGTGTTCAGAGTATTACTATATTAGACTCCCACTACAACGTATCGACCACCCCAAAAACGTAAATGCCAAACGGAGGCATAATCTTCAGACTTCAGATTCAGCTTCAAACTGTCTTTCCGCTATGAGACGATTGCTCTATCTAATCCAATGAATGTTCCCTTTTCATCCAATGTATCTGAATTCCAAGTTTCGGCGCCCACAATCAGCATTGAGCAAGCAGGGCGGCCACCTCCGCGATCACTCAAGAATGGTTTTAATGCAGCGCCGTACCATGCTTGAATAGTGCACCTTCGAGCATTTATTGTCTGCGGACAAGCGTCTGATATTGAATATTAACTTGACAGTGACATGCCCTCAAGGCTCCGAGTACAATGAGGCCGGATGTATTTCTATATGGGGAGACTTGGTTCGTCGCCGTCGCCGCGGTGATGTGGCGTCATCATGAAATTGAGGTACGAGTCCGTAATGAAATGCAGGTAACTCGTTCATACGGGTTTGTTTTTTTGAGTTGAATGAAGTAGGGGAGATGTTGTGGGATGCTGAAGATGTTGTTAAGATTTTGAATTAGGAGAGAGAAAAAGTGAGCGGGCATGTGAGGATAACATGCCAAATACTAGTGGCCTGATCACCCAGCCAACTAAGACCATCCAAGGAGCCTGAGACAGTAATTAGATGGAAGACCAAGCCGTAAGCACTTGAAGGAGCACATGATATGCCAAACATACAGCATGTCAGTAGGAAAGTGCTCACCTATGTACATAGTATTACAATCAAGGGCTGGCATGAAGAACGGTACTCGTTCGATCCATAGTCGTGGGAGGAAAGGCTAACAAACTGCGGCTTGAGGAAGGAGATATTGTTCGGTATTTGCTTTGAACTGAGTTTGTAGAGGCATGTGTTATGGAGAAGCTGAGAGAATCAAATCAGGTGGAAGTAGTATAAGTGTCGAGGAAGGAGCATCTCAGAGAGCTGGAGTCTTTGGGAAGACATGGTTCTCGAAGGAGATAAAGTTGTCGTGCTTTCCTTTCCTTTCCCATCGCGTTTGTCGTGTCAGGGCTTTCAGAGCGTTGAGGCCGCCGAGAATGAAGACGAAAGCGTGCTACGGCGTCCCATGACTCTCTCTTCCTCAAGCGCACGTAGAGAGAGATAGGGTCGGAGTTAGCGCTGTCGTTGAAATTTGTTCTGCAAGTGGCCGATAGAGAGGCCCTCTGTCCCTCGATAACCCAGCTTCCCAATCCTTGTAATTCCTCATCGCCTCTCATTCGCTCCAATAGATAGAGTAAAACTGGCCATCTCGAGATGATACCCCAGGCCATCAGTCGTAGTTTCACATTATCCTGTCAATCGAGTAACGTCCAACATTGCGACGAGCCACTCGAGATACGTTCCTGCTCGAGCACGATTTTGGCGGGAATCTGGCGGCCCGAGGGATAAACAGAGCTATAGGAAGTCAAAATAACGGAATGTATGCGGAAAGAAAGGAGCTAACACGCGAAAGACGCGAGGAAACGCGAGGGACGATATGGGACGATGTAGGAAGGAACCGAGTTGCTCAAGAGCCTCAAGGCAAACAGAGCAAAATATGATGACACCTCTCAAAAGCCATCAGAGAAAATGTACCGTTACAGGGACAAAATTAGTATTTCTACAGATTATCCTAACTCATAAGGCGGCATGTGTCCGCATGCACCACTTGCGAACTTCTGTGCTTCTGTGGGATGTTTATCGAGACGTGCGGTATGCTGCGGTATGATGCATCAATGAATCTGATGGTTGAGGGAGAACAGGGCTTCCCTTCACTCCTCCCTTGTTGTCTCTGCAATAATCCGCAAGATGAAGGGTTACGAGCCAACCTCAAACTTGAGTCGCAGCGCACGGCGCTTCTGCGGCGTCTTCACTATCGTTTGCTGTGCTTCTTATCTGTATTGTTATCTATGCGTTTTCAACACAAGCGCTGAAACCCCCAATTTTGGTTTACAAAGAGTCCCCCTCGACGCTCAGCAGACTATCTCCAAGTGCAAATCCCTCGATACCAAACCAGGCCCTTCCCCACGTTTACCGAACGAGAAGAATCTGATAGGTTTCAACCAGGCACGAGGCCTATCTTGCTTCATAACGCTACTATTTGGACGGGACGCGTTGATGGGCTTGAAATCATCAAGGGGGACATCTTTTTGGAGAAGGGTATCATAAGGGCCGTGGGCAAATTTGACGCGGAGAAGTACGCCTCGTTGGGTGTCAATGTAGTGGACGCACAGGTGAGGACATCATCCCACGGCGGTCAAGACGAGACACGAGCTAATATCTGGCTTGAAGGGCTCCTGGGTCACTCCAGGGTAAGTTTCAGTCGCGTCCATTCCTCGAGATACTCTAACGCCCTAATTTCAGCATCGTCGACTTACATTCCCATATGGGCGTTGACTCGGCTCCTGCGCTGAGCGGCGCGGCCGACGGTAACTCGTTTAACGGACTTGTATTGCCATGGCTTCGCTCTGTTGACGGCCTGAATACCCACGACGAGTCTTACCATCTCTCTGCTGCTGGAGGCGTCACGACAAGCTTGATTCTGCCTGGATCCGCAGACGCTATCGGTCAGCGAATGATCATATGGAATCCTTGTAAAGCCGTCTGACACTGCTTCCTCGTCAGGTGGACAAGCATTCGTGATAAAGCTACGTCCAACCAAGGAACGGTCCACTACAGCCATGCTTCTGGAACCGCCGTTTGGACTGAACGGGTCCGAACCGGATCCATCTCTGCCACCCCGATGGAGGCACATGAAGTTTGTAGCATGCTTTTTCTATATACTCCTAGTCTGACAAATCGCCCGACTTAGACACGCGTGTGGTAAGTGTACATACATTATCATTGCCTCTGTCTAATACTGTTACACCACCGATATTTTGTAGGAGAGAACCCAGGTCATCTTCTATTCATTTCCCATTAATGCATTACGCTCACCCCTTTTGTAGCTCGCGTATACTCTGACACGCGTATGGATACTGTGTGGGCTGTGCGTCAGGCGTAAGTAACATCTCTCCTTCATTGGTCAGAGTCTCCTAGCCTTCTTCACAACTGGATCACAGGTACGCAACAGCCCGCCAGATCAAGGAGTCTCAGGACGAGTATTGCGCGAAAGCGTTGGCCGGGCGCTGGACTGATCTAGGAAAGTTCCCAGAGAATCTTCAATGGGAAGCCATGGTCGATATCTTGCGTGGAAAAGTCAAGGTGCAATTCCCCTATATCTTTCGTGCACACTCCTGATACGAAGATAGGTGCAAACTCATTGCTACGAGGCGGTCGACATCGATAGGTTTATAAGCGTAGGCTCGGGTGACGTCCTTTATCGTCTCGGAAACGATAGCTTATCCGACCTCAGATATCCAATGAGTTCAAGTTTCCAGTTGCCGCTTTCCACCATGCTCACGAGGCATATCTCGTTCCCGACGTTCTCAAGAAAGGATATGGTAGGCCTGAGGGTATCATCACTTATCCAATAGATGCTTAATGTGCTCCAGAGCATCCTCCGGCAATTGCCATGTTTGCCGCATTTTCTAGGTACAAACGAGAAGCATACAGACATTCCATCTACGCCCCAAAGATACTTGCAGACGAAGGTATCAAAGTAGTCATGAAAGTAAGTCGCTGTCCATACTCTGACAACACCGTGTTGATCATCCAAAGAGTGATCACGCTGCTATCAAACTCCAGGTACCTCCTCCATGAAGCCCAACAGGCCCATTATCGAGGTCTAGCCGGGAACATCGCACTGGCTTCTGTGACAAGTAACCCTGCAGAGGTCCTCGGTTTGGACCACCGCATTGGATTCATCGAGAAAGGTGAGGCTCCCACCGTCATTCTAGCCTCTCCGCCTTGAGGCCTGATGGAATTTGTGGTAGGTTATGACGCGGATATCGTAGTCTGGGACTCTCACCCGCTGACTCTCGGAGCAACTCCCAAGCAAGTCTACATAGATGGAATCCAGCAGCTTCATGATCCCATCCTCCTCGAGAAGCCGGGCTCGGCTCAGGTCGCTCCCGTGGTGCCACTCTACGATGACGAAGCCGTAGACGCCATCTTGTACGATGGTCTTCCGCCGCTTGAGGTGCAGGAAAGCATCTCGGGCCTCGTTGTATTCAAGAACGTCTCAAGAGTTTGGACTAAACACGAGTCGGGAATTCGGCAAGTGTTGGACATCCCAGGAACGGTGGTTGTAGACGGGGGAAGGATCGTATGTTCGGGAAAATGCCCCGACTCTGCATTGTCTTCCGCTCTGGAGATTGGCCTCAAAGGCGGTTCGATCTCTCCAGCTCTCATTGCAGCGTCGACGCCTATCGGGCTGGAACATATTACAATGGAGCCATCTACTGTAGATGGAACTGTTTTTGACCCCCTCACAGCAGCCGTCCCACAGCTTATTAACGGGGAAATCATCAAAGCTTCCGACGGGCTCCAGTTCGGCTCGCGAGACGCATTGCTGGCATATCGTGCAGGCGTCTCGACTGCCATTACTGCTCCCTCGACAACAGGCTTTGTATCTGGCCTGAGCACGTTCTTCTCCCTGGGGGCGAACCACAAACTGGAGAAGGGCGCCGTTCTGCAGGACATTGCTGCCTTGCATGTCACTTTCACCCGTGGCATTTCTGTGAGCGTTAGCACTCAAGTTGCTGCTCTCAGACGTCACCTCTTGGGTCCCGTGGGAGTGGGGGCAGGAGCGTCGGCTTTGGAGAAAGCTTTCCAGAACGTCGGACAGGTGCGTGACACTGTTTCTGTTAGTGGAGTCTTCCCAACTTCCTACCTTTCAGGGGACTCTTCCGCTGGCAGTATACGTCGACAATGCGGACATAATGGCCACGCTCCTGGAGCTCAAAGCTGAGGTCGAGTCTACTACGAAGAAACTCCTGAAGATGACATTCATTGGCGCATCGGAGGCACATATTCTCGCAGATGAAATCGCTGCTGCCGATGTCGGTGTTTTGCTAGTTCCTTCTCGGCCGCACCCATACACTTGGGACCAAAGACGCAGGTGAGAAGTCCTTTTCCAAATGTCTCTTCGCAAGTATTAACATGGTTAAGCCTGCCTGGACCTCCGTTGTCGGAGTCCCTGGTCGCCGTTCTCGCGTCGAGGAATATTACTGTCGGGGTTGGTGCCAGTGGTACCTCGGGAATGACAGAATTGAGTGCGTGGGCTGCGCAGAATATTCGCTTTGATGCTGGCTGGGTACAGAAGTCTTTTGATCTCATTGTGACTCTTCTCACTCTTTCGCCATCCAGGCTGCGATAGCTTCGGGGGGAGTAATCTCTACGGAAGATGCGATCGCAATGGCTTCGTCCAACATCGAGAAGCTGTTGGGTGTGAAGAAGCATAACGAGGATTTGGTGGTAACTGCTGGAGGGACCATCCTTTCGTTTGAGGCGAAAGTAGTTGGGATGATTTCGCCGAGGAGAAGTCTAGTGGATCTATTCTGAGATGGACGTTATTTCAACATGTACTAAGGATAAGTACATGTTTTTACAGCAAGAGCTGACAGATGTATCTCTATAGTTCCGGATGTCGACGCGTTCAAATTATCGAAGCGCTTCTCCCCATACTCCGATATGAGGCTCCTACAAATAAGCTTTTTGCGATATTCTTCCCCAGATACATGATAAATATGATAGATATGTAGCGTTGCATTTGTCTTACGAAAATCCCGTCCGGATGTTTGGAGTGAAAATCGGGAATGGATGAGCCTGTTTAAGCATGATCAACTTTAACGCTTTAATGCAAGTGAGAGAGCGCACCTCAGTGTTAAAAATATATTCTACATGAGGCGACATGGTGAGCAAAGATTCAGGAATGCGAGAAAACAACATACGGTCCAAGGGCAATACAGTAGCATCGGAGAACAAAAGATAAAGATACTTGAGCGTCTCACTCTGCGAGCAACGACACGGTAAGTAAACGTGTGCACCCAGCGGGAGAACACGATACTTACCATCAGGAAAGTCTCCATCTTATCCTCTTGACGTGCAGGGTTCTCGTCAACATTGATGATCGCAGCATACCCGCCCCTCGCGACTTTACAATGCTTCTCGATAGACTGGAATATGTTCCATCCATGCGTCCGATACTTCTCCTCCCCTGTCAAGCGGTAGGCCATAAAAAGTGACTCGACTGTCTCGGGCCGCAGGATATAGCGAGCATCGTATGGAGGGAACACGCCAGGTCTGAAGGAGGATGTCAGGCCAAGAGTACAGCAAGTGCCATGAATCGTACTCGGCGCCCTTGATATACCAATCACCAGGAATCCAGGACACGTCATCCAATCCGTCATTTGGAACTCTGAAATAGACTATCTCTGGGGGAAGGCCTCTGCGGAAGGCCGAAGGAGTCAGTCAAAAGGGGAAACAATTGTAGAGGTAAGAAGACTACGTTGCGGTATCGTGGGTAGCCATGCACGTCCTGATAAGCTCAAAGCCGGTTTTCCAATTTCTCTTCCCTGTTAGCGAGAATTCTTTGGATTGTGGCGGCACGGAAACCTTGTCGACAGTAGCTCCTGTCACAGTAGCGCCCAACATGAAGGTGCCGCCAAGAAAGCAAACCAAGTGATCCTGCTTCGGGACCAAACGCCATGAGCTGCGCCGTGCATAAGAGATCTGTTTTTATGGACAGGACAGAGCGTAACCTCTCACATTTCTCCATCTGAGTGTTGCTCTGGGATGAGCTCTGACGTGTAAACAAGATTATTCTGAGCACTCGTCTTGATCAAATGCATATGCATAGCCTGTACTGTATCATCGTACATCTGAGGTATTCATCAGCGCGCCATGAGCTAGCCTGATAGGACGGAACATGCCTCTCGGTACACCTCCTCCGTGCGATTCTAGAACAACATATGAGTAGGCAAGTGAGCAGACCCAGTCAGGGACAAACGCACGGTTTGAATGTACTGCTTCCTGCTTTTATGTTGAGATCGGATTCGCAAATATTAAGAGGAGAACACGGACAAGAGATATTCATAGTAGGAGTCACCGCGAGATCCTAGACGGATAGCAGATGGAACAAATTGGCCCGTTTCGGCGCTGCCAGAGGGTTTCAGGAAGGGAACCGTTGGATGAACCCGGCATACCTTAGGAAAATGGAAGCCAGCCCGTGAGGCAGCCTGGCTGCTTTGATGACGCGCATTACCTACAACGGGCCGATGAAGACGAGGAGAACCTTAATTGGAATCATACTCACGTTCTCCGCCTTTTCCCAGTATTCTTCATTCCCCGTCAGGTAGCTGAGGTACTTCATTTCGAGCTGCAGAGTGGCTGCCTCTGCGACGCTCACCAAAGAGGGGAACTCGTTGTCAGGAACACCTTTCCGTTGCGCAAGATTCACCTGTGTGAATGGTAGGCCGGATGGAGTCTCGAATACAGGCATAATCCTGTCAGCGAGATCGATTGCGCGTTCGAGGTAAAGAGAATCATTGGAAGACAGGTGATAGGCAGATAATAGGCCACCAAGCACTCGGATAGTAGTCTATAAACAGGGATTCAATCAGAAGTCACGGAGGCCAGCAAGCCCTGCGTACTTCAAAAGTGTGGAAATTCGCATTCCGGTCAAAGTCCAGCTTCTTGTCGACCCAATCTCTCGCCCGAGCATAGTCATCTTCTAAACCCATTATCAACATCGTGTCAATGGAGTCGATGACTGTGTATCCAATCCCGCCGGCGGACGTCAGATCAGTACCGACCCCACTCATGGGATGATACTCATCGAATCCCATAGCATCCCTCTCTGCCAGCGGAAAGACTTAGCTCAAGAACATGAGGATAATTTACATTGTAAGTCACCATAGGCTCTCCAAGCATGCTGAGAGGAGAAGTCAGCACGCAGCGAACATCAACAGATAGATATGCACATACTTTAAATGCCTCCACTACAGCGTCCCTCTTTGGAATGTCCGCAGATATGACAGCCCCCGCCGTAGCATACTCGTCGTATCCGATCCACAAGTTGGTAAGCTCATTTACGACCGCTGGGTTCTGAAAACGCGGACATCAGAAAGTAGGTGACCTCGGCTGGCTGGGACCGCGACCGCACCATATACAAAACCGCGCCGCAGAGAAGTAGGAATGGAATCCAAAGAACTTTGGCATATCTTGATAACACTGCCGCATCGAAATCCAAGTCTTCATCCTGCGCAAACGTCCGGGTCATTACATGCCTGGAGCTTTAGTCCTAGTGCCAAACAAACAGTAGATCGAGGCGGGATGGCCTCCTTAGTTTTTGGTGCTACCTTTCGCCTCTTTTTGAGGTGTGAAGACTCCGACATGGAGGAGAGCGTCAAAACTTTATAATATTAAATGCCAGCTCATTCATGGCCGACCACGTGGCCGACGACGCGTCGGTGATCTATCCGCTTCAAGCGTCTGAGTTGCGTCTGAGTCTCTGAGATTTTCTGACCCACTACAAACTTGAATCTCAGTTGCCCTTTTCGAATGGAGTCTGTAGAGTTTGCATTGGAGTCTCCTGCGCTCGTATCCAGGCAGTTGAATAACCTGTACCAGATCGGCTGATTGACTCAATTGACTCATCTGCCATCTCCACCAAACTCCCACCACAAAAAAACCACTACCAATGATGAAACATCGGATCGGAAAGCCTCGAGAGAAAAACAGATATCCCGAGGGAATTCACGTGGAGGGGATGGTTAAGACATGTGCAATCCAACCTACCACGAAGATGAGGCAAACGTCCTCACGATCTCAGAGCGGCACTCGAATTTCCTTACTTCACAAGAATCCTATTCTTTCACCACAAGAAATTAGAAACTACAAACCATCCTCCTCAGAGACGACCACAATGCTCTTTCCCGTGTTTTTCTCCATGGTACAACTTCGCTAATGCGTGCCCAGCTTTCTCTAGTCCAACTGTCCTGTCTTCGATATACTTGAGCGCGCCACTGGCTACCAGAAAAGACACAGTATTGAAGAAGTCCTGAAGCGAAGGAGGATCCACCGCATAGAATTCGACTAGGACGCCGATAATATTGATGCGACGTAAGATAATTTCCTTGAGATTCTGAGGGGAAAGCGCATTGGAAGAGTGTTAGAGAGAGGAAGGTTGGA
>RZIO01000002.1:425460-440897 GCA_004338095.1 Gloeostereum incarnatum
GTGAAGTGAGCGTCTGTGTGTCGAGGTAGCTATGAAATCTTACGATCCCACACCCCTTGCAATTCGTACAGTCAAATCTCAAGGAGATCTTCGAGTCTGAATGCATACATACCTGCACCCGTAGATATAAAAGCGGTCTGTCCCTACTCGCAAAGTAGTATCCATCGATCATAGAAAAATAGCACAAACGAACCTTTTTTGCCTGGGCAAACTTCGTCCAGCCGAGGTAGCCAGTTAGACCTACAGAAAAATGAGTCGAGACCCAGGGGGAGCACTCCGCCACATAAATTACCTGGTAATCCAAGAATGCCAAGATACGCAGACCACGGCAGACCTCTTTCGTTCTTAAGGATGATGAGACCAGTTCCGGGGTGTGTGGTAGCATCTTCCTTCACAAAGTACTGCGAGAACTCTGATAGAAATTACGCGCATCAGAAGCCGGGGCTCATGCGATTCATGACAATCTACGAGCCTAGCTGCCCAATCACATGGTCTCCAACCTCAAATGATGGATTCTCTGAACGAACAACGATCCCAATACCTCTGCTTGAGAGACTGTGGAGCTTTGAGAAAACTGAGAAGAGGGAATGTAGAGCGTCGTCACTAACGGTTTTCCGAACTTAAACGTGGTCTGCGCTGGCTCAGTTAATCGCAAGGGATTTATGGAACGAGGAGAAGGGTGGACAAACATGCACGCCGTCAAAAGTACCCGCGAGTAGGAACCTGAGATAAGGCTCGATAGAGAGTAGCAGGACTTTTACAAGGATGCTTCCCGGTCTTAACACGACCGTGTCGGGATCGATCGTCTCAGAGACATCATATATTGTTGTTCTCCCGGGTTCGGGATAGCCTATTGTACTAGAAGTAAGTGCACCATAAAGGATGGTCTTCGATCGGACAAACACACCAGTGGGAACTTCATTGAAGAGCAGACGACCATTGATGACGGGTGCCATTCGAACTTGGGTGAGATTGCGTCAGACATGAGAGGGCCTTTATATCATAGCATAGAAACATAGTGGTAAATAGATATCAACGAATGGCGTGCTAACGAAGATCGCCACAGTCGGAAATCCCACCATTAACAGTCAATTGAGGGGAGAAAGGAAGGCTAGATTGACAAAGTGGCAGATGACAAATCCAGAATCCGAGATTTTCGGAATAATGACAGTTGTTTGAGGAGATGTGGATTAATACCAAATCATGGTCTGAGTCTCGCATCTAGAGATCGCGTTGAATGGTATTGGGAGTTGTAAGGCCGAGTTATGTACATATGTCATCTTTTTCGAAGGGCGAGAATTTAAAAGTTCTGGAGAAAAGAGCTTATGCTGCTACGCTGACGCACATGTAACCTCTAGATGACCTACGCCAGAGAATCCCCGATAAGCCGGAATTCCGTTCTCTGTTGCGGATTACAAGGCATGAAATCTTGAGGAAGGAAGGAAGGAAGTGTATACAGCGGTCCTCTTTCTAGCGCGCTATCCTCCCGGAAAATGTGACATTGGCGTTTAGCGATGCCCTGGTAGCCTCATACTAGTGCCTAGTAAGCCCTGTTGGGCACACGTCAGTGATTCATCGTCTTAGTGTCATCGACTGTATGAGATGTTAGCATCTTATGTATCTAAACTTCAAACCAAGTAGGCACCCCATACCGAACATCGCTTCTTTGTCACTTGCGCAGATTTGTTGGCACGCAGTGCGTACGAGCGAACTACTATCAATCTTCCTTTCGTATGGCGCCCTTCAGTGCCCTCAGGCATCACGCTCAAGCTCTTCCCCGGCGAGGGCGAATGCGATCTGCCAGCAGCACTAGTTAGTGTCCGAGGGCACATTTCCGGTTGGAGTTCTGTGCGCAACCCTCGTTAGAACAGATAACACATAGGACTGTAGAAGGGATCATCCAAGACGGAAGCTCGCGTGGCGTTCCGAATCCTTTTTACTGGGACAATGCCGCGGGCGATCTTCATATATTCCTCGTTCTTGCCACACTACTACAGAAATCTTCCTTCAGCGTCTCTTGAACATTAAGCAGTTACCCCGCCTCTAGTTAACGTGTTGACCCATATCCAGGATGAGTGGCGTCCCGTGAGGCGTCGATGTATACTTTCCACAGTCGCATAAGTACAAGCTGGTAATCGTACCGAGGGGTACCAGGCAGGCTGATTGAAACATTGATACGTACACAGCATGCCCATTACAAAATCGTTCGGGCCCATTGCTCCACAGTGAGGTTGCATTTGGAAGGCGCGAACCGGATTCAAAGTTTTGAACGGCCGCTTGTAGGACTCCACGATTATGGAAGATCACACAGTCGCACATCAAGGATCCTGGAGATGGTGAAGTAGTTGTTGCATAACGCAGAGACCGGCTGCGCCGACGCTGGTACGTACTCATGCACATGATTGGTGAGGTTCTTCTCTCGCCCCTTGTTCTGACTGTCTAACGATGTCTGTTAATACGGGCGAGAGACTGCTCCGTGGGATAGAGCGCACGTTCCTCCCGCCGATCGTCCGGAAGAGGATCCACTGAGAACTCCGCCGTATCGCATGGGCGAGCCTGCTCGCCTGTGACGGGTTCTTCCACGACACCGGCAACGTTTTCCTCCTCCCCTCTTCCCACAGCGGGATCATCCAAAGACAGCAGCAGTGCCTCGCTCTCGATCCCTAGACCGATGGACAAGGCGTGGGCGGGAGCCATCCGCGCGTAGGGACGGGGAGCGTATTTGACTTCGTACGGCGAGACTCTTGAGCTCTGGGGGGAAGGATGTCGAAATTTGTCTTTCCCGAGACGAATGCTGTCGTTCCAAGAGGAACTGGCAGCTCGTCACCCATCCCATCATCGTATCGGCAGGTCTGGGGAAGGCCTTGAGGGGCGTATGGTGTGGTTAATTTGGGTGGAGAAAAAATCGCATCCGCGCCCTAACATCGCATCTCCAAGCTTCGCGGAACTTGCATTCAACACGTCCTGGTTCTGCCTCGGGCCTCGGCAGTGTACCGTCGTTACATCTCCCTGATGATTCTCGTCGATAGGGACAGCGTTATCCACGCCTGACAAGGCGAGCAACCCGAGAACGATGGCACATGAAGTTGACGTAGATTTTGAAATGGACCCGCCTAATATAAAGAGAGCAAGAACTACCGAGCCACCGGCCGGTATGAGAAAAAGGAGAAATGAAGTTTGACATCTCTTAAACGGCCATCCAGCAAGTCGAGAATCTTGCCCTCCAGTTTGTTTCAATAAATGCAACCAAGGGATTCAGTTGTGTGTTTGAGTGCAATCTCGAAAGACAGGTGCTAGCAGCTGGGTGGGAGATTCAGAGGAGTCATGGTCCGGCAAATCATCAAGTCCATCGACACAGCCTCCGTGATCGTGACTCCGACTACATCTTCGAGATGGAGGAAAGAGTCCACTGGCACGATAAGTATCTGTTCTCGTCCTCTTTTTGACCGGTGTCTCATTATTATCCCTTCCCGTCCGTGCTCAATTTGTTGGACGTCGTGGATAACAGTCCCTCGAGCCCGCAAAGCTCAGGCGTCTTGTCACGATCCCAGCCACATTTCAATTTCATATCGAAGTCGCGTGGAGGCAGAAAAACTGCATGGTGTCCCTCCTCCTCCACAATGTTTCTTCTTTGCAAAAATGTGGTCAAGGATCAAGGATTTGTCTGAGGTGGCACGGATATCCATCCATCTATCGCTCAGCATCGCTGCTTACATTTCTGTAAAAATAATACGTACGTAGTTCCCACCTCATATCCCGGCTCCATGTAGAAACTCGGACAGACTTTTTCAGCTCCTCACCGACGTCGACAGCTCTGGTCACCGTGGTCACAGGTATCTTCCATACGGAGCATAGTACAATCATCTCTCTTCGAATGCAGAGACTAGGGAGCGGGATCCCGCTTAGAGCCTCTGAGTATAGCGCCACCATAGCAAATACGAACGAACACCTTGACGGGAAGTCACGGTGTACATCCGCGTTCCGAGTCGTTTCCCACAGGACACCAGAGTGATCTTCGTTCGCTCGGAGCTCGAGGCTGCTCCTCGTTCTAAACGTTAATGTTCACAATGCTACGAAGTACGATCCATTCTTGTTCAACACTGCTGAAGCTTAAGCATCCAATTGCAATGCCAGACCTACTGCTCGAAGATAAGGCTATTATTATTAAAGCGTTTACCCTAGTAGTATACGTTGGGCAGATTAATATTTGAGGTGAAACCGACGACACTCCTCTGCCAATGGGCAGCAGCCTGGAGATACTGCCTGTCGAGCCATCCTCTAAACGGCGAGGTCAACGGAACAGCAGTACTGATCATTAGGTTGTGATCACTCAGTTAGGGCTTCCAGTGGCGTCAGATTGGCATCTTCTCTGTCGATATGCTTGTCGAGCAACTGACTACGGCGTGCGGCCGCGTACGGAGAATCTACTGATGCAGAGAATATAGAAAAAAGGCGTCGAGAATGAGAATACCAACAAATGGTATCGAAACTGACCCGTGGAGCGCACTCCTTGAAGGGCTAAATATCGACTTTTGGCGGGGGGTGTTTTGACCCATCAAATTTTTTGATACCAGCTGTTGATGCCTGCGGCTCCGGTTGAGTTATTATTGGTAGGGTTGTTGTCGAAGAAGAAGGGCTCGCTGGTCCAAGACTCCGCTTCGGCTGGAGGATAACACGTGGACTGGACACGTGCTGAGTGGGGGCGACATTCTGAAATTTGAATCTCACGTCCGTCCACTGAACACCCCTCGAAATTGTTGAGAAAAACAGAATATATTGAGCAAACATCTCGCGTGGATCTCCAACAACCATCAGTCACATTGTCCATCGATCAAATCATAGACACCATGTCTTTCCGATTCATACCTCAACACTACCCGAAAAGTCATGATCAGCGAAAATTCTTCCATTGCCTCCGACATCCCTCCAAGAATTGGACTGAGCTTCACGCAACGTGGTCCAAGTTCAATCTCGATATGTGAATTTTCCCTCACCTTCTCCTCCAGGACGGATGTCTGTCATGATCACGTATTTTCGACAGATGTTATGTCAATATCATTCTACACCTTCGACGGATACTGGAACATTCCCCGACATTACTGTGAGAGCAATTTTTTTCAATTGCCGCCACGGTTCACATAAGACCAATATGACTCGGTACGCCCTGCTCACTCAGCTTTCCTGACAACAATCTGACAGCTATTTTTATACCCCAGTATAAAATACGCGTTGCTAATGCTTCTTTGCTTTTATCTGATCCAGCTAACGATAAAGCTATGGCAGTGTCTTCTGTCGATTTTATAGCTGTTGGTGTTTCTCTCGCTCTTCTCTTCATTCTTTCTAGGAAGCGTCATTCCTATCCTCTTCCACCCTCACCCAGAGGTCTTCCTTTGTTTGGGAACCTGTTCCAGATCCCCAAGAATTCTTGGGTTAAATTTAAGAAATGGAGCGGAGAGCTTGGTACAACTTTCTCGCCACTTGAGGACTGACAGTTGTACTGATAAGTCTAACGAAGATTCTGATATCATCAATGTTAAAGTAGCTGGAACCAACACAATCATCTTAAACTCAGAGGAAGCGGTCACAGATTTATTCGAGAAGAGATCATCCATATACTCCGACAGGTACGATGTAATGTCCTTTTCCTTACGACTTCACTGATACGATTAAATTATAAGACCTCCACTGACTATGCTGAAGCTTATCGGCTGGGAACATAACATTGCAATGGCTCCGTATGGTGCGTACCTATCCAACAGTGTCACACCCGTGCTGTCTCTCAAATCCAACTATTCCACTTAGGGGACTTTTGGTAATACAGATCGTCTCTTTTTCTGATCGTCCCATCTGACAAAACTCACTTCTCCAGGCGTACTGAACGTCGTCTAGCGCATCAGGAGTTCAACGCCGTTGCTGTTGTTCGCTTCCGTCCGCAAGAAACACAGGCAGCGCGTCACCTTCTTTGGCGGCTCCTTGATAAACCGGATGAGTTCGTCGAGCACTTCAGACAGTAAGCATGCGCATCCTTCCAAGACCTCGGGACACTGAAACCCGCGACGTCAACAGCCTAGCTGGGAGTCTCATTACAAAAATCAACTATGGGATTGATGTACTGCCCAAGAACGATCCGTATATTGCTGTTGCTAATCGCGGGTCCTCGGTCGGAGTTTCTTCAGCATTACCTTGGTCGTTCTTGGTCGTAAGTATATGTCATTTATGCGGCTCCTAGTCTGATAGTATGCTCTCCTACAGAACCACTTCCCGTCTCTTCAATACCTTCCGGAATGGTTCCCCGGTGGGGGATTCAAAAAGACTTTGCGCCTGTGGCAGAAATATACTGGGGAAATGCTTGACCTTCCTTTTTTGACCTGCACGAAAAACATGGTTCGTGCAAAGTCTACTATATTATGGCACGGTCTCTAATCTATATCCTTAGCGTGAGGGTACATCAACACCGTCATTCGTCCAAACGTGTTTGGAGAAAATGGACAAGGAGAAGAACATCGAAGAACAGGAACACCTTGTGAAATGGACTGCTGTCTCCATGTTCCTGGGTTCGTTCTTCCTTTTACCTTCGGTTGATACACTTGTCTGATTGCTGCTTAATAGCTGGTGCCGATACGGTGCGCATTTTTGACTCAAGCTTATTTTCTCATTGCAGTGTTGTAACTGGTTGTATAGACTGTCGCAACTCTTACAGCATTCATTCTCACAATTGTCGAACATCCTGAGGTCCTGAAGAAAGCACAGGAAGAGATTGATCGTGTTGTAGGCCCTGGTAACCTTCCAGAGTTCTCAGATGAGCCGTCCTTGCCATACACTGCTGCCATCATCAAGGAGGTCTTTCGTTTTCTTCCTGTTGCACCGTTAGGCGCTCCTCACCATGTTATTGCCGATGATATATATCGTGGTTACAGGATTCCTGCTGGATCAGTGGTTATTTCAAACTTATGGTGAGATCAATCGACCTTGGAAATCTGATTGAGCGATGCTGAACGGGTGTGCTTATAGGGCAATTCTAAATGATGAGGTCAGAGGAATTTTCTTCTCAACTTGTTGATTTATTCAAATCTAACATCTTCGGATCAGAAAATGTACCCTGAACCACATAAATTCAACCCGGACCGTTTTATGAAGGGCGGAGAGCTCAATCATGAGATCCGCGATCCCCAAATCATCGTGTTTGGTCTTGGTCGGAGGATCTGTCCTGGGAGGTTCATGGCCTATGCGTCGACTTGGATTGCGGTGGCGTCGATCATTTCAGTTTTCGATATCGCAAAGGCTGTAGCGGAAGATGGATCCGTCATCGAGCCGAATGCAGAGATCGAATATAATCTGATGCAGTAAGTCATGAATGTCGCTCTTCAAGGTAGTTGAAAAAAACGGGGCATCTTGTAGGTTCGTCCTGCCATTCAAGTGCTCAATCAAACCTCGTTCGAAGGAGGCAGAGGAGCTCATTCGAGCAACGAATGAAGCTTAAAGCGAAGGGGAACACACTTATGATAGATATTACTACAAAAATGTTGACACTGTTGAATTGATATCGTGGGCTCATAAACCACGATGATAGACTGAAAAAACACTGGATAATGTGGCGATGCAGTATCAAAGTTGTACGAGATAGACGGTGGCCCCTTGGTGAGTAGCCTCTCTTTCTGTAGGTGTCACTGATCATGATAGGCATATCCTTAGAATTGGTCTTCAGTGTTAGCAGTGGCACTGGATCCTAGTCTCGTAACCATCATGAGAGCTCTCGTATAGACAGTCACGGCACCGGACTAGCATGAAAGTACTAGATGGACCTTCGCGGAACGCGTAGACGATGTACGTTTATTATCGGCGCGGCATTTGCTAACTTCGGATCGAGATTGATTCCTGAAATGCGACGGGAGATTCAACCAATGAGAAGAGCGTTGGACCACGGATAACATCTTTAGCCAATTTTTCGTCTACACTGCCCAGATAAGTAGTCAAGCTAGTTAAGGAACGTCCGGATAGCACAGGGAACGAGGCGAAGCAGAGAAAACACCATGGCCAGAAAATGCGCAGTGTAGTGAGTTTCAGTCTTTCAGAACTTGCTTGGCTTTGAAAGCCGCGGAGTCTGAGCTGAGCGTCTATCTTCAGGGGTATCACGTACCATATGGTGCATATACAAAAATTTTTTGTATGTACTACCCAGATAGGCTGTCCTTTTGTCTTGAGTCATTTCTAGGATGAAGGGGATGGAAGAGCGACGATCGACCCCGGTCCGTCTGATAGAAAGATCACCACGTGGCTGGCGGGCGCTTATGGACCCATAAACTTGAACCACCATGCCGCTGCTCTGTTTTCCTCCTGCAGGGCTCTAGCGTTTACTTCCCCTTCTTTCATAGTGGATAAGACACGTATATCACGAAATTTCACCGAATTTTGAGAGGAGGGGACGAAATTCATCTGTCCGGTCGTCGGCTCGCTGATGTCGTGTTGGTGACTTCCCGTAAGCGCCCTCAGGCTCTTCTTGTACTAGCTTCGTGATGAAAACCAGGTGGAGGGCACCTGCTGACTGAAGCTCTAGACGGTTCCATGACCTTCCGTCGGGCATCCTGGGGACATTTCGACACGCTTTCTCTTTTGTGGAACAAGGTCGCCTCCCTAAGAAGCTGATATCGCGACCACGAGATGTGTACGGCAGTGCGTATCATGCTGTAGAGAAGCCGAATCTGGGAGTCTCTTTATTGTTGAAGGCTGACTCGGGAACTCGAGCCAACGCTCCGGGTCCAGAAAGATGGCTGGGCACTCCCGGGAAAGAAGGATAAAAGGGTCGTGGGGGGGGGTCAATCTGACTACTCTCATCTTTCTTCCCTCCCCGGAACGGCGTCCCTCCTCCCATAAGGTGGGTTGTCGTCGCTGTCCTTTTGCCGCTGCTCTAACTCTTCTTCTCTCTCTGTTCTTCTTCTGCAGCACACAGGATATCCAAAGGTATGTGATTTCGGATCTTGACGTCGTCGACGACAACGATTGACCTGATATTACTACAGAAACAACCACTACAAGTGACTGGACTACTTGACACCGCTGCGACTTTGACATGGACAAACTCTGCCGTGATATCTGGATCGACAAACTCCGCCGCGATGCTTTTATATGGACGACCTAATGCCTCCTCACCTCATCGTTTCTTGTAAGTAAGGACTCATGGAGGGGGTGCAACAGTACCGTCCCACGAGGGCGGTCATCCCCCTCCCTCTTGATCGCAGGTGTGTGTAGCCAACTCGCCTTCGACTTTTTCCCTCTTCTGACAGCTTATGTGTCAGACCCTCAGTCCAGAAAGCAGCCTCTTTGCACCACCAAAGGGTATGTATCACTTGTGCATGAACATGTTGCTGTCGTTATTTACTTTGTTTTCCAGAAGCATCATATACATAGCCCTAGTACGAGGGGAACCATCCGCCTCATTCAGCGATCCATCATGGCTAGAAGAATCCCCTGACCGTGGTTACGTAGTCGCAGTACGTACAGTGACTGGCAGGTTGCGAATCTCGGAGAGGGGACCTGACGGCTCTTTGGATTTGCTGCTTCGACGATGGGGGAGGATCAAGTATACTCCGGAGAGGCAAATGTCGATGGATTCCGCAACCGATGAAAGGAATGATCGCCCTCGGCACCGGCTTGCTGTCGATCTCTGGAACTACCCAAGGTTAATCACAGCCAGCGAGAGTGTATGAGTGGACGTATATGGGATTGAATCCCAGCTCCTGGAGGTTGCATTGCGGGAACAGTGCGTCCGCGTGCCTGGAGCATCGGCGCTGGCGCAATCTGCCAATGATATTGTCGATTGTTGCTCCGGGTGTGTGTTTGACAGATGGTCCGCAGGTGCCAGTGGTTGTCGAAGGAACGGGTCCTTCGATTGGGAGCAGTGTTGTAAATTTTGTGTGATGTATGTTCTTCGTTCACGCTATGGTTGCTGACAACGGACTGACCTTGGCGCTATAGATTAAGTGGAAATATTTGTGTGCCTCAAGACTTATGCTTGTGTGACTACGCGTACCGGACCATTCTCTATGCTTTCGTTGTCACTTCTCTTGGATCTTGCTTGCTTGCTCTGGGTGTCATTGCAATGAACTCTGTGCCATACGTAAGCCTCTGTTTTCATCGTCCAGTCGTTGCATGCTCTAACCACCATCTTCATAGTGGACGACCATTACGCGGGGCTGGCCGGTGGTGCTTATGGGAAGGGGTCCGCCCATCAGATCAGGGTGACCTTTTCATCTTCTGTTCTCGCATGTACTACACCGCCGTCCCTACTAACACGTCGCTGCGGGTGCTGCAAACGCTTCCCTGTAGACGACGTCTTTCTAGGGAGTGCTGCCGTTGCCGATTCACCAATGAACACATCCTCTACAATCACCCAACGTCGGCACGGCAGCATATAGCTCGAGGCCAATCTTCCTCGAGTGAGTCTTACGCCTCCAATTTCCTGAACCATGTTCTGACTCTTTCGGTTAGGTTCGTCCTGGCAATGGTCACACGGTTGCCAGCGGATGACGTTCGGTGCTGTTCCCGCAGCGTAAAGCTTGCGACCGATTCTTCCTTGGTTAGTGCTTCCATCAATGGTCCCATCAACGGTAGCCTGACCGTCATTCCAGGTGTTCCCTGCTGGCCAACAGCTCCTTCGCTGCAGCAGATGAAGGTGCCGCCCCTTCCAACTGGCGGCTGCGTTTATTCCCTTTCGACATGTACGTGTCAACCCCGGGAAGCCGCCGTGTTTTCTCACACACGATACCAGGACGAGGCCATCCATCATCCTCTCTAGATGGGCCTCTTCGTGTAGTGTCTGCTCCCCCGAGCCTAGTCGAATTCGTTGAATTCTTTCCATTCCCGGGGCGGAGCAGCGTATCGCTCGAGGGTTATCGTATAAAGTATGTCACTGGCCCTTTTTCATTTACCTGAATCTTGTCTGACTTTCTTCCCCAGCAATACCAGCCCCTTTCATCTATACACGTTTCTGTGCTTGCTCGTTCTCCTGAGGCGTTACAGCCTTGATGAGCAGCACATCGGGAAGCCGTCCTAGCCCTGAAGGCGGCAGCTTTGCAATACTTATTCACTGTAAGTCTGATCGTGTTTTACATGCATAGTCTTGTGCTCACTCTCTCCAGGTCATCTTCTACTGCTTCCTCGACTTGGTCGGCCGTCGATCCTGAAGACGGCAGCACTATCGTTTTCATAATGTGTAAGCTCTCATTTTTTTGTTCTCCATGAGCGATCACTCATCTTCTCTTCTAGCTCGTACCTCATAGGCTGCGCATTCCTCATTCAAGGCCGCAGCAGCGTCTCGATCCCTTGCACTCAGTAAGCCTGACGTCTCCGGCGGTGGTGATGTGCCTAACACTGTCCGTTAGCGTCCGCCCCCCGCCATGCACCGTGACGGCCCTCGATTTATGCTTTTCTTTTTCTATGCTTGTTTGTACCATCAGCACCTATCGACAGCCCCGCCCAATCCTCCGACATGATTCTCGCCCGAAGACACAGAGAGGTCGCGTCATGAGCTCCAAACCAAACAACCGTTGCTGGCTTGCCACCAGTATGCGCACATTAGACGGCCTCGTCCCCCGTCTCAGCTCTCTCTCTGATGTTCGACAGGCGTGGGTCACGAAGAGGTAGGGATAAGGGTTCTAGATGGGATGCTCTTATGTAGTGTTTTCTTTCTTTGGCGGGCCCTATGTTGCGATCGAGACTACAATGCCATATGCGTTTCTTGATATATTTGTCTCGTGTGATTCTGTTCCTGTACGGCCTCAATGTCGAGCTTGGAGGAGTACGCTATTCACTGCAATTTGTGAGGATCCTGCGTGCCATTGGGTACAAATGAAATCCAAGGTGTCATCTCTTGCGGAAACGCCCGGTCTTTATGTGCGTGTTAGTGCCAAACAAACAGGAGATATGTCCTGTTTTGCTTTTGCGATATCGCCTCTTGGAGAGGGAAGGCGAAGCTCGGTGGCACGTGGACGACGCGTCGGTGAGAGGCGTCCTTTACGACTTCTTAAGCAGCTTCTAGAGTATTTCTGACCGAAATACAGCGAGTACACAAACACACTACCTGCGCCTATTGTACCACGTTCCCTGGCTGTTTGGCCAGACTCGTCAAGAGGATACGATCAGGCTGACTGTCTCTGATATTCGTAATCCCGGTCGCTGAACGCTGTGTTTCAAGAAGAGTTCTCATCTGACTGGGAGAGATATTTTGTGTGGTCACTGAGAACATCGTCAGCTCAAATCACCTGGGACAAGGGGTCACAAACATTCAGAAGCAGCAACGCCGGCCGTCATAGGTGAAGCGAACGACGTTCCGGCGTCGTATCGGAATCCCTACACCAGGCAACGGAAGGTGAGAAATCGACCCGGGAAGACGGAGGGAAGCATATACAGAGTCACTATCGTGCCTTGCGACATACACGCGGTCTGCTGGTGCATTCATATTGACACACTAGATTACGGTTTTCAAGAGTAATGTTCATCAAATGGCGGAAATATACTCACAGGTCCATAATTAAAGACACTCTTGTCTTTCCAGTCAATTCCACCTACCATGGCGACGAGTTTGTCATTTCTAATCCTGTTAGCACACTGTATGGAACTGGCATCAGAGCATGACAAAAATAAGAAGATAGCACTGACATCATTCACCCCCGCATTACCCGCTGAAACGAAGACATGTGCTCCGAGAACGTCTGCCAGCTGTGACGATGGATTCTGTCATGACACGCACATTGTTATGGTGAATAGCACTCACGGTCTGTATTATAGCTTCACTCGCGACGGTGCGATGCATTGTCCAACTGACGTTGATAACTGCTTTGGCGCCCTGTCGTGTAGTGGTGAGATCATTCTTCACCCAGTCCAAGGCCTGAGTCAGGGCTGCAGAATCGGCAGCGCCCGAGTCTGAGATCTAGGAAAGATATTTAGACGGCGGAATAATGACGTTGACACAGTGAGCGACCGACCTTGACTGGTATAATCGTAGCTTGTCTAGCCACTCCCACAGTCTTACCAGCAGCTACAGAGGCCACCGCAGTCTAGTCGTCACGCAAGTCAGTTACGTTCAAGTTATCGGCACAAAAGGAAACCCCACTCCATGCCCATGAGCATCATTAGTTGCTGATCCCTGTGGAGATTTTATAAGCCAAGTATTCAAGTGCTAAAGGAAATGGTATCACTTACAGTGGCGAATCCGTTCGGCATCGTATGCCCTGCCTCAACGCGTCCTCCAAAATCGGCATGAGTCCCTCGAATGCCGGTGTCGATGATATAGATCTAAGCAACACGGCGTCATGAGCTTAAACGGAAGGGGACCGCACACAGAACCTTACGAGAACGCCCTTGCCCCACTCAGAGTCGTGTGGGAACTTCCAGTCATGCTGCTTTGTACGAGCATTATTGGTCCCCAGATTCTGCAGAGGCTGCTCCTGAGAGATGCGGGCTAGGGACCTAAAAGTCCACAAATGAATGAATGATGCGAGCTGGATCGAATCGACGGGATTTACCATCCTGCTGTGTCTTGTACCACGGTCGCGTCTGCTTCAACCATGGCCGCGGCTTCGTACGCCAGTTCCTTCTTTTTCTTCAAAGGGTCGAGGACCCCCTTGACGATCAGATCGTCGAGATGCCCGATGTAGATCTGGTACTTCTTGTCGACAAGAAACACCGGTTCACTCGTCTGGACCTTCGGACACTGGCCACTAGGATACTTGTAGCCTTGGATTTCTTTTTGAAGCGTTTTAATGTCTCTGCCATTGTAGGTAATGATGTATTTATTTTTGATGTCGTTACTAGCCGGTTCACGGGCACCTTCGGAGGGAAAAGACATTCAGAACATTCGTCGATGAAGGAAAGGAAAGCGTACGTGGACAAGACGTGGAGTTTCCACCCTGCGTCGAGTTAGTAGCACCGCCTGCAGTTGAGTTGCCCCTCGAACTAGTACCACCGTTTGTCGTTGAGTTGTTGGTACTACCGCTTGCAGTTGAATTGCCCTTCGAATTCACGCCTGCCGACGAGCTGGTGGCGGCGGCGGCGGAAGACACGGTTGATGCCGGCTTCCCCGACGTATTCGATGCTGCGATAGAGGTGGCTTTGCCGGTGCTTGAACCTGCCGCGGCGGTCGTCTGCGGGTGATAGCGTCATAGAGCACATTCGTATGATCATATAGGATAACTTACAGTCTTTCCCGTCTGTAGGGTATGTTGCATTAGCCGGTCACCAAACACAAAGGAACAACAAGAGAACCCACCGTAGCTTTCGTGGTCTACACACAAGATGGGATAAGTCAGGTTACCGCAGTTACATTACAGACTTCATATCGTACCGTTGGACCCTAGATAGAGTACGCTGAGTGTCAATGGAGTAATTGCAATACAACTGCAGTACTCACTCGTTCTTGAAGCTTGATAAATTATAACTAGATCAATACAGATGGATGGCGAACAAAAACGAGGAATCCTCACGCTTGACGCCACAGAAATCTAGGCAATGCATTCAGTTAGAGCTCGGACGGCAAACTTGCATTCAAATACCGTCGTTACATCTCCCTGATGGTTCTCGTCGATAGGGACAGTGTTAGCCACGCCTGACAAGGCAAGCAGCCCGAAAACGATGGTGGAGTAGTGCATGAAGTTGTACGTTGAAGTATATTTGAATCGGACCTGCCTGATTCAAAGAATAATACTAATACCGAGCCAGCCGGTACTAGAAAACGAAGAAGGAGAGAGAAAATATTGAGCGTGTTCGCCGGCCTGACTTTTAAACGGCTGGCATCCAAGCTCCAAAATCCAGAGTGACGAATGTACAAGTTTCATGTCTGGACACATGCTGCCAAGGAGCTCGGATTCGTGTTTGAGCAAAATCACGAAGAACACAGCTTGGATAGTGCGCGTGAAGGTTTAGCGCTTAGCAGTGGCACCCTCCTCGATACTGGCATGCTCATTGTGAGCTGGCGGTGAAGTCGCGATCCGCGTTGGCAAATCATCGGCTATCTGATTTACCATATGTCCAACCTCGGTCCGACCAAAATGAAAAATTTCCCAACTGCTACTACGGTTGCACTACGGCGATGCTGCTTCATGGTGTCTGTAGAGTTGCATTCATGTCTCCCTCACGGCGGTATCGAATTAATTTACTCGCCTGGATTTTCTCAAGCAGCGATACGTCTTGTCATCATTTTATCGGTCCTTGGCACATTTCTACGGCAAAAAGCAAATGGTTTCAAACTTGATATCAAATTCAAGATCGTGGTCCTGAGCCTTGAGGCCTTGAGGTCCTCTATCCTTCCTCGAGATCCGACCCTTCGTTGAGCTTCGTTGTTGCTGAGGCTTTGCGTGTCCGTGGTCGATCCGGCGGGCGAATCCACCTTACCTAGATCCTGGAGGCCAATCATCAATGCGAGGCACGTGGAGGCTGGTCGAACG
>RZIO01000002.1:440922-469661 GCA_004338095.1 Gloeostereum incarnatum
AATGACAAGAATCAATCCAACGACACGGGGACTTATTTCAAGTGCATCTGAGACTCCAAATATTTTGTTCATTGTCTCGTATGTTTTTCCTTGTTTAATCTGACGCCTGCTGCACTGCCTCGAACGTGTCATCTATAATCGACGGTCCGTTGTGCCATCTGAGCGGCGCCACGTCACTTGAATACACAGGGGCAACTGACGACCACAAGGGCCCTCGTTCCCTCATTATGGCGATATTGAAATAACGATAACAAGGTGGAATGTCTGAGCTCGTCAATTGCGTCGCAAACGTGCTTTTCTGCGAATGTCTCCGAGCTAGCTACTTAGAGCTTCCCGATTAGGCCGTATCAGACGGAACAGCTCATAATGCAAAAGTACTCAGCCTGCTTATCTTATCTGTGAGTATAAGTCACCGTTCGACCCGGTCCTTCCCTTTCCTTCCAACCACCATCATCACCAACAACCCGACACTCACATCTTGAACGACTCTTTCCTCCCACTAGTCTTCCTTTACAGATTAGTTGAGCTAATGTCTGCTGCACCTACCACCGTATCTTTCTCCCAGTCTTCCCCTGCTTCCCTATCCCCTGACGTCAAGAAGGGCAATAAGGCCGCTCTGCTGATAACTACAACCACCTCCCTCTCCTCGCTCCCCGAATTCAAGGACCAGCGAGCGTATGAACATGACCGCCAGCGGGCCAAGAAGGCCTCTGACAGAGCGCGGAACGCTCGTCGTGGGAGGGGGCCAGCGTCAGACGCATTGCCTTTATCAGAGAAGACCAGACGACTACGGGCGGACGAGGTGGACGCCTTAGATGGCGTACACATCGACAGACGTGCGGCGGTGTCGATATCCCCCTTCCGCTTGTCCGATCAGAAGATGGAAGTCAAGCTGGCTGACCTTATCGTCACAGCGACGAAGCCTCGGAAACGAAGTGGTTTGTGGTTTTGTGCTCTTGGTCGGATTGTGAATGCGTGCTAACTGCTGCTACTTTACTCGCTCCTTAAGAGTCTGACTTTGAAGTCGTCCCTCACATACGTTCCGTCATCGTCCTCGACGACATCGCGCCCATGCGAGACCTCTCCATCGATGAGCCTTGGGAACATATCGACCATAGCGATAGCGAGGACTCTGATTCCTCTTCTTCATCGGACAAGGCTCTTTCCTACGCCAAGATTCTATCCTTATCCAAATAACGACTATATCTATCTATATTCAAAGGACTGCATATTGTGTACTATTAATCCATTCATCCCCCATGTTCCTGCAATACCTACACATATTTTCATTCGATTTGGAGACGACTTTCGTTTTATACCATCTACATATACATTAGAAGAAACTTTTACAGCATTACGCAGATTGTAGGAGGAGACTGTTGTTAACGTTAACGTTGTTGTACTTTTAAGCTTGGTAGGCGTTACTGTATATGCCTACGACACATACCTATGCCGATTATGAATATGCCAACCTTATGCCATGCAAACAACCGCCATAGAAGCATAAGTTTACGATGCACGCTACACAAAAACAGAACAGGTAGATAGCCCTCTCTCATAGATCCAACTCCGGCAAATGTACAGCACCAAGCCACGCAAGAATGACCTCCACCCTTGGTCCATGCAATGGGATATTAATCGAAAGCGGCTTCTTCTTCCCACCACCACCAGCCTTCTCAGCCGCTGCCCTCTCCGCCCTCTCCCGCTGCCTCTTGGCAACTGGAGCCAGCAAGATACGCGCACAATCCAACGCCTCGAACGCGTCATCGCGTGGGGTAACAGGTGTATACCCATCGGGTGTCGTCTTCCCATTCGTGGAGGACCCATCAGCGGGAGTGCGACAGGTCGAAGAGGATGAAGATGCCGTTTCTGGAGGTGGAGAGGGTGTACGCGGCGGGGAAGGAGATAACGACGGAGGAGGAGGCGCTTCGATGGCTTTTGCCTTCTTCCTCGAAGATGTAGACATGGAGTGAGGCATGATGCCGTTCCTCCATCCACTAGCCAACCTCTCGAGTACCTCAATGAGCTCGGCCTGGGCCATCGAACGTGGGGGAAGGAAGACAGGATATCCTTCCAGCCCATCCACGAGAGACGCTGTGCGTATGAATGAAGGCAAAATCCCGGCAAAGTCTCCCAGCATCAGCTGACATATCAGGATAGTGAAATGCGACTCTACGAGGAGAGGGTGATAGGTCGTGAACATCGCGAGAGTATCAGGAAGTGGAGGAAGCGCCGAGGCAGACGAAGTCCCATTCGCCGCTTGTTGATGACTCCCCGGACGGATGCTCTCCGAAACGAGAAAAGCATACTCCGTTTGCTGCGCCAGATCTCCCTCGAAGTGCTCCTCCCCGGACTCGAGCGTGTCGAAATGTGAAAGAAACCGCTCGTGGTCTCGTATGCTCTTCCTGAGCATCCCGGCGATGTGTTCCTTGAACGTCTGCGTTGCCAGAACGTTCCGATAAGCACGAACTTTCGCCCCCTCTTTCCTGCCCAACGGTCCCTCGGGATTGCCAATCTCCACCCCTCCATACTTCCCATTCTCGATGTAGGACAGCCTGAGCTCAGCTCCGTCGATCGTAGGCGCCTTCCTCACTCCCTCCAACTCGAGCACCGCGTTCTCGATCATGTAGATGGCCTGCTGCAGATACGCCGACCCGCGCAAGAAGAAACACTGCGGTTCGATAGGATCCGGTGCGTCGGGGAGGACCGAAGGGTGCAGCAGCAACATCGGCTCCGGCCCACCATCCGCAGCCTCATTGTCCACCGCGCTCGTTCCATTCGCAGGAGCCTGCCCATTGGCCCGAGCACTGCCCCCCTTCCGTTTCTTCTTCCTGGAATCACTCATGGGCTTGTCGCCAGAGTGCCCGATGCGCGCTTTACGGACGGCGCGGGCTTCTTTGATGGCGTGGGTGAAATCTCGGATGGCTTGGGGGTATTCGTCGCGGAAACAGTGCACGATGCCGCGAGTGCGGTAGAATTCGAGGCGCTGAGGTTGCGCACGGATAAGCTCGTCGAGGACTTGGGTCGTTGTGGATTCGGCCAGTTGTCTGAAAGTGGTATGAGTGTGGGATGCATCTTGAAGAGGAGAGCACTTACCGAGAAGGAATCTTTTCGTGGAAAAAATGTACATACTTAGCGTCCACATCATTGGGATCTATAGTAAGTCAGTATGTTATGACAAGGCGGGATAAACATCTCAAAAGAGGCAGGACAATTGATCTGCAGTCACCTTTGGGATTAAAAAACCCCCTGGATGAAATGGGCCGGGGTAGTGTTGAATTCCCTCAGAAAATCTCAAGCGCCTGCCCTCGTAGATCCCCCGCAGTGTGAGACAAAAAGTCGAGAACCCCTGCCACCATCCCGGCAGGAAAAAGGAGGTGAAGGACCATTTCCCCTCGCGCGAAGTACGCAAAGTGGGATGATCACTCACCGGTTTTGAGCACACGCTCCGCAACATCATCAAACACACTCCCACCCTGCATCACCATCACGCTCGACGCAATCTCATCCGCCTTGTACGCCTGAGCGAGCTTTTGCACCGCCAGCGCCCTCAGTCTATGTATCCTCATCGCCGACATCGCCACGTTCCGCCCGTTCGAGGCAGGATTCGCTAGCGGGTTGATGCCCAGAGTTTGGGCAGCCGCCCAGGGACTTCCCCCCAGACCCATTCCACGCATGGATCCCAGTTCGGCGGAGGTGAGGCCGGAGGAGGCGCGGACGGAGAGTTCTGCTGCTTCGTCGATGAGCCGTCGGATGGAGGTGACGCTGCGGAAGACGCCGGGGTCAATGGGCGGGGGTATCGCTTTTCCTGGCTTGGGGATTGGGAGGGGAGGGGGTAAGGCAAGAGAGGCTAGGGTCGTGTGGGGGGATTCTGGAGGAGAGAAATCGTTCCCTAGAGACTGGAAACCACCACGGTCACGCTGTTGTTTGCTGCCGGAGGGGTAGAGACTAGGGCCACTCGAAGTATTTGGGATAGGTGGCAGACGTGGTTCCGAGGCGGAGAGCATCGCGGGGTCGATGTTGAGTATCAAGAGGGACTCCAGGAGCTCAATCGGCAGTTGGAGCCATGGACCCTATGATTTGACTCTGTCAGACAAGATCCAGAGAGAAAACACACGCGGCACATTTACATGATATGAGCTTATGTATCGCCAGTGTTTATTTCTGCTAATGCATAGAACATTTGGGCGTCCGCCATCGGCAGTGACATCGGCAGCCTTGGCCTTAGCCGCAGCCTCCTTAGCTTTCGCAGACTTCTTAGGTTTCTTCTTCTTCTTTTTCTTCTGACCAGACGCCACATCTGGGATATCTTCGACAGCATCCAGAGTAGGAGACGAGTTCAGAGAAGAGGGATCTGGTGTCGTATTGATGGTATTGACATCATCAGAGTCGGTTTCTACCGAGATACTTCCAGAGACCATCGTTTACCGCCAAAGACTGATAGAGTCGGATTTACAGAAGCCAACGAATATAGCAGAAATTCAGATATTTTCAGAGCTAGCAAGGCCCAAGCGTATCTCTTATGATGGTCGCCGTCAGAAAAATTGGATAAATATTCTCACACCACACGTGTGATGATGGGCTGTGTATTAATCTCCATCAGTGGCGGTACCAGGGAGTATACCGCTTTGTTCGCGCCAAGTGGCAAAGTGTTACCGAAACTTAGAAAGTTAGTTTTATTGCTAACGAAATGTCCAAAGTTGAAGGATGTACGCAGTTGGTTCCATAGCTAAGATATGATACTATTTTGAACGGGATGATCGATCCACCAGAGTTTCCAAGCGAAATCTAACTTTGTCCTCATACTCAGCAGTGAACAGAAACTGACCTAATGCTATGGCCTGAATATGTGCGTTAAACAGAGTTCATGGTTCAATCCGATTGTAGAAAAATGGGATGGATCTTCTTCAGTCATCGAATGACTTGAAGTTTGTGTGGCGTAAAAAGAGACAGATATGATTCTAGCGATCTAGCGCAACCAGGCCATCTCGGATCTTCGAACGGTAGTGAAAATAAATCTCTAGGCATAAAACGATACTGGATCTGGGATCATCAGGAGACTTTACTTTCGTATTTTTCATGACCTGGGGACCTGGGTGGGAATCATGTACGGGCAATCAGAAGCGATGGGAAATGGTGACTGGATGAGATATGTAGTCGAGACTCATCGAATCGTCAAACGGTCTTTATAGAGGCAAGTCGTGATTCTGTAACAAATACAGTTGATCAGAGATGGTCAATGTAGAGAGAAGAGCAAGCTTTGGCAAAATCACGTAAAGATTACATCAGCTGCGGTATTCGCCTGTTGCCCAGCGCCAGGACAGCTCAACCGCCAGCGGACCATGGACACCTACTACGAGGATCTGAATTATTTTATTTTGGGATAGCTTCGAAGAATAATCGCTAAGAAACCGTTTCCGAGCTCATGGCTTCCAACGAGGAGGGCCAGAACGCATTATCAGACCCTTGAAAATGTAACCAGAGCGCCAGTACGTCTAGAATGGAGCCCACCAGGATATCGATCGATTATAGCTGCCCTTCTGGAGGATAGCAGTGGAAATGCCTAGACGCCAATTGGCAAGAGGCGCGGAGATAAGAGCCTCCTTTCAATTTGGCGTCAGAAACCACATGCTCGGGTGTCACGTACATGTGTAGTCAGTATAAGTACTGGCCCGTCGCAAGGCTATTCTTATCATCATACCACCACCACTGCTGCTGCTATTGTGACTTATGGCTATTGAATTCGTCCCTTTACCACTGCCAGCATCTGCGGATCCCAAGGCGTTCGTTGATTTCGGGAGAGAAGTGAAGGGTGTAGACCCTGCCAATCTCACACCAGAGCAGACTGTGGAAGTTCAAGAAGCTTTGTACAAGGTGTGTCAATTGTCTCTCTGTTGTCGACTAGTTCAAATCTAAGACAATCGCTGCAGCATGGAGCTCTGTTATTCCGCAACGCCATCGTGACTCCCGAACAGCAGTATGCCTTGACTAAGGTCCGTGATCCATCTCAAGGTCCGAACTACTCTAACCACCCTCATTAGTCTTTCGATCCTAAATCTGAGAACTACGGTCATGGAAACAACAAGACTGAGAGTACCGTAAAGTCCATCCTCCATCCTGATCTCAAAACCATCCCGCGTGTCCCCCAAGTGCAGCTCATCGGCAACGGTGTTGTATACAATCACGAAGGTCTCGCTGAAGCCAAGCTCAAGCACCCCTCCCACACCACCTTCCACAAGACCCGCGTCTCTCCCGAAGACGAAGCAAAAGGTATCACACGCTTCTACCGCTGGCATATCGACGCTGCTCTATACGATCTCTCCCCACCCAAAGTAACCACACTCTACGGTCTCACAGTCCCTCAAGGCCCTCCCCAGATCTGCCGATACGATGATGGGACAGGAGACGAATTACCAGTCCCTCTCGGAACGACAGCATTCGTCTCGGGAAAGACGATGTTCGACATCCTTCCCCCAGAGCTCAAGAGTCTCGCCGTACGAAGCAAAGTCAAATACGCTCCCCATCCCTACGTGTGGATGGCTCCCGCCCACGCCATGTCCACTGGTCTCGGGATCGAGAGCGAGGGACTGGAGCTCTCTTTGGATGAGCTTCCGCCTTGGGAAGAAGAGAGGAGGAAGACGTTGCCGGTGTTGTGGAAGAATCCCGTTACGGGCGAGCTGCACTTCCAGGTTCATCCATGTGGTGCGGCGGAGCTTTTGGTGGATCCTCTTCCGGACGGTCGGCCGAAGGAGGGCGCGCTTTACCCCGACGGCGCACATGTCAAAGATCTGAAGACGGTGAGGGAGTTGTTGTATAAGATGCAGAGACCGGCTATTGCACCGAAGCTGGTATATCCTCATGATTGGTGAGGTTATTCTCTCGTTTCTTGTTCCGATTGTCTAACCATTGTCTGTAAACACAGGCGAGAGAATGACTTTGTGATCTTCCACAACCGTGGAGTCCTACACACGGTCGTTGGGGCGTTCAAACCTGATCAAGTTCGCGCGTTCCATCAATGCAACCTCGCCGCGTCAGACGATCCGACGGGTCCTTCTGCCTCAGATGTGGAGCAGTGGGCTTGAGTGCTTCTGGGACGGGCATTCGGTGTACGTATAGTGGTGTATTAATGCATAGCTTCAATCAATAAGTCCAAGCGTATATCCCCAGGAAAGAAGAGTCGGAAGAGGTGCACATGCCGAGTCCACCTCATGCGACGCTACCTGCCCTGGATTTGGCGCCGTCTCAGTTGGAAGCTTCAGAGAACGTACCACGCCGAACGCACACGCGTGAGTAGGAATCGTGTAACAGTAAGAACTCCTCGGACGGTTTCACCGTGTACGCGTGAAATTCCTTGCCAGACGAACCACAATCCGCCACATACGAAAAGATGGCTTGCCCTCTCCTTCTCAAACCGCCATCCGGCCTATCTATGGCTGCTAGGAGTTTCGACCGGCCGCGACCCCGCGGACACCGTGTGCTACCTTCTGCCATCTGGGTTTAGCTCGCTCGTCGACAGAAGCTTTCGTCACTGTCCTTCTTGCAACCGCCTAATCCTATATCCGACTCCTGGTGCCCGTCCTGTTTGATATCCCCCCGACGAGGCTATACTCAGAGCCTCTAATAGAGATTTGCACTGATTTACACAACACTTTGTCTATGTAACAGTGACACAGGGACACTACTGCCAGGCTGCTGGCAGAACGTTGTGATCGCGTTGTCGACGTGACGCCGCCGAGCGCAGATCACCATATGCATGTGAAACAAAGTTTTTTCTTTAATCGCCGGCGGCACACGCCACACCTTTTATGTAGTATCTGGGGAGGATTGGATGCCTCGTTCGAAATAAGATGTGCTTTCAATTTTGAACACTATTCAGGGTATCTAAGCAATTGGATACGGACGTATCTACCAAGCATCTACAGACTCCAGTCAGAAATTTGAGGGGCGGAGTGGTTGACGGTTGCCCGGGCCGATGTCGCACGTTATGCCTGAGATCAGTGACACTGCCACTGATATGACCTCCAGCACTGTGTACTTACTCTACCTAGTGCTACCCAGGCTAGGGTGCTAAGGTTTCGCTCTTCGAAAATGTTCCATCCTGTAGTACTGGACATCGGACACGTCATTCTCAGACTTGGATGCTAGCCCTATATAAGACGGGTTGGCAAACGCGTCCAATGTTTCTTCACTCCTTCTTCGTCTTCTAGTACCGGCTGGCTCGGTATTAGTATTATTCTTTGAATCAGGCAGGTCCGATTCAAATATACTTCAACGTACAACTTCATGCACTACTCCACCATTGTTTTCGGGCTGCTTGCCTTGTCAGGCGTGGCTAACACTGTCCCTATCGACGAGAATCATCAGGGAGATGTAACGACGGTATTTGAATGCAAGTTTGCCGTCCGAGCTCTGACTGAATGCATTGTCTAGATTTCTGTGGCGTCAAGCGTGAGGATTCCTCGTTTTTGTTCGCCAACCATTTGTATTAATCTAGTTATAATCTCGCCAGCTTCAAGCACGAGTGAGTACTGCACCTATGTTCACACTGCTCTGTTTGGTACTCACTCTACTCTGTTCACTTTACCTAGGGTCCAACGGTATGATATTAAGTCTGTAGCTGTAACTGCGGTAACCTGACTTATCCCATCTTTTGTGTAGAGCACGAAAGCTACGACGGTGGGTTCTCTTGTTCCTCTGTGTTTGGCGACGGGCTAATGTGACATACTTTACAGACGGGAAAGACTGTAAGCTATCCTACATGATCATACGAATGTACTTGATGACGCTGTCACCCGCAGTCGACCGCTGCGGCAGGTTCAAGCACTGGCAAAGCCACCTCTGGGGCAGCATCTAATACGTCAGGGACGCCGGCATCAACCGTGTCTTCCGCCGCCGCCGCCAGCACGTCAGCAGGCACGAATTCAAAAGGCAACTCAACTACAAGCGGTGGCGCCAATTCAAAGGGCAACTCAACTGTAGGCGGTGCTACTAATTCGACGAATGCTGGAAACTCCACGTCTTGTCCACGTACGTTTTCCTGTCCTTCATCGACGAATGTTCTGAACATTCACTCCCCGAAGTCGCGCGCGAACCGGCTAGTAACGACATCAAAAATAAATACATCATTACCTACAACGGCAAAGACATCAAAACGCTTCATAAAGAAATCCAAGGCTACAAGGATCCTGGTGGCAAATGTCCGAAGGTCCAGACGAGCGAACCGGTGTTTCTTGTAGACAAGAAGTACCAGATCTACATCGGGCATCTCGACGATCTGATTGTCAAGGGGGTCCTTGACCCTTTGAAGAAAAAGAAGGAATTGGAGTATGCTCCTGTGACATTGGCTGAAGCGGAAGTGGACTCTGCGACCACAGTACAAGAAACAGCTCCATGGTAAATCCCTTCGATTCGATTTAGCTCGCACCACCCATTCATTTGGGAGTTCTTAGGTCCCTAGCTCGCATCTCTCAGGAGAAACCTCTGCAGGATTTGGGCACTGATAATGCTCGCCTCAAAGAGAAGAACTGGAAGTTCCCGCACAAAGAGGATTGGGGCAAGGACATTCTCGTAAGCTTCTATCAGAGATCTTCCACCTTAATCTTATGACGCTGTGCTCAGATCTATGTCGTTGACACTGGCGTTCGAGCGACCCATGCCGAGTTTGGGGGACGTGTTGAGGAAGGGCATACGATATCTGGAATCACCGTAAGTGGCAACATGCCTTTAGCGGTCGCACACTTAGTTAATAAAATATTTACAGGGACCAGCAACTTCTGATAATGATGGGCATGGGGTGGGGCGCCTTTTCGTGCTGATAACTTAAACTTAACTGACGCGCACGATAACTAGACTGGAGTGGCCTCTGTAGCTGCTGGCAAGACCATAGGCATAGCTAGACAAGCTACGATCATCCCAGTCAAGGTTGGTGACTCACAGGGTCAATGATATTTCTTTGTCTGGACATCCTTTCTAGATGACAGACTCGGGCACAGCTGAATCTGGATCCGTGGCTCGGGCCTTGGACTGGGTGAAGAATGATATCGCTAAACGTCAGGGCGCCAAAGTAGTTGTCAACGTCAGTTGGACCTTGCACCGCAACGTTGCGAACGAAGCTATCATCCAGGTGGTGAGTGACATTCATCAGAACAATCTATGGATCATGACAAGATCGTCACAGCTGTCAAACGTTTACAAAGCACATGTCGTCGCTTCAGCGGGTAATAAGGGGGTGAACGATGTCAGTGCTATCTTGTTTCCGCTGTTTCTATCGTGTTCTGACCGTGCCCCACAGTGCAATAACAGAATTAAAACCGACAATCTCGTCGCCATGGTGGGTGCAACTGACGCGGTAGACAAGAGTGGCTATAATTATGGACCTGTGCGTATATTTCCACAATTCGATGAATACCACTACAAAGGAGGTAATATAGTGTGTCACTATGAATGCACCGGGAAAGGGCGTCTGGGTTGCAAAGAAAGATGGTGACGACGTAAGGCGCTTCCCTCCGTGTCTCGTTGATTTCTTAAATTGTCTGTTATTTTAGGCATACAGAGGAGGCACAGGGACGTCGTACGCGACACCTTTGGTGGCCGGCGTTGTTGCTGCTGAATGTTTGTGACCCTTTATCCCAGGTGATCTGAGCTGACGGTATTTTCAGTGACCACACAAGATCTGTCTCCCAGTCAGATGAAAACTCTTCTTGAATCGGAGCGTTCAACCACCGGGATTACGAATATCAGAGACAATCAGCCTGATCGTATCCTCTTGACGAGTCTGGCCAAACAGCCAGGGAACGCGGTACAATAGGCGCAGGTAGTGTTTGTGTAGTTGTTGCATTGTAGTCAGAAATATTCCTCTGGAAGCTGTTTGGAAGCTGTAAAGGACGCCTCTCACCGACGTGTCGTCCCCGTGCCAGCAAGCTTTGCCTTCCCTCTTCAACAGCCGAGAAAGCACCTAAAGCCAAGCCTCCTCGATCTACCATTTGTTCGGCACTATGTACGACGCACATAAGGACCCCGGAGTCTCCGGAGGATGACAAGGTTGTACTGCATCCGGCTCGATTTTGAGGCCGTGCAGGTACGGAATCACGACAGATACTATCCGCAACACAAGAAACACATATAGCATTGTAATCTCGATCGCAACATAGGGCCCGCCAAAGTAAGAAAACACTACATAAGAGCATCCCATCTAGAACCCTTATCCCTACCTCTTCGTGACCCACGCCTGTCGAACATCAGAGAGAGAGCTGAGACGGTGGACGAGGCCGTCTAATGTGCGCATACTGGTGGCAAGCCAGCAGCGGTTGTTTGGTTTGGAGCTCATGACGCGACCTCTCTGTGTCTTCGGGCGAGAATCATGTCGGAGGATTGGGCGGGGCTGTCGATAGGTGCTGATGGTACAAACAAGCATAGAAAAAGAAAAGCATAAATCGAGGGCCGTCACGGTGCATGGCGGGGGGCGGACGCTAACGGACACAGCGTTAGACACATCACCACCGACGGAGACGTCAGGCTTACTGAGTGCAAGGGATCGAGACGCTGCTGCGGCCTTGAATGAGGAATGCGCAGCCTATGAGGTACGAGCTAGAAGAGAAGATGAGTGATCGCTCATGGAGAACAAAAAAATGAGAGCTTACACATTATGAAAACGATAGTGCTGCCGTCTTCAGGATCGACGGCCGACCAAGTCGAGGAAGCAGTAGAAGATGACCTGGAGAGAGTGAGCACAAGACTGCATGTAAAACACAATCAGACTTACAGTGAATAAGTATTGCTAAGCTGCCGCCTTCAGGGCTAGGGCGGCTTCCCGATGTGCTGCTCATCAAGGCTGTAACGCCTCAGGAGAACGAGCAAGCACAGAAACGTGTATAGAAGGGGCTGGTATTGCTGGGGAAGAAAGTCAGACAAGATTCAGGTAAATGAAAAAGGGCCAGTGACATACTTTATACGATAACCCTCGAGCGATACGCTGCTCCGCCCCGGGAATGGAAAGAATTCAACGAATTCGACTAGGCTTGGGGGAGCAGACACTACACGAAGAGGCCCATCTAGAGAGGATGATGGATGGCCTCGTCCTGGTATCGTGTGTGAGAAAACACGGCGGCTTCCCGGGGTTGACACGTACATGTCGAAAGGGAATAAACGCAGCCGCCAGTTGGAAGGGGCGGCACCTTCATCTGCTGCAGCGAAGGAGCTGTTGGCCAGCAGCGAACACCTGGAATGACGGTCAGGCTACCGTTGATGCGACCATTGATGGAAGCACTAACCAAGGAAGAATCGGTCGCAAGCTTTACGCTGCGGGAACAGCACCGAACGTCATCCGCTGGCAACCGTGTGACCATTGCCAGGACGAACCTAACCGAAAGAGTCAGAACATGGTTCAGGAAATTGGAGGCGTAAGACTCACTCGAGGAAGATTGGCCTCGAGCTATATGCTGCCGTGCCGACGTTGGGTGATTGTAGAGGATGTGTTCATTGGTGAATCGGCAACGGCAGCACTCCCTAGAAAGACGTCGTCTACAGGGAAGCGTTTGCAGCACCCGCAGCGACGTGTTAGTAGGGACGGCGGTGTAGTACATGCGAGAACAGAAGATGAAAAGGTCACCCTGATCTGATGGGCGGACCCCTTCCCATAAGCACCACCGGCCAGCCCCGCGTAATGGTCGTCCACTATGAAGATGGTGGTTAGAGCATGCAACGACTGGACGATGAAAACAGAGGCTTACGTATGGCACAGAGTTCATTGCAATGACACCCAGAGCAAGCAAGCAAGATCCAAGAGAAGTGACAACGAAAGCATAGAGAATGGTCCGGTACGCGTAGTCACACAAGCATAAGTCTTGAGGCACGCAAATATTTCCACTTAATCTATAGCGCCAAGGTCAGTCCGTTGTCAGCAACCATAGCGTGAACGAAGAACATACATCACACAAAATTTTACAACACTGCTCCCAATCGAAGGACCCGTTCCTTCGACAACCACTGGCACTTGCGGACCATCTGTCAAACACACACCCGGAGCAACAATCGACAATATCATTGGCAGATTGCGCCAGCGCCGATGCTCCAGGCACGCGGACGCACTGTTCCCGCAATGCAACCTCCAGGAGCTGGGATTCAATCCCATATACGTCCACTCATACACTCTCGCTGGCTGTGATTAACCTTGGGTAGTTCCAGAGATCGACAGCAAGCCGGTGCCGAGGGCGATCATTCCTTTCATCGGTTGCGGAATCCATCGACATTTGCCTCTCCGGAGTATACTTGATCCTCCCCCATCGTCGAAGCAGCAAATCCAAAGAGCCGTCAGGTCCCCTCTCCGAGATTCGCAACCTGCCAGTCACTGTACGTACTGCGACTACGTAACCACGGTCAGGGGATTCTTCTAGCCATGATGGATCGCTGAATGAGGCGGATGGTTCCCCTCGTACTAGGGCTATGTATATGATGCTTCTAGAAAACAAAGTAAATAACGACAGCAACATGTTCATGCACAAGTGATACATACCCTTTGGTGGTGCAAAGAGGCTGCTTTCTGGACTGAGGGTCTGACACATAAGCTGTCAGAAGAGGGAAAAAGTCGAAGGCGAGTTGGCTACACACACCTGCGATCAAGAGGGAGGGGGATGACCGCCCTCGTGGGACGGTACTGTTGCACCCCCTCCATGAGTCCTTACTTACAAGAAACGATGAGGTGAGGAGGCATTAGGTCGTCCATATAAAAGCATCGCGGCGGAGTTTGTCGATCCAGATATCACGGCAGAGTTTGTCCATGTCAAAGTCGCGGCGGTGTCAAGTAGTCCAGTCCCTTGCAGTGGTTGTTTCTGTAGTAATATCAGGTCAATCGTTGTCGTCGACGACGTCAAGATCCGAAATCACATACCTTTGGATATCCTGTGTGCTGCAGAAGAAGAACAGAGAGAGAAGAAGAGTTAGAGCAGCGGCAAAAGGACAGCGACGACAACCCACCTTATGGGAGGAGGGACGCCGTTCCGGGGAGGGAAGAAAGATGAGAGTAGTCAGATTGGCCCCCCCCGCGACCCTTTTATCCTTCTTTCCCGGGAGTGCCCAGCCATCTTTCTGGACCCGGTGCGTTGGCTCGAGTTCCCGAGTCAGCCTTCAACAATAAAGAGACTCCCAGATTCGGCTTCTCTACAGCATGATAAGCACTGCCGTGTACACCTCGTGGTCGCGATATCAGCTTCTTAGGGAGGCGACCTTGTTCCACAAAAGAGAAAGCGTGTCGAAATGTCCCCAGGATGCCCGACGGAAGGTCATGGAACCGTCTAGAGCTTCAGTCAGCAGATGCACTCCACCTGACTTTCATCACGAAGCTAGTACAAGAAGAGCCTGAGGGCGCTTAAAGGAAGTCACCAACGCGATATTGGCGAGCCGACGACCGGACAGACGGATTTCGTCCCCTCCTCTCAAATTTCCGTGAAAACTGGTCAGTTACGTGTCTTGGCCACCATGAAAGAAGGGGAAGTAAACACTAGAGCCCTGCAGGAGGAAAACAGAGCAGAGACATGGTGGTTCAAGTTTGTGGGTCCATAAGCGCCCGACGGCCACGTGGTGATCTTTCTATCAGACGGACCGGGGTCGATCGTCGCTCTTCCATCTGTGGCCCTCCCCTTCATCCTAGAAATGACTCAAGACAAAAGGACAGCCTATCTGGGTAGTACATACAAAAATTTTTTTGTATATGCACCATATGGTGCGTGATACCCCTGAAGATAGACGCTCAGCTCAGACTCCGCGGCCTTCAAAGCCAAGCCTCTGAACGTACATTTTCTGGTGTATTTTCTGCTTCGTCTCGTTCTCTGTACTATGCCGCTGTCCCTTGACCATCACATCGACTCTTTACCATCATAAATCTTCCATGATATCGAAGTTCTGTCATGACTACTGCGCCGCCGGCTTCGTTGTGCTCGTTTATTGTGGAGACAGCCTTGAGGCCTGAGGTTGCATACAACTTGCCTGCCTACCTTCCTAGACTGTCTCCGATATTCTCGTGAATGCTGGCCTCTCTTTTATGGTTCTCCTACCGGATCTACTCAGTGTGCGGGCTCCCTCGTTGATATAGGTAGGTAGTGTAATCACGCCCAACAGACCTTGAACTCTCACAAACTTTGTGTGCTCTCCTATCGTTATGTTTCCTTCAACTAAACCCTGGAAATACATTTCTGCGCGCCTCCGTTCCTCTTCTGTGGAATATCAAATCTGCGCTAGCTTTCAGTAGGCATCGCGGTTACTATCCTTTCAGCTGGCGGGACTCATAGAGCCTTCAAACTATCCTAAGTCTGCGTTCTATTTTTACTCGCGCGGCACGCCTAATTTCATTAAGTGTTAATATCAGCCTGCCTAGATGGTATCGCAGCAGGATATTAGTGCGACCATCTCATAATACAACGATGGCGCGTAGGCAAACTCATCGTTGTAGGACAGAATGGCGGAGGCTCGGCACGGCCACGAGGGATATCCGAGCCGACTGCAATTGACTTCTTTATACTCTTTTACTTACGTCCATCATCAACGCCAAAGGTAAGGCGAGCTAGTAACCTGTTCTCTGAGACTCATTCTTGCTCTCTCCCAGCCATGTACCACACTTCGCGTCACGCTTGTTGTGGAAGAATGTTTGCGTCAGAATACGCCCTTCAAGAGCACTGGCTCCAGAGCCCTAATCATCAGTATTGCCGACGCTGCAATTGTCATTTCGACGACGTGGATGACCTTGACGAGCACAACATGTACGACCATCCCCATTGCCCCGAATGCGAAATGTCGTTCAACGTTGAGTATGGGCTTGACGAACATTACCTCCAGGCGGCTGTCCATCAGAGGGTTGTCCAGCTTCGCCTCAGAGAGCAATCTGCGAGCTGTGAGTAGTCTTTCAATTAAGGGGTTCTTCCGACCGTCTGACTGGCGCGCAGCACCTGAACTCCAAAGCCCATCGTGCCTCGAACATACCTTGCCCAGGATGCAGCATCACGTTCTCCTCCCAATCCGCCGTCGCAAGCCACGCCGAGTCGGGAGGATGCCGCTCTGGTCTCAACCGCACGGTCGTCAACAAGTACATCCGCGATTGGGACAAGAACAATCTCATCACTGATTCTTCTCATATGCTCACCAACGGCGACCAAGTCGTCACGTACTCTGCCTCTGAGGCTGCATGGAATGGGCGTGAGTATGAGTGCTATCTGTGCCACAAAGGGTATAACTCTCTGCACTCTCTGGATCAGCACTTGGCGAGCACGAGGCATCAGGAGAGGATGTACATGTGCCGGTTGAATACATGGGAAGAGGAATTCAGTACTTCGAGTGGGCTGATGCAGCACATCGAGAGTGAGAGGTGCGGAGTGATGAAGTTCCAGGTCGTTCAGGAGGCGTTCAACGGAATCGCGAACGGATTCTCTGGACGCGTCATCGGCTATCGTTAGGTATATACAGCGCGTTCTTCCTTCTTGCCATTCTTGACACAGCTCTGGTTCAAACTTCAGGGGCACAGGGGTTTTAGAACTTTCATCCACCATCACATTGCCAGCTCATCCACGTACTTTTGACGCGTCTTTCACTTTTACATACCTCCTCAGCTCCCACATAAGTCGTATTATTGCGAGCGTTGCGACCGCTGGTTCGTCAGTGAATATGCCATTTCTGCCCACAAAGAGAACTCGTCTGCGCACAACCTCTGTTGTGGGAAAGACTTCATATCTGAATATGCCCTAGAAGAGCACTGGATTCAGAGCTCTAACCACTTTTATTGTCGACCGTGCGAGGAGCACTTCGGTGATGACGACGAATTGGAAGATCACAATGACGAGTGCCATTACTACTGCCACACCTGCCGGAAGACATTCTACAACCAGAATGGGCTTGACCAGCACCTCCGCCAGGCTGCCATTCATCAAAGGCAGGTCACTCGTTATCGCTGTCGAGAATGCAACAAAGACTTTGCTTCAGAGAGTAACCTCAGAGCGGTGAGTCTCCGTGTTGCCTTTGTCTATATATTCTACTAGATCTCTAATTATACTTCCCAGCACATGAACTCCAAAGTCCATCGCGATTCTGACCTTTACTGTCCCGGGTACGACGCCGCCTTCATCTCACGCTCCACCCTCGTCCTCCGCGCCGAATCTGGGGAATGCCCCTCAGGGGTTGACCGCGCCCGAGTGAACAAGTTCATCCGCGACTTTGACAAAAACCATCTCATCACAGACCCCGCCCGAACGATCACTAATGACGACCAGACCGTCACGTACTCTGCCTCCAGGGCCACCTGAAACGGAAGTGCGTATGAGTGCTATCTGTGTCACAATGAGTTTCGGACGCTTCACTCGTTGGATCAACGTTTGGCGGGTCCGAGGCATCAGGATAAGATGTATCTGTGTACGTTGGACACCTGCCGAGTTAGGTTTGTCACCCTTAGCGGCTTGCTCCAGCACATTGAGAGTGAGAGGTGTGGAGTGACGAAGTTCAGGTCTGTCCAGGCGGCTTTGGATGGGATTACGAGTAGGGTGTCGAGGCTCGCCATCTCATATTGAATCCTCTCTTTGGAATTGGTGATATATCTCTTTCTTGACATTTTTGCACTTACTTTCTTGATAATGTTACCCTCTATCCTTAGCAACTTATGCCTGCATGTAGATTTATGCCCATCAGACGTCCCTTAAGTTTTACTCTATCACAGCTCCCCTGAAATTTCGTTACTATTTACTTTTACCATTGTTCTTATAGCTACCTTCATCTTCGAATAAGTAGATCGTAAGCAAGTCCTAGGCGAAATCGTCGCCCCTTTTCGCCTTAAATCGTCGCGGTCACCACCCCTCCAGGCTGGGTCATGATTTATGAATCCGTATTATATGCAAGAATTATTGAGTCCGCTTTGGGCAAGGTCAGATGATGGATGATGGCATCAATCCTCCTCCAACCCAACCACCGTCTCCTGGGTCCCCTCTAGGGCGTTTAGCACTCTACGTCGAGGAAATCAATCGTAATTGTCCCGCTCTCATTACATAAATATCTCAGCTATGGCGCGGATACAAGAGGTCCAATCCGACACGGAGACCAATGATCCCAATGGGTCTCGCTCGGAAGTAAAACATCCTGCAGATGCAGCGGGCGCAGATGAGAACAGTGTCGATGTTGCTGAAGGAGAAGAGAGTGATGACTATGACGAGGAGGAAGAAGAGGTTAGGGTCTTTACTTGCTTCGGTCTAAGAATCTCGCTGCTACGTGTCATTCATAGGAAGAGGATGGGGACACTGACGAGGGAGATGAGTATGATGAAGATGAGGAGGACGGAGAGACGGTAAGTTGGTTACATGGTTCGTTTGAACGCTTCGTCTCTAATAAATGCTGTTTAGAATCCCAGCAGCCTGACTGCTCTTCTCATTGGAAATGTACGCGACTGTGTCGTCTCTGTCGACTGTGTTTATAGCTCTAACACGTCTCATGTAGCCTGCTCAAGATCTAGAAGAAGAGGAAGAAGAGGAAGAGGAAGAGTACTCCGAACCATCTCTTCCCAAGAAAACGGTCTATCACGGACGTAGAAGGTGCCGACAAGGTTCCAGTCGGGACGCAGCCCAAGAAAGCAAAATCTTGACACGACACACCTTTGTCGAGCGTAAATTTTATTCCTTCTTATCCTGGCAAGTTGCCAACTGTACTGAAATGTGTGTATTAATGCCTGTTGTACCTGTACTTTACGTCGATGGAGAACGAACAAAACAAACACAGAAGACGGCAATTACACAGACTATGTTTTCCCAGAGTTCTGTCTTCGTAGACGGACTAAACGGTGGAAGCCAAGTGTGATATTACGCCCTCGCCCTGATCCCTGATCGAGTACACGCGACGCGAAAGTATGGCTTATGTAATTATTGAATGAATTCCTCTGACAAACTTCCTCGATCTCGAGCTCAAAAGTTCAGGGTCTACTCGTTTCCGAAGCTCCTCCCCGAAGTCGTGATCATTGCAACTGTGCATATTTTAGTACTCTAGGTCACATCAACCCGCCGTGTCCCAGTCAATGATGGCAGTGATTTTGCGTCTTTCCCATCGAGATCGCGATCGCCGGGTGTGAACACGGTTTTGGAAGCGTGTGGGCGAATCATTTAATGTCTGTGGTCATATCCCTGGAAGGAAGGCAGATACAGCAGCCGAAATGGCTCTCTCTGTCGAACGTCAAAGCAAAGCATACGCATCCACGAATTCTTGGAGGAAGCTCATCTCGTTAATAAAGATGAAGCTGAGAATTGATGCTCTCATTTTAAGCTTCAGTGGGAAGATAATGAGCCAGAAGTTGACCCTCGATATCTTCCATGATAGTACAGTTGTAGAAGTTATGGTCACGCTGAGGGGAATGTGGGTATGTCTATAGAAATATGCATCATATTAGCAACTTCGGCGTATCGGACGGTAGGTACGCGTTTCATGATAGTGTGCCACGGTCCAATGCGACAGCTAATATTCGGGTAAATCTTGCACCCCAATCAAGCTCTACATCGGGAAGGACGACAACAAAAACGGCTTGCGTGGTGAGAATGGTTGTCACTCTCTGAATTTTATGTGCGAATGAATAAGACAGAAAACTTGAACAGGAAGACACTGAGGATGATAACATGCGCTGTGGCAAAGGCGCAAATTACTAGAACAAATATGGCCACACAACTGTCTGAGTCATAACATGTGGCAAGAAGTTCTACGAGACGTTTCTCTTGCCGCGTTTGGCTCTGAACTCGTACTTCGACAATGCATAAATGAATGATATCGATGCGGGATGCTTAGGTCCTTAGCTTTGATTCTTATCGCTCTCCTGGAACCGCCCTAGGCACTCGAGAGTCGATCACACTGCAGCGATCATAATGTGCTCATCTGACCTGCCGATGGCGACTTATTTTCCTCTCTATGTCAAATGCTGCTCCAGCCTCCAACTTTCATTGCGCCATTGCGCTTATCTCATCTAGACCGCTTGCGAGGGTATAAAAGCGTCTGCTGCCCTGTCTAGACACCCAACTGACCCAACTGAATGTCTGTCCGACCACGGAAAGTTTTGATCATCGGTGGAGGCGCCGCAGGTCTCGTAACTCTGCGGAATCTGCTTGAGCATGGAGGTTTCGACAAGGTAGAGCTGGTAGAGAGGAGAGACGACGTCGGAGGTGTGTGGTGAGTGTCTTCAAAAGTCTCGTGGGAGATGATAGGGGCTGAACATCCCTACAGGTATCTGGATGACCCATCCAAGTCCCCAAATCCCAAGCAGCCTAGATGGCCGTCTCCGGCGTATCCCAATCTTGTAGGGAATGTTTTACCGGAATTTTTGTCGTACTCCAAGGCACCTTTTCCCCTCCCTCCGTCCCACCCGAATCAGCCGTTCCCCACGCTCTCCGAGACCCATCAGTACTTGATCGACTTTGCTCAGCCTTTCAAGGATCACATCCGATTGAATACTGAAGTGGTTCGTGTCGATGAACTCTCGGAAGGGGGATGGAAGGTTACGCTTAAGGACTGGAATACGCAGGGAGATCCTGTGGCGAAGGAGGAATTTTGGGATGCGGTGGTAGTCGCTGTGTGCTGGTATGACAATCCGGTCTGGCCCTGGACCGAAGGTTTCGACGTTCTCCGGGAACGGGGTCTGGCTAAACACGCGAAGTGGTGGAGAGGTCCTCAAGGACTCGAGAACAAGGTGTGCATGAACCGTTCCAGCTTTTACCAATGTTAATGGACTTTATGTAGCGCGTACTTGTCCTCGGGAACGGAAAACTCATCCAACGACATCGCAGCTCAACTCGCACCTGTGGCTACACTTCCCGTATACAGAAGCATCCGCCGCCCCGCTTTCTTGAACTTTGTCTCCCTCCCTGACGAGCGCATCAAAGATGTTCCACCTGTCTCTAAATACACTCTTGACCCCTCGACCAACAAGATCACTGCCACGCTCACAGACGGCACCGTCATAGAAGATATCGACGAGGTCCAGGTTGGTACCGGATATCGCCCTTACCCCTCTTTTATCTATACGCTCTCCGGCCCGCTGATCAGGGACGACCTTGAACCTCATCGCATCCCGTCTCTGCATCGTCTCATCCTGTACGCGTACAACCCCACTCTCGCGTTCATCGGGACAGCTGCGATCTCCTTCACGCCTTTTCCCATCGCGGATGTTACGTCGATTTGGCTCGCCCTAGCGTGGGCGGGGAAGGTTCCGTACCCAGATACGCCCGAGGAGAGGCTGGTTTCGGAGGCGCAGAGGTTGGAGGAGGTAAAACGGCTGCGAGAGGAGTTGGGGAAGGATAACCCTAGTTCGCTGTACATTTACGGCGTACTGGGAGCAACGGAAGAGGATTATGCGGCAGGGTTGAAGAAAGATATCGTGCAGGTGAAGCCGAAGCTGAAAGATGTGTTGTTTGACTGGAGTGAGGACTTCAGAAAGTATCGGGAGACGATGTATACAGTGAAGAGGGAGGCTTTGGAGTGGACACGGGAGCAACAGCAGAAGCAGAAGCAGCAGCATTAATATTCAGATTATTATAGAAATATGTACTTGAATATATAGCTGACATGCTTAGATCTATATGGGAACTGTTCTGAACATATTGCCTGATCGAAGTCTGTCTGCCCTTGGGATTCTGATTTGTCGGGCATCGGGACTCGGGACGTGGCGGGATGAGTCGGTATGACTAACATTCTGTGTCGTCTACTATTCTCATCGAAACACTGGAGGGATACAGCTGGACACCGTCGGCGTGCGGCGTAAGTTGTGTATTTCTAGTACTTTAATTGCTGCGCCACCGGCTTGTGCGTGCGGCGGCTTGCTGTAAAAACTTGGATGCCCTACACACGTACGTCCTCCCTCGTCCTACTGTTCGAGCTTGCTGACTTTCACCAGACTTAGATGTCATCTTCGAGAAGCAACACCTTATCCATTCGGCCAACAAAGTCAGAGAGTGACGACAGTGTTCATCGCGCTGACCATTTTCTGCGTCTCCTCCTTCGCTTTAAGGCTCGACTAGGGCGCTCGATTTATCCGAATCTCGATTGGCCTGTGGTCTGTCGAATCGGACCTCACACTGTCATGAAACGCACTCCTAACCTCCGCTACGCCGAAGCTGCCAATATGATATTTATATCCGAACACACCCACATTCCTGTCCCGCGTGTTCATAACTTCTACCAGCTCCGCACCAACAACTGTATCATCATGGACTATGTTGAGGGACGAACCTCCGGCCTATTATCTTCCCACCATGACTGAGGCTGAAAAAGAGAGCATCTTTTCTCAGCTTCAGATCTATATCAACGAGATGCGTTCCCTCCGACCCCCGAATCCGGGACACGTCGAGACCGCTGGCGGATATGCATGTTTTGATATTCGACAGAGGGGAGAACCATTCGGGCCTTTTCCCTCTGTATCTGCTTTCCATACCTTACTGGGCCACGGCTTGATTCGTAACACCGACATGGAACGATTCGCCTACCTCCGCCCGCTCTTTGAAGAATGCGCCCGACGAACCGTGTTCACCCACGGCGATCTCGCTCCCCGCAATATCCTTGTGAAAAATGGCAGAATTACTGCGATCCTTGACTGGGAGACGGCGGGGTGGTATCCAGAGTACTGGGAATATGCCCGGTTGCACTATGTGAATTATGATGATCTCAAATTCGCGGAGGAGCTTCGAAAACGAATGAATCATTACCCTTTTGAGCTTGAGGTCGAGGATGGTTTGTCAGGGGAATTCATCGCTAATATACAATTACACGGAAATTTCTACACTCGAATTATACCAGCACTTCTTCGGTGACCAGTCCACTAACGCCCAATCTCGTTCCGCCCAATATCCGTGTCTCGATCGCAGGTGGGGACTGGCTTTGACCAGTCCATAGCAACGCTGCACGCAAAGTCATATCCACGCTGCCAGATTACAGCGGTGTCTTCGCCATTTTCGAACGGTCGTTTGCTCGTACGTTTACTGCTCGCGATGCCCAGTGCCGGCATCGATAGGATGTGTCCGTAACCTCTGAGGTGGTGCTTTCTCCACGAGCAGGCAATGTCTTTTTCGGGATCTTTCCTAGAAGTAGGACCGCTGCTTCCCTGTCCGCCTAGTAGTCAATTCGTTCCTGAACTTCTAAAGAAGCTCTGAATTTGGCCCGAAGGCGTCGACGATGTGCATCCGGCATGCCGCCCCAAGAACTGTGTGGGACTTGATAGCGTATGCGAAGTAGAATTGGTACTTATTGCCAAAGACCGTCTTGTTGAAGTGGGAGGTTATAGAGGTTTAGCTAGCTCAAGCAGGCTTGACTTTCTCAGACGCAAGACGCTCACATACTTGCACGGCTCAGGCTTAGTGGTTAGCCAAACACTGTAGGCAACTAGAATGGCCTGGTCAAGGAGCTTGAGACACTGTTGTCCTGGGGACGTCAGTAGGTGCTAAATGAGTGCTGAGTGCTGTGGGATCTTATGGAATAAATCCTGTACCATTCTGATTCGTGATGCTCTTACCTTATTGGCATCTTGGATCTGTACTTAGCTTGTTCAGGGAGTCTAACCAGTTGCTTCCGAGTCACACGGATACTTATCAAGACGCTGGCGGCTGGACGGTGGACCAGGAGACAGCCTGAGCTGGAGACCAAGAAGTGAGCGACAACGTGCGCGACGGGCAGGATTATCTTACCTGACGAGTTCAACGATATTAATGATGGAACAGCGATGAACTTCTTTCCACCATCTGTAAAACATGGTGCCTATTACTACGCGCGCTCCGAGTTGCGCAGTACTTGGATCTGTCATATCGGATCGGGGCATCAGGATTCGGGACCGTGTCGGGGTGAGTCAGACACACGACGCGTACCACGTGCCAGCGTGTGCTTTATAAAACGACCCTTTTTTCCTTTCCGATATCGTCCTAACTCTCGTGTAAACTTGTTCAATTTCTCTACACACAGAAGATGTCAGAAGCTGCTCAGAAGCGAACGCGCTCGGAATCTGACTACACCAATATAGCCCTGCCTGACAAGAAAGTTCGCCTGGACGGCGAACAAGTTGGCGTGCCACTGAAGACACCAAACGACACATCATCGGTATGCTGCTGTCGCTACTGTCCACCTCTGTATTAGGATTTTTTTAACTGACATTAATTCGGAAGGACCTTCAAATCCACGTTACAGAGGATCTTCAGAAGGAAATTCGGACGGCCTATGATCTCAATCTAGCGATCAACAAACTCGAAAGGTGTAGTTGGAATGTCAAGTCATTGGCAATTGGGTATTCTCTTTGTAAGTTTGAGGAAGAAGTCCCTCCCACCGATGCCCAGAAGGCAAGCGTCACACATGCCCGCGAACTGTCAAAGACAACTACTAACATTCACTCACATGTAGGCCATCCTGCAGCGACTTCGTTCTGTGGAGTCAGGTGTCCATGCACCATACCAATCAGGGAACTTGGTAACGGGTTTCCAACTGCGTGTCTCTCGTCCCGGCTGCGAATTCGATAAGCGCATCACCAATGGCTCTAAAGCTGTCACAGAGGTCCTTAAATCGTGGTACGAGAAAGCGGCTATATCTGGCTACGGAGACGTCAAGACGCAGGAGACAAAAGTGGACGACAACGTGCGCAACGCGCGGGAGATCTTACCTGACGAGTTCAGCGTCGACGATGAGCTTCTTTCCATCATCTGCAAAAAATGGGCCTACTACTTCGTCCCCGCGCGGGTTCGCGCAGTGCCCTACAAAATACATGTCTACGGTCCCGATGGACACTTTAAACCCCACCGAGACACACCAGAGAAGGACTTGTAGGCACCTTCTTGGTCGGCCTAGGGGATACACACGGGAACCATGCTTATGAATGGAATAGACCTGGTCGTCTCTGCATCGGAGATGATCGGTTCGGGGCTACAGCAGGTACCTGGGTCGCTTTCCACCCTGACGTTCCCCATTATGTCTCCAAAATGGGACAGTCGCAGTATCGTGCTGTCATCGCGTTCAAGATCTTTCAAGACGGGAACGGCGGTGAAGAAGAAGCCCTGTCAAAGCAAGATCAATATGTGCAGGATATGAAGGCGATTTTGGATGATATTCCGGTTCCTTTTGGGATCACGCTCAGCCATCAGTACTCTATTGGAACAATGGAGCTGAATGGATATGATGCAGTGCTTCAAGCCGCCGCCAAAGGCAGGGAGGGTACAACCGTCCATATCCTGCCAATCGTCGTCGAAGCTCAGGGCTACCGATCCTATGACAGTGATAACGAAGACGAGGAGGGTGAAGAATGTCAGGCAAATGTCTTCCCGTTTACACGCGACCATGTTGACTATGTCCTTGATCGCCGAGCTCTCGGTGACTCATGCGAGTGGCTCGAGGGCGTCAAGAACGTCCCTTTCTACAGTGTAGACTTCTTCAAGTCTAGTGACGAATGGAGGAATAGAAAGGAAGAGGTGAACTATACAGGTAACCAAGCCGATGGGGAAAGGGAAGATTCCTTGTATCTTTCTTTTGCTATGCTCGTCCTGAGCACAGATAGATCGGCGAACGCTCTCGCTCCTAGAGAAAGAGTCGAGGGTAAGTGAAACTGGTGGTCCAATCATGTGTACGGGGCTTCGCACTCGTATGACGTAATACATACCTCTTTTGTCCTGCTACTCTCAAGCCAATATTGATTGATAGTCCCTCGCACATTCATTGTTCCCAGTGGGACTCGAAAAATAGTAATAATAATGGCTGGTGCTCCGCGCTGGAAAACTGCTCTCTCTGCTGCGCTCTCTGAACATGAACGATCCACAGGTGAGCTCGCGCGCAGCTCCTCTATACGGCCTAGGTAGAATGACTCTACTCGATCAGTAATCCAAACTAGCGACTATAGATGCCACGAGCATCAAACCTCGGGTTCGCTCACACATATTCAGAAGTTTCCTGACGCCTTCCAACGTGCCCTCTCTGCCCCTCATCCTAACGTCCACAGACGTCCGCACACCCAAAGTATCGCAGATCATCTCCAATCCCCACGTCGAGCTGGCATGGTGGATTGAGGGAAAGAAGGAGCAGTATCGGATCTCAGGCCTGGCGACCGTTGTACCCTCTCGCAAACATCCTCTCTACGACCACTTCTTCTCGAGTGGGGCTACTTCTTCTGGTACTGGGATGGGTGCATTGAAGGATGAATCCTTTGATTGGGAGAAGAAGAGGCAGGAAGTGTTCCGCTCGATGAGCAATCATATGAAGGCTTCGTGGTGTCGACCTGTCCCTGGAAGTCCTCTGGAAGGCGGTGAGGATGAGGCGAAGAAATGGCCCGAGACTGTGGAGGAGCCCAAGGAGGGGGAAGAGGATTACGAAAGAAGAAAAAGAATTGGGACAAGGCGTTGAGCAACTTTGCACTGCGTTGATCGATCCCACTGAGGTGGATTATCTGGAGATGGAAATGGCCCCACCGGCGGTGGAAGTTCGTGCGCAGTTCGGAGGGCGTCTGGTCAGAGTCTGCTGTGGTTCCTTGATGTTGCCTCTTTCTCCCTGACTTTTATTACCCCCCTCGTCTGTATTGCTAATAAATTGTTCCCCTTAGACGATTGTAAACTTTTTGTAACGATAAAATACAGTGATACCTGTACATTCCATTCTGCAATATCTAATGGACGCGCCTGCATTCCGCGGCTCGGACAATTGTGACCGCCCCATGTAATTGTGGCACTTTCGATTATCAAGCAGCGCTTCAAAGCTTGATTTTGGCCACATCTATGTTATCCTCAAACCTGTCACTTAAAGCGCGTCGCTGATTCTGTGTCATTCATGAGGCGAATACCTCTCCACGACATATGTATGTATCAAACGATGTTAACAATCTCGTGGCAGACGCGGCCCAGATTACTACGCATATGGTACACTAGTGTTACAAGATGTTCACCTGCTGGACAAGTATGTCGATTCTTTGAACACGTTACATTTCAGATTAAGCTTCATTGCTAAGAAGCAATGATCGAACAAGCTCCTCGGTCTCCTTCGAACGAGGCTTGATGGAGCACTTGAACGGCATTACAGTCCTACCAAACACACAATAAGCCCACCATAGTAATGCTCATCGCCTTGAAGACTGAACGAAAGACTCACTGCATCAAACTATAACTTATCTCTGCATTTGGCTCGACAACGCATCCGTCTTCCGCTACAGCCTTGGTGACATCGAAGACTGAAATTATGGACGCCACAGAGATGAAAATGGACGCGTTCGCCAAAAACCTGCCAGGACAGATCCTCCTACCGAGGCCGAAGATGATGCTTTGCGGATCGCGGACTTCGGGATTGAGTTTTCCGTCCTTCATAAAACGGTCGGGGTTGAACTTGTGTGATTCGAAGTAGACTTTCTGGAGCGAATGCGTTAGATTCCATAGGACAAAGGAAAGCACGGGGGAAATATTTGCATACTTCATCATTGAGAATTGCCCTGCACATGTGTTTTCGTTTAGTGTCACTGATACCGGTCTGCAAGAAACGATACGCTCACCATAAGCTTGAAATGACCACTGATCCAGCAGGAATTCTGTGGCCACGATAGATATCATCAGCAGCAACTTCGTGAGGAATGGCTAGCGGTGTAACAGGCAGATAACGTAGGACTTCCTTGATGATAGCAGAGATGTATGGCAGGGCCGGCTCGTCCGAGAAATGCGGAAGGTTTCCAGGACCTACAACACGATCGATCTCTTCTTGTGCTTTCTTCAGGACATCGGGATGTTCGACTAGCATGAGGATGAACGCCGTGAGCGTTGCTACAGTCTATACACGTATCAGTGAGATGAAAGGTTCGTGATTGTGGAAACTCCGCACCGAATCCGCACCCGCTATTTTGCCGTGGCGATAAGACAACGGTCCAGCGAGGATGCAAGAGAAAAAAACAAACCAAGTAAGAGACCGGCAGCAGTCCATTTGATAAGATGTTCCTGCTCTTCGACATTTTTTTCGTTATCCACTTTCTCCAAGCACCCTCGGACAAAAGACGGCGTTGAAACTCCCTCGTGCTGAGGACACAGATAGCAGGTCAGGACGTAAGACGACAGAAGGTGTACCACTTACAATGTTTTTTAGGCACTGAGCATAAGGAATCTCGAGCATCTCGCGAGTATACGTCCTCCAGAGATGCACAGTCTTTTTGAACCCAGCGCCTGGGAACCAATCTGGAATATATTGAAGGAACGGGAATTGATTCTGTGGGAAACAAGTTATTGGACTGGTACTAGCCGAGACATGAAGATCATGAGCATACGACCATGAACGCCCAAGGAACCATCGCGAATTTCCCAATATTGTTTCCACGCTCAGAAACAGCGATATATGGATCATCCTTGGGTAAGACGTCAAGACCATAGTTGATCTTTGTAATGAGACCCCCAGCCATGCTATCGAACGCATATGATATCAGTCTGTCAAGGTAAAGTACCCGAAGGTAATGCGTACTTTTTGAAGTGCTCGACGAAGTCGTTTGGATTTTCTAGGAGTCGTTGAAGCAGGTGGTGCGCTATCTGTATTTGTTGCTGACGGAAACGAACGACAGCGTTAACATTGAGTTCTTGATGCACCAGGCGTCGCGCAGCACGCCTTGCATCAAAGGTAGCCCATCAGGTTGCCGAATGAAGAGCAAGAAACATTGTCACTTACCAGTAGCTACCTGAATGACGCGATACGAGTTCGAAAAAATATTCTGACACGATCAAGTAAACCCATACCATATGACGCCAGTCCAAAAAAGTTGTACTGCC
>RZIO01000002.1:469693-487957 GCA_004338095.1 Gloeostereum incarnatum
CTTGCAGTTCAATCGCCTCAATAACGCTCCGAAGAAAACGTAGACAACACGCGGATCTTACCTGCCTGAGTACAGGGTCGCCCTTTTCTCAAACAGATCTGTTACCACTTCCTGCGAGTTCAAGATGATTGTGTTGGTTCCAGCCGTCTTGACATTGATGATATCAGATCCTTCATCATACTTATCAATATAGCGGCTAGTGTGTGAGCTGAGAGAAAGTCGCACCAAGCTCCTCGCTCCATTTCTTATACGCCACCCAAGAATCCTTGGGGATTTGGAACAGATTCCCAACCAGAGGTATACCTGCACGGGAAGGCGGGAGCGGATAGGAGTGACGCTTCCTAGAGAAAATGAAGACAGCAGTGGCAAGAAAGGTCCCTGCTGCTAGAAAATCGATGAAAGAAAGTGTCATCGCTTTATCGACGGTTGTAGCAATGCAGGATACGGGGAGCGTGCCTCCTGGCTGGCGTGAGGTTAATGACCTGGTGGTCTCGTTGTAACGTAGCTAGCCTATCGTACGCGTATGTGGCGTATCTACCTCTGCCCTAATACACACATGACCCGGTCCGTCCCACTACTTGCAGCTGTCATGGAAGGATAGAACAGTCAAAGCCGAGCTGACATGCATCCCCACATGTCGAGAGAGTATTTCTCAGGTAGGAATTCCTAGTCGAACGGGATACATGAAGCAGATCTTCGAATATTAGAGTGGGGTTCATCAGCCAGGGTCGCAAGGAACGGGTGCAGCATTTATCCGTGGTTGAATGTGGATGTCATATGTTCGAGCAACTTGAAGCATTCTCGAGGCCATGCATGACTCGTCCCCGAAGTCGACCCACTGTCACCCCAGGGTCACCCAGGGCCATCGGGGGGGGGAGAACGTCTGTGCACGTGTCCCGGCGGGCGCCGGCCGTTCCAACCTTCAGTATACTTAATCCTCCGAGTCACCCGTCAATATACCTTGTGATACCTTCCACCTTCTGGACAGAGTCTGCCATCCCAACAGCCTACTGACGGTCGTACATCTGCGCCAAAACGAAAAGGAAAAAGCATTCATATGCTGGGAACACCATCTTGGCCCGTGGGGATGGGTTGTGTTTAGATATGGAAAGAAAACAAGCAAGCGTCTCAAAATGCACCGCCGAATTCAAACTCAGATTTTCTATGCCGTGACTTGTCCCCCGTGCAGAGAGTGTGGTTATCAGATTGAACTTGGACAACACCATCATGGCACCGCAACGCTCAAGAAACGAACGACGGTCTGACATCCTAGAAAATATCATCACTGCGGGAAATCTTGTGAAAGGAATTGGCGACGCCCTTCCCTTCCCTTACGTGAAACCAGCGTGCGACACCGTCCTAGGACTTCTCCAGATAGTCCAGGTATCATGCGTGTATGTCTACTTCTTGTGGCCTCTGAGATGAACATCCACACAGAGAGTAAATCGGAACGACACTGACCTACTCTCCCTCCGTGACGCCTGCAACGAAACAGTGGAGGCATTGCAAGCAGAAATTGACCAATATCCCGAGAGCGCTAGCCTTGATTTCATGAAGATGTGTCGCGATTTCCAAAAGCAAATTCCTTTCGCACCTGCTCCGCTTGAATCTCGTCTTATTTCTCGTTTAGCAAAGTACAAGAAGCTTCTCAAGAGATATCGACGATCATCGAACGCGATAGCCAGAACAGACTAAAGAGGATCTTGAGATATTTAAAGATTGCTAGGATCAGCCGCAAATTAGCTGAGGTTAAGGGACGCTTGGAAAATGCACGTGCCGACACCGCTGTAAGCACAGACCTCTCCGGAGTCGTCCCTTCTTCTGACCTGCAAATTTCTCAGCTCAGAGTCGCAGTTGGCACTCGAGTGGTAGCTACTGAGATCTTACAACATGTGACTGATCCTCGGTGCAGTGGTTTATCCCCACAGTCACTCCGAGACGAGGATGGCTTACTCGTAAGTGGCCCTATCTTGAGTCACTTCATCCCTTACAGTACTTCGTGGAAGCTCGGATCTTCTGAAGACTATGAACTGAAAAAAGTAGTGCAGCGATCACCGGGATCCTTCGTCTCTGTAGCTGTGGACAACAGACGTGAGGGAAAGATCGTTCTCGTGAAGACATTCACTGGCGCTGAACGTATCGCAGAGAAAGTAAGCGAACTCTTTTAGGGATTCTTCCCTCCGATGCTAATGGAAATAAGCACCGGCTAGCGACGATAAAAGCCAATGCCGGTTTAATGTAAGTATAAAGATTGAGCCTACTATCCTTGATCATTGGACTCACATTCTCCGACGCGTTCACCGTTATTAGGCATCCGAATATCTTCAAGATGATTGCAACCTCATCCACCCGAACCCACTCAAAGTTTGTTGTCTTTGAAGGGTGTAAGCAAAAAAGGAAAATACAGAAGCCGAGAACAGGTTATCTTACAAGTGTCGTGTTAGCGTCAATTGAAAGGAGCAAGATGCCATTCGCGGCCGCTTTAGACAATGATCTACTTCAATGTGTTGCGCTGGGCACGCAGATGGTGCGCCTCCTACTCTAGTCCCTGAATCCTGAATTGACCTGTTTTTCTGGTTAGGTACACGACGTATCGGTGAGGCCCAAATTATAGTCGACCACGCACGAATTTTAACCCTAGCATCCTTCTAGTCAGGCTTAATCTTCCTTCTTTATGCGCAAAATGTACGAATCAAAAATCTTAGTGTTCAGGTGCGTTCTTCACGGTGCAGGAGGGAGCTCCGGTCTCACTTGAGTCTTCTCTGAGTCATTGGATGTGATGTTCTCTGGAGACCGCTTTCTTATCATGATCAACCCGATCGTTCAGCGAGACTCGGCTCTTGACAGTGGCAATGACATCGTCGAAGAAACTTTGGACTCTGAACTCGAGCTCGAAGAGGAATGGACGGTTTTGAACCGATTATGCGAACGAGTGAGCTCTTCTTACAGGAAAAGGCCCAACATTCAGAACTTAAATGACATTGCAGACATTATTAGATGCCAATCAGGTCATATATCGTACGTCCGCATTATAGGTTGATGATGTAGGCTTTTACGGAGCTGCTTACAGAGGATGAGGCCCTTCGAGATCCGAATATAGCACTAGCATTATTGTTAGCTGCGGCTAACACAGGGTGCCGTCGGTACCCGAGTGCTCCATTGGATGAAACGAAGTCTGTTGAAGAAATCACTGCCCACCGCCCTCGTCGCGAGTTCATATGGAGCGATGTCCAACGTGGTACCTCAACGTTGGAATCTGTCTCAGAGGATTGTCAACAGGTTTTGGACCTTTTTCGTCGGCAATCTTCACTTCCTATTAGACATCTGGATGGTCCGAGAGCCTCACTAATGCCGCATCGATGTCGAGGGTACGCACGAGAAGAGATTGCATTATCCATTCTTGTAAGTGCCAGTGCAGTCATTTTACACACTACACCTTCTCTGCATGAGATCTGCTCTATATGCGGAGAAATAGTCCTTGAGGCAGACCGTTTCGAGTGTCGCTGTGGTGCTCAAGGTGATTCTCGTTGACCACTGCGAGCATTGGCGATTTGATAAGTTTCCGGCCAGTTTATGATGGGGAATCCGAGACGATTCAGTGCAAGATCTGCTCAAAATGGTCTCATTTAGCTTGCAACGTCCCCGGGCCTCGAGCCCTGAGCAAGATCTTCCGTTGTTCGGATTGTTATTACAGTGTTCGTATCGCTGGAAGTAGAGGCAGAGAAGTTTTTTCTACTGCCAGTGACATCTTACAACACTGCTGTGACCGACAGCCACTCCGATACGATGAATGGCTTACTCGTAAGTGGCGCTGTCTTGACTCACTCCATCACTCACAGTACTTCAAAGAATCTTGAGCCAGGAAAGTCTAAAATATGACAGCTATAGATCTAGCGAAGACACCCTCAGTCCGTAACCGACGTGTAGTCTCGCTCGGTATGTGGACCTCCCGGCGTGGGGAGATCAGTCGGTGGTCCTTCGAAAGTCCTTCCGGGTAGGCTATGGGAGGGAGGTAACATTGAGGTAACGTGCTCCGTGGCGCCGCTCTGCCCTACATACATACATGCTTGTGCACTCTAATGTGCTTCAAGGAACAATGGGTCCGATGAATCTGACGAGTGGATTATCCATGGTTTGACCATCGATTGCAGCATTTTGAGTAATTAGAGTTTTCTGTGGGTGGAAGAAATGTCCAAGGCCAGCCGGCGTGGACTTATCTGCGACAGGACCCTGTAGCTCCCGACGTCCGTGATAGCCCTATACATGGATGATTTATTGGGAATCGGGATGAATATTCGTTGAATTGCCGTATAAGATAACCTACATATTTGAAGCTCATGCGCCTCGCTGTAAAATTTTATCGATCACATAAAATCTGATCACTTTCATTCCCAACCACCACCATGGCCGCTACAATCCGTCTCCCTTTTTTGTCTGGGCAACCCCCTGCTTGATATGCAGGTCACCAGCGATGAACTCCTCAAAAAATACGACTTGAAGGCCAACGATGCTATCCTTGCTGATGAAAAACACCTCCCAATGTGAATTGCAACTACCCGTCTTAAAGGAGTGAATCGTGAAATATTGAACCATGTACTAGCTACCAGGAGGTCGTTGAGAACTATGAGGTTACCTATGTCGCAGGAGGGGCTGCCCAAAACGCTGCTCGTGGCGCGGCTGTATGTATTTCATGCCATGCGTTGTTCGGTTGCTCACTAAACTGTCGTGTCTGTAGTACATCCTTCCTCCCAACTCGGTCGTTTACACCGGATGTGTGGGTGATGACGATCTGGCTGAGCTGTTGAAGGCAGCCAACAAACGTGAGGGTCTCAACGAGGTGTATCAAGTCAAGAAGGGAGAGCAGACTGGTGCTTGCGCTGTCATTATCACCGGCCACAATCGGTAATATCACTCTCTTTCTTCTTGTATCCTGTGCTAAATGAAGGGACAGTTCTTTGGTCACCACGCTCCGTGTCGCTGAAAAATTCGACGGTTCTCATTTGGAGACCCCCGAGGTCGCTCCTCTTATCGACTCCGCAAAATACTTCTATGTAGAGGGCTACTTTCTCACCCACGGTACCGCTACCGCTACCGCCCTCGCTAAGAAGGTTTCAGCTGCCGGAAAGGTACTCTTGATTTTACTCTCCCTGCGGCAACGTCATTATTCTCTCTCTTAGACCTTCGCGATCAACCTTTCCGCCCCTTTCATCCCCCAATTCTTTACCCAACAGCTCTCCGAGATTCTTCCCTACTGCGACATCGTCATCGGCAACGAAGCAGAGGCTGAAGCATGGGCTAGTGCCAAGGGGCTGTCTGACCCTAAGGACCTCGTGGCCGTCGCAAAGAGCATCGCGCTCCTCCCCAAGTCAAACTCTTCGAGACCTCGGACGGTTATCCTCACTCATGGTGCGGAGAGCACCGTTGTCGTGAGCTCGGACTCTGGGGAGGCTAAGATCCACCCTGTGCATGCATTGAAGAGTGAGGACATCGTGGACACTAACGGTGCTGGAGATGCGTTTGCTGGTGGATTTTTGGGTGCGCTCGTCAGTGGGAAGAGCCTTGATGAGTCCGTCGATGTGGGTCATAAGATGGGTGCGATGTGTATTCAGCTCGTAAGTCCTCGTTCTCCTTTCTTCTCCTATTCATGTGATTTCTGACATGACATGTGCAGGTTGGTCCCCAGTATAAGTGGGCCCAAGGTTCAAGTACTTTAGAGGCTTTCGGAGCACATAGAAGAAGGAAGAATTCAAGATCTGTAGCATTACCCCCTGTCGCTTTCAACAGAGCGGCTGGACCTTTTTTTTTTCGCATTGCAATATCTCTGTATATCTGCTCTCCACAGCACTGTAGCCTGCATTTGCATCACAATGCATTTTTCAACTTGTACCCCAGCCAGGACATGGTGCTCTAGATATTGGTGCCACATTCTGATGAAGTGCACCGCGAAGAGCGTGTACTTTCGAAAGGAGGATTGCTCTTAGCAATGTATGTTTGAGAGACCCCAGTAGCGTCTGGTGGCGTCTGGTGGGTACTATTTAGATTGATGTGGCGTCGCTTTCGGTCGAGGGAGATTTTCAGATGTATTTTGTGGAGGCTAGATGTCCTCCAAGATTTATGCCAGTGGGCCGAACGTGTTGACCGAACCGCCACCGAGGCGCTCGAGTTCCTATTCCAGCCATCTTTCGGGTGAATTGGCATGCCGTCCGGACGGATTCGCTTTCAGCCTTTGACGGCTTCGTCATCGACGGCGACGCTGTGCATGCTTGATATGTATTGATCATGCAATCTTTTCTTGAAGGCCTTGGCTCCTAGTTGTTCACGACCACCATCTTTCTCATGATCCCTACCTCGCAGTAGAAGTACTTAGAACAATGTCATTCCTCGGTATTTTCTGGCGCCAATTCCGCGCTCTGTTCTGGAAGAATTCGATCGTGCTCGCGAAGCATCCATTTGTGCGTCATATATGAATGTCGCGTAATTCATTGACAGATACTTCTGTGCAGTTAAATATCCTTCGGTGCTTCTTGCTGCCTGTGGCGTTTGGGATCTTCCTTGCAGTCGCGCAATTATTCCTGGTGAAGCCAAATGATGTGAGTAGTACTGGATACACATAAATGGTCGTGCTAAGACAAGACCAGTATGGTATAGGTTCTCCAGCTCCAGTCGCCTCTTTGAGGGACCAATTTGATGGATCCCTGGCTCTGATATGGACGGACGCGACGGACGGCTCAGGCTCTCCTTCACCAACCGAGATCATGGCTCGAGTTACTCGTGACTTTACCTCTTCCCAACTAGCCTCGATAAGACAGGTCTCTACTCCTGCAGAGATAGCCAGCTCGTGCCCTCAGAACTTCAATTTGTACTCGGAATGTTTCGCGGGGATTGAGTTCTACCAGATAGGACAAGAGTCTGTGAACTACAGCATCAGAGCCGACGGTGGCTTGTTTCATATCGACGTGTACAGACACACGAGTGATTTTGAATTAAGGATTCTGCCCCTGCAATGGGCAATAGACCAGACAATCGTGGAGCTTCAGACAGGGGTGGAGTTGCCAACCCCAATGGAGTGGCCATTCACACAAGAGACGAACGAGGAGCAGGACACCAGGATTCGATTGAGTAACAGCTATCTCTTTGGTTGATGTGCATCATAGACTGACACTATTGCAGGCTACATCCGTGGACTGAGGACGCTTTTGGTCCTTGCTCTGTTCGTCTGCTATATTGGGATTGCGTACCAACTTCCTGGTGCCGTGACAGCCGAACGAGCCAGTCTCGTCACCTCGCACATGAAGGCTATGGGTCTCCTAGATTCTGCTCGGGTGCTGTCGGTTTTTGTTTCTCACTTGATTCGGGCATATGCTAAGCTTTACTTAAACAGCTCGTGGCACCTCAGCATAACGCTCTCCTACCTCCCGGCTTGGGTCATCGTCTCCCTTGTCTGGCGTTATCGAATCTTCTCCGAGACAAACGTTGGGATAATCCTCGTAGTACACCTTCTCTTAGGCCTAACTTTAGCCTCGTGGTCGTTCTTCGTCGCAGCCCCCTTTGGAAAGAGCCCGCAGCTCGCAGCCGTCGCATCCACATTCCTCGGGATCGTGTTTGCCATCCTCGCCCTCGTGTTGAACTCCGCAGGAGACGGAGCGGCGTTTATCTTCTCTATCTTGTTCCCACCCGGCTTCTACATCTTCGCAATCCGAGCGATCTGTGGATGGGAGAATAACTTGCTAGGCACCAATGCGGTCCAGCCTGATCCGGACAGTGGTCTGAGATTGATAGTCGTTATCATTGCTGCGGTCATTGATGTCTTTCTCTGGCCCGTTCTTGGAGTTCTCTTGGAGAGGAGGCTGTACGATCCGCGAAATCCGTCCAAGAAGAAGGGGAAAAAGGAGGCCTTGGAGAAGGGAGAGCATGTTCTTCCAGCAGATACCGCGATCTCGATCAAGAACTTGAACAAGACGTATACGACGTCGTTTTTCCGGCCCAAGGACAACACAGTCACGGCGGTATCAGATTTGAGCTTTGATGTACCAAAGTATGGGATGTTCGTGCTGTTAGGATCCAATGGGTGCGTAGCATAGCAGTATGGTTTCGCTCTTCACATGTTTATGCTAAACTAGGGCGGGAAAGTCTACCACACTCTCTATCATAGGCGGACTCGCAGGTCGCACTGGCGGCTCTGTCTTATTTGAGGGAGGAGTCGACACTCCTGGACGAGGTGTATTGGGAATCGTTCCTCAAAAGAATGTCCTTTTTTCCGGAGTTGACATGCTATCAAACTCTCAGAGTATGGCGGGCAGTCAAGTGGTCGGAAAACTCAGAAGAGGACGAGGACATTGTACAATTGCTCAAAGACTGCGATTTGGAGAAGAAAAAACACTCCAACGCCAATACACTTAGCGGCGGACAGAAGAGAAAGCTGCAGCTTGCTATCGGACTGATCGGAGGATCTAAAGGTATGCTTTCCCTAACCCTTCTCTGTTGATTACCGTTTGTTGACGTCCGTTAGTTGTCCTTGTCGACGAGGTATGTCTATTACAGCGTTTTGGTAACTGCGTATTTATGTCGAGGACGTGTAGTGCACCTCCGGAGTGGACCCGCTATCTCGCCGATCGTTGTGGCGTACTCTGACCTCCATGAGGAATGAGCGGACAATTGTGTTCACCACTCATGTGCGTGCCTTTTCGACTTTCATGATGCGTGATTTGACCGCTGCCGCAGTTCTTGGATGAAGCTGATCTGCTCGCGGACAACATCGCCATTCTCGCAGCACCTGGAAAGCTTATCGCGGAAGGCTCGCCGGTCGCTCTCAAGCGTGACCTTGGCGCTGGTTATATTATCCAAGTCTCGTTTAACAGTGTCACAGAAAAAGATTCAGGGAGTCCTCCGGCCGAGTTATTGAAGCAGATACACGTTCATGCGCCTTCAACCTACGTTACAATGTCCACGCCAACCCAAGCTTCGTTCCACCTCAGATCGAAGGACACAGCTGTCGTACAGAAGGTTCTCGCTGATCTTGATGCATCGAAGGAGAAATGGGAGATCACCTCGTATGACGTCATGGGGACCACTATCGAGGACATATTCCTTGACCTCATGAACAAGAGCGAGCGTGATAATGTCGTTTCAGACGAAGAATTCAAAACTGAATATATCCCCCATGATCTCTCCTTCAAGCAGCAGCCTCTAGAGCTCACTAGCGGTCATTTGACGTCGCCGTTGCAACATGCAGTTACGATCTTCTACAAGAGGTGGCTCATTGCTCGCCGAAGCTGGCTGACACTAGCACTAGCGGTTCTAGTCGCTATCGCAGGATGCACAATCCCTCTAGTATTTGTCACTTCGAGGCAGGCGGCTTGCGTTCGTCAGTTGGCTACAGCTGAGACCGCATACGTGCCTCTGTTTCTTCCTCAATCGCCAGTGCTTCCGATATCATTTTCCAATTCCTCGTTCGTTTTGACGACACCTCCAGATATCCTGAGGACGCTGGGGAACAACACTGCGTTGCTTAATGTCCGAAACATCGAAAACAACTCAACCTTTGTCGATTTTCGTCAATCGCGATTTCCGCAATCTATCTCTGGGTGGAATTTCCTTGGACTTAGATTCTGGGTCGTCATTGGTCGCATGGGAAGCGACTGCCCCTGGCTATACCGGGCCAGTGATGCTCAACCTTGCGACAAATGTGTTGTATAACAATGCTCTCAACTCGTCGGGGCAGTCTCAGGATACACCCCGGATCATTCGCGCTACGTTTGAAAGCTTTCCGCCCATATTAGCAGGCACATTATCTGCTCTGAGATGGGTCGCTTTCTTTGGGGCTGCAATGGTAAATCTCTTTGCTTATGCTGTCCGATGAAAGTTTAAATATGACCCGTTTTTTGCAGGCTGTGTATCCCGCCTTCTTCGCGTTATACGTGTCCAAGGAGCGACGCTCTTCGGTGCAGGCGATGCAATTTTCTAACGGATTGTCAAATCCCATTGGTCTTTGGCTAGGACACCTTGCCTTTGACACTATTTTCTCTGTCATCTCAGCAACCATCATTGCCATAGTATTCGCAACGGCGTCAAACCAGTTCCACGGTGTTGGTCTTTTCGTAAGTGTTTCGCCATTCCCGTTTCTGTTGGCGGACGTTGATTCTTCCTAAGTGGGTCGTGATGGTGTTATACGGAATCGCAGGAACGTTGTTCGCTTATGTTGGATCTTTACTCGTCGAGTCTCCGCTGGCTGCTTTCGCCACCGTGGCAGGTTATCAAGTCATTATTTTTGTAGTAGGTGTACCCCCGCCTTGGTTGTTCACGACTGTATTAATCTTTCTTTTTCAGCTTTACTTGGCCGGCTATCTTCTTACTTTGACCTACGCCAAGACATCCGATGCTGGAGATATTATAACGATCATACACTTCACCATGTCGATCCTGGCACCAGTGGCCAGTGTGGTAAGTTTCCATAATTTCACAGCTGTGTATCTCTCATTCAAGGCGTTGGATACATCTAGATTCGAGCGGCTTTAGTATCCGTGAACATGTTCTCCTTGTTATGCTCTGGCAATGAGCCTGTCAGCTCCTCTCAAACCGGGACTATCATGCGATATGGTGGACCCATCTTGTATCTCTTTGTGTATTCGTTTGTACTCCTTGGAATCCTCGTCTGGGTGGATTCCGGTTCTGCTTGGCGCGAAAAGTTCTCTGGGTTCCTCCATCGCTCACGCTCAACATCGCATAACCCAAGTTCTCGGGGACAGGATGTCGCCGACGAAGCCAAGGCGGTATCGGAGTCGAGTGACATTCTACGAGTACTCAATGTCTCCAAGTCGTTTGATGGAAAGACGGTCGTGGATGACGTCAGTCTTGGAGCTTCTAGAGACACTGTCTTTGCGTTGCTGGGCCCGAATGGTGCTGGGAAGACTGTGAGTGTATGTCTATTTCTTATCTATGCATTTTGTTGATGTGTTTCTATCTGAAGACCACTTTCAATATTATCCGTGCGTTGCTTGCCGTTTTGCATCTCTTGCATTCTGACGACACAATTAGGTGGAGATGTCGTTCCAGACAGCGGTGATGTTCTTATAGACGGCACTTCAGTCATTAGCCACCCTCGCACAGCTCGGTTTTTCTCTGGGAGTCTGTCCCCAGTTCACCGCCATCGATTCTCAGATGACAGTGCGCGAGCATCTTGTCATATATGGCCGTCTCAAAGGCCTGGGAAAAGGGGAGGGATTACAGGCCAACATCGACTCTTTGCTCAGAGGAACGCGCTTAGATATATACGCCGATAGGCTTGCTAGTAGACTTTCAGGAGGAAATCAAAGGAAGCTTTCATTAGCGATCTCTCTGATAGGTACGCGCCGTTCATTCACTAGTCCCTTTTTGAATTAGCTGACAGACATGGGGGGTAGGGAACCCATCCGTCGTTCTCATTGATGAGTTCTCCACCGGCATAGATGCTAAGATGAAGAGAGACATGTGGGCGACCTTAAGGACAGTGGCGCAGGGGAAGGCTGTCATCATCACGACGCGTACATATCTTCCTTTGTTTTGTCTTGCAAGTTGTGTTCTGATTCCTTTACAGATTCCATGGAAGAAGCTTCCGCATTGGCCAACAAAGTAGGCATTATCGCAAAGAAGATGCTCGCGGTCGGCACGACCGAATCCCTATCTGCCCGCTATCCAACCTATGAGATCCACTTTGCATGTCGGACGCGGGAGGAGGTGACCAGGGCTCAGGTTCTCATGTCGCATGTGCCCGACTCGCGAATGGCGGACGACGTCGCGACGCGGTTTGAGGTGCCTATAGGCTCGTCGTCGTCGCTGTCCCAACTATTCCATATTCTCTCCACGCATGGGGATTTCGCCGAATTCACGGTGGAGAAGGCCACGTTGGAGAGCGTGTTTTTTGAAGGTGATCAGGGAGAACAATGTCGAAGAGGAGAATGAGGAGAATGGGGAGAGGCCAAGGAGGGTTTGGTGGAGGAAGAAATAGATGAACTGGTCGTCATATCTGCAAGTTATATGTCACTCCTTGCTCTCTTGCTTTTAGATCATTAATGTTGGAGTGGTCCGCACTTGAATCATACATGTAGAGTACTGCTCGTCGGACTTTGCGCCACACTGGGAATGATAACACGAAAACACAGTTGATTGTCCGATTATGAATGCAACAACAGTAACAACAGATAGACAGGATAGACAAAAAAAAACTTAACCCGATGATCCCGGAAGAGAAAGAGCACAACAATTAAATACTTGAAGCAATGCGTTAGTATGTGTAGATTTGATGCATAGATGGGGCCGACAGATGGAAATGAGCGTGTGAGGGATAAATAGCGGTATGTGTTGATATGAGATCTATGCCGGTTTGACCGTCTGACGAACAGCAATGTCTCAGTCACAAGCCAACGGCGAAGGAGAAGGACAAGAACGCACCTTGGTCGCTTGCTTGACCAACATCTGTTTGCGCATGTAATGTGCCGCCCGTTTGATGTCGGCGATGAGGAACGTGGGGATGAGGACTGCCATGACTGGCGCCGCGATCTTCCAGAAGCTGTGTGGATATGCATGAGCGTGAAGGGAATGTTTGAAGGGAAGAGAAGGGGCATACAAGGCATCAGAGTTTTCTTGAACAGACCACATGGGATCAAAGTTCATGCCCTACATAACGATAACTCTCAGCACTGACAGGAACTTGAGAAAGACAGCGACGTACGAAGTAACCGGTAAGGATTGTCAGCGGCATGCAGATGAGGGTGACCAAGGTCAGCTTTCGCCTAGACAAGGAAGATCATTAGCATCAGGTCCTTGACATGGGGGACTGTATACTACGCACATAACTTCGTTCATCTCATACGATGTCATCTGCAAAAGGATGCGTCAGTCCCCTCAAACAACACGACAGCGGGAAACAACGCACGTTGAAAGCATAGCTTATCAAATTCTCCCCGATGTTGGCGAACATATCCAAGCTGGTGAGGATGTACTCCATATGGTCGTGCACGTCGGCGAGATAAATCTTGGACCTGTGGCTCATGAAACCGATAACAGGTCCTTCGTGCTGCTCCTGGAGAGCGGCGACGCGATCCAAGTCGTACCGACGCAGACCGTAGACGAGAGTCTTGATCGGCTCGAGGGTCCGCTTGTGAAGGATAAGATCGCCTGAGAGGATGTGGACTATGAACCAAAGGAAGTGAATAACAGAGAGCTGACGAAGAGCGAAAAAGAACACTGACGGTCTCGGACGACGCTCATCTTAGCCCGCAAGAGGATCTGACGCTCAAACATCTCAATCTTGAGATGATATGCATCGATGACCTCCAGTGCCCTGTCAACGACTGGAATAGGTATCAATATTAGTAGCATGAGGATCAAGGCACTTGTACGGACTTAGGTCAATCAAACTCTCTACAAGCAAGGAAGGGTCTGCGGTCTTGCGCAGGCCAGTATCGCGGTGTGAAAGCCGGGTACCGATGGGCTCCGTAAAATCCGTTCGTCCGGTGGGAGTTTTGTGGATGGAAATGACCGTGCCTGTTGCGCATGTGAGGAAGAAGAATGAAAACGGAAGCACTTCACTGACCATCACGCAGAAGAAAGATGTACATGGACGTGACGCGCACGTTGATACGTTCTCCCTTCTTCAGTACCTCTAGAGCGGCTTCTTCCTCCAATCGCCGCTGTTTGTTGTAACTAACCTGTCAAACGTGTTAGATGAAAACTACCAAAGAGAACAATAAGATTCACGGGGTCCGTCAACTTGGACACAAGGTTAAGCGGGTTCCCAAGTGAAGACGAAGAGCTTTGCTTTCTTTCCAAATCCCGCCTGCTGTTTGGGAGAAGCGGCTTTCGTCTCCAGAGTTTCGTTGATCTGCGTGAGTTAACGCCAGACCCGAATACCGTGGCTTCATCCTCGCCGAACTCACCGGTTTGGCCATTTTGGCGCAGCTCATACCCCTCCTTATCCTCGTCCATGCCCAGGGGCGAGTCGGACCGAGGGCCACCAGTAAGAGTCGAGCCTTCAGCGGCGGAGCTGGTTGTTAGGATCTCATCGGGGTCTGCCAGCTCATGGCAAAGAACATGGAGGAAGAGATGCTTGGAGTAGTAATCCGCCTTCGAACGTGTCTGTCTGCGCGAATGGAAGACATCCTCCAAAGCCAGGGGATGTAAATCTGCCTCATGTTAGCTATGATTAGAACGAAGAAGAGAAAGAAGCTCACTCACCATACTTGATCGCCACCGCCTTGAGGACGTCCCAGGACATGCCGGCGATGTTGATCCACCGTACTTTGACCCACGGTTCACGTTCACTGGCCCCGGGGTCATCGAGGTAGTTGATGAACTCCTTATTCGTCATTTTCCCGAAGCTGCTTCGGACAGAGGAATAGTCCGACACTTCTATGACACAGTCCTGTCTCAAACCTCCGAATTGTAGGTCTGCAGATGCCCGCCGAGGGTCAATGCCTGGTTCGGCACCAGCTCGGCGACCAATAAAGGTCGAGCCAGTACGATGCATGGCCATGACCTTCCTGACCGTCGCTCGGAACTTATCTACCGGTCTCCGAGTAGGTTGCGATGTCGGTGCTGGCCTGGGGGACCTCACCGATGTCTTCGACGGAGACAAAAACATAGTAGCTCTTGGTGTAGAATGAGGTTCAATGACATTAACAGACGGCTGTGGGACGCCAGCAGCAGCAGAGGGGACATGTTGTCCGCGAGAGTAAGTTGGTGATATCGGGGGGACGTCGAGGTCGTCGTCACGGGCATAAATGTCGTCCTCAAGGTCGGGAGTCAAAGACCGTCCCTCAGAGTCGCTGAAGCTGTTCTCGCGGGGCATCCTGGCTTCAACTGCAAGGGAGGATCAGTCCGACCAAGAAGTACAAAGAAGAGGAACAATTTTTGATTGTAGTAGCGCCCATGAGAGCCTCAAGGCGCGCGGGGTTGATCAAATTTCTAAATCAGGAATATCTAAAAAAAAGCTTCCACAGCTTTCTGTGGCGGGCGGCGTGTTCCTGAGGCGCGAGCAATGTTCCCTAGCGACCATTTATGATAGAACGACTGTCTTTGGTCTACTTATAGGAGATTAGGTCTGAACTAGTACTCAAGTCTTCTGAAACAGTATGCAGGTAACTTAAGTAGAAGGATAGTTGCACCTGGCATGGTTCAGCATGGTTCATCGGGTGTGACGTTGATCCTCGCCTTCCTCCTGTTTCATAAGGACGCCGGCAATCGTCACACTGTGTCACCACCGTGTTTATGACCCTGTCTCTCGACGCACAGTACTATAAGCTGTCCTTCTAGAGGGGTGCTGCAGCATGGAGCTTTGTCCCGAAAGTCCATCCTCCATCCTGAATTCTGATCTCAAAAGCATCCCTCGTCCTTCAAGTTCAGCTCATTGACAACGGCAACATGTTCAATCATAAAGGTCTAGTCGTTGAAGCTAAGCTCAGGCACTCCTCCCATACCACCGTGTCTCTCCCGAAGACGAAGAATAAGGTGTCACCGCCCTGTACGATCTCTCCAACGTATGGATGACTCCCACCCACGCCTTAGGGGTCAGGAACGAAGGACTGACTCTCCTGGGATAGGTTTCCTCTCTGGGAAGGGAAGAAGACTTAGAAGTAGCCAATGCAAAGGAGGAATCTCGTCACGGACGAACTACATAACTTCCAGGTCTATGCGGTGCGGCCGAGCTCCTCTTTCGGAGGGTCGGCAGGAGAAGGGTTCACTTTATCCCAACGGAGCGTGCGTTACGGATTTGAAGCCGGTGGGGGAGGAGTTGTGAAAGATGCGGAGACCAGCAATTGCGTCGAAGCTGGAACATTACTAGCATGTCCTCATGATCGGTGAAGTTCGTCCTTTTGCCTTTGTGCTATGAATCTAACGACGACCGTTCAATAAAGATGAGAGAATGACTTCGCGATCATCCATAAGCTTGGAGTCCGGCACACCACCACTGTACTGTCGTTGGGGCGTTCAAGCCTAACCAGCTTTGCGCGTTCCATCAATACAACCTGTCGCTTCGGACGATTCGATCGGTTCCTCTGCCTCATATGGAGAAGTGGGCTTGAGAGCTTCCTGGATGGGCATTCGGTGACCTGTTCAGATACCTCTGTACGATCCCAAGCGTGTACTCTGCCTTATGAAACATCCATCAACGTCAAGAGGGAAACCCTATTCACCCAGATATAGGTCAACGCGTTTATTAAAGACGGGACCACCATTTGAAGTTTTAGAGCCGTAAAGGTGTCCGTAGCCCTCAGTGGGAGCGTGTCAAGAATGAGGACTGCATGAGTGCCCTGTTCGATATCTGATCTGACGAGGGCTGTACTCAGAGCTCCCGGGAGTTTTGCACGCGGTCCGATACCCTTTAGACTGCTGGCAGATCTTTGCGATCCATATTCACTAGAGTTGTGGACGTCAAGTGAGGGACTTGACAGCCTGAGCCGAGGGCAGTGAGCAGATAGGATGGGATCACTACGCAACTTGAACGCGAAAACCGCCTTCGGCAGCACTCTGAGCTCTGAAGGACTATTTTTTCCGTCAATAGGCAAACCCAACCCACTGAAACAATGATCGCACCACACGCGTGGTGCCACGTACGGTACGGATTGGCAATGGATGCTCCATACCGCTCCATAGTTCGTTGGGAATTGGGATTATTTAAGATGACAGGAAGCCCAATGTTCAGTTAATTGACGCGAGATATAGCAATACAGACTGTAGTCGGAAATAGGCCTGTACGGAACATTCGAGTGCAGCATTTTGAGAGACATCGATCAGCTATAAGGGTCGGGGGATCTCTCACCAAGTGAACGATGTCGGCGAAGTCGATGCTTCCACCACCAAACAAAAATAAATTTGGCAACGTGGCGTGTCTACGGTTGATCGGACCGAGGTTAGGGGTCGCCGCTGGCACCTCGGACCTTGCTATTTCGGTGTATACGAATAGCTGCTAAAAACGACTCTTGTAGACGAACAGGTTGCGAGCGAGATGAGGATACAAGTGGCGCCGGAATCTTAATTCGGAGGGGATGGATATGTGGGGTGATGACAAAGATAAAATCTGAGCGACAGATAATGGTCGCAGCATCTCGTCCACCGAGGAACCATCACAGAAGGTCAGAGGCTCCATGTAGGAAAAATTAGAGGGAAATAGCGGCAAAGCGGACGTATGGAATATGTACGGAATAGGTCAAAAAAAGGACAAAACACGAGATTTGCACTTGTTGCCGTACTTTTTTATTTCTATTTCCTAAAAAGCGGTTTTAGCATTGTGGGGACTTTACTTTTAGCAAGGTGATTTCAAATAGCCACCTCGCGACGAACAATCTTCGCGTCGCGCGACTTCCTCTGCCAGCACAATGAACATCATACCAGTGCCCGACGACCGTGACTGTCACCTCAAACGCGCAACCGAGCTCTTTGTCTACAGATATCACATCTTGAAACAATGATCCATGCTGTAGAATCAGACCTCGAATACGTCACTCTCGAACTTGGATACCAGCCTTTATAAGACAGGTCGGCAAATACATTCAATGTTCTCTCTCCCTTTCCTCATCTTCTAATACCGGCTGGCTCGGCATTGCTCTCTTTGAATTCGGCGGGTCCGATTCAAATATACTCCAACGTTCAACTTCATGCACTACTCTGCGATCGTTTTCGGGCTGCTCGCCTTGTCAGGTGTGGCTAATGCTGTCCCTATCGACGAGAATCATCAGGGAGATGTAACGACGGTACGTCAATGCAAGTTTTCCGTCCGAGCTCTGACTGAATGCATTGCCTAGATTTCTGTGGCGTCAAGCGTGAGGATTCCTTATTTTTGTTCGCCATCCATTTGTATTGATCTAGTTATTATCTCGCAAGCTTCAAGCACGAGTGAGTACTGCAACTTGTATTCCAAATGCTCCCATTAATACTCACTCTACTAACGTCATCTAGGGTCCAACGGTACGATATAAAGTCTTTAAATGTACATGTGGTAATCTGACTTATCCCGTCTTGTGTGTAGAGCACGAAAGCTACGGTGGGTTCTCTTGTCGTTCCTTTGTGTTTGGTGACCGGCTAATGCTACATACTCTACAGACGGGAAAGAGTGTAAGCTATCCTACACGATCATACGAACATACTTAATGACACTGTCACCCGCAGACGACCGCCGCGGCAAGTTCAGGCACTGGAAAAGCCACCTCTGTGGCAGCATCTAATACGTCAGGGAAGCCGTCATCAACCGGGTCTTCCGCCGCCGCCGCCAGCACGTCAGCAGGCACGAAT
>RZIO01000002.1:488060-498334 GCA_004338095.1 Gloeostereum incarnatum
CTAACTCGACGAAGGCTGGAAACTCCACGGCTTGTCCACGTACGCTTTCCTGTCCTTCATTGACGAATGTTCTGAATGTTTTTTTCTCCGAAGGGGCCCGCGAACCTGCTACTGACGACTTGTCAGACAAATACATCATCAACTACTTAGACAAAGACATTAAAACACTTCAAAAGGAAATCCAAGGCTTCAAGCCTCCTCAAGGCAAATGTTTGCAGATTCAGACGAGCGAACCAGTACTTCTCGTAGACACTCCATCCAAAAAGTACCAGATCTACATCGGGTATCTGGACAAGTTGATCGTCGAAGAGGTCCTCAATCCGTTGAAGAAAGAAAGGAAGTTGTCGTACTCAACTGCGACCTGGTCTATCGCAGACGCCGAGCCAGAGACCGTAGTGCAAGAAACAGCTCCATGGTAAATATTGTCGATTCAAACCAGCACGCATGATTCATTTGTGGCTTTTAGGTCCCTAGCCCGCATTTCTCAGGAGGGGCCTCTGCAGAATCTGGGCCTTATGAGTAACCGCGTAACGAAGCTAGACTGGAAATTTCCCCACAAAGCCGACTGGGGCAAGGATGTTCTCGTAAGCTTCTTTGTGTAGTCCCCTTCCGCCTAATCTCATGGTGCCGTGTTGCTCAGATCTATGTCATTGACACCGGCGTTCGAGGGACCCATAACGAGTTTGGTGGACGCGTTGAAGCAGGGCATACCATCGAGAGTAGTGTGGCCTCTGTGAGTGACACCATTTCCTTTAGCACTTGAATACTTAGTTTATAAAATCTCCACAGGGAGAAGCAACTACTGATGCTCATGGGCATGGAGTAGGCTTTCTTCTTGTGCCGATAACTTGAACTTAACTGACGTGCACGATAATTAGACTGCAGTGGCCTCTGCAGCTGCTGGCAAGACTGTGGGAGTAGCTAGAGAAGCTACGATTGTCCCGATAAAGGTCTGCCACTCACAATGCCAACGATAGTCATTTCGTCATCTAAATGTCCTTCCTAGATCTCAAACTCGAGGAGCACTGTAGACTCTACTCATTTACTTCAGGCCTTGAACTGGGTAAAGAATGATATCTATCATACACGAAGCGCTACGAAAGCAGTTATCAACGCCAGCTGGTCAATACCTCGCACCGACGCAGCTCAAGCGATTATTCAGGTCGTGAGTGATATTCAGCAGAACAGTGTATGTACGTATCTTGACGGGATGCATCGCCGCAGATAGCAGACGTTGTCAAAGCGCACATTATTGTTACAGCGGGTAATGAAAAAAAGAACGATGTGAGTACCGCCTTCTTGTACCTATCATGTTTTGACCGTTGTTCATTTGTTAATTTGTGTCGTGTAGTGCGACAGACTTATCACCAATGAGAAGTTAGTTGCTATGGTGGGTGGAATAGACCATAAAGACAACGACGTCTATAATTATGGACCTGTGCGTATATTTCCGCGATTTAATGAGTACCATTCTGACAAGAAGTAATCCAGTGCGTAAATATACATGCACCAGCAAGGAACATCCGTCTTGCAAAGCACGACAGTGACGACGTAAGGCGCTACCCTCCGTGTTTCGTTGTTGTCCTCAATTCCTTTCTTTTTGTCTTAGGGATACAAGTGGGCTCATGGGACGTCCTTTGCTGCGCCTCTTGTGGCAGGCGCTGCTGCCTCTGAATGTTCGTCGCCACATATCTCAGATTAATACGAGCTAATGGTATTCTCAGTGACCAGACAAACCTTGACTCCCAGCCAGATGAGATATCTTCTTGAATCGGAGCGTTCAGCGTCCGGGATTCAAGGTCTCAGAGACCAAACGCCTGATCGCATCCTGCTGACCCGTCTGGCCAAGGAACCGGGGAATGCCGTACAGTAGGAGATGTAGCCCTTGTGCACGTACTGTCCTATTGCACTCAGTAATGTAATATCTATGTGGAAGCTGAGAGGCTGTAACACATTTGAACTTGAACTTGAACGAGAGCACCACCGGCGTGTGTTACCGAAGTGGCGGTCAGTGTTTATGCCTCCAGAAGAGTCGACCTACCACCGGACTAAAGCTCCAGACATACAATGCCCCAGACACTTGCGAAAGATTGCGAGATACGGCGGTCTTATGAAGATACGTCAAAACTCCGGATTTCATTCCCAGTCCTTTGTGGCATAATTTGATGGTGCGCTCAAAGTATCGACTCGGCTACCCGGGTTTAGTCGATGCTCGCGATCTCATCAGACTTGTGGATCGTATACGGAGAGTATGCCACGACGAAAAGTGTCCGAGCAGCATATCAAAGAGTGCAATGTGCATTTGATCGATACAGAGAATTTTCAGCGGTCTGAGGGAAAAAATTCATTACCATGTCAGGGGCAAGACGCCACATCAAGGAACCACAGTGGATTCTGTCCAAACGCCCTCCGTACTGCGAGCGAATTTCCACCGCCGGTCAGGGATCATCTCCATCTCCACATGATCCACCTCGGTGGGGTCGATCAATAGCAACGCAAAGTTTCCCAACGCTTTGTCCCAATTCTCCTTCTTCATTTCGTAGTTCTCTCCCCCCTCTTTGGGCTCGTCCACAATTTCAGGCCACTTCTTCGCCTCATCCTCCCCGCCTTCCAGAGGACTTCCACGGGCAGGTCGACACCACATAGCCCTCGTATGTTTGCTCATCGCGCGGAAAATCTCCTGCCTCTTCTTCTCCCAATCAAAATACTCTTCCTTCAACGCACCCATCCCAGTACCAGAAGAAGTAGCCTCACTCGATAAGAAACGTTCGTAGAGAGGGTGATCAGGAGCGGGTACGAGGCTCGCCAGACCTGAGATACGATACTGCTCCTTCTTCCCCTCAATCCACCACGCTAGCTCTACGTGGGGGTTAGAAATGATCTGCGATACTTTGGGCGTACGGACGTCTGTGGATGTTAGGATGAGAGGTAGAGAGGGCTCATTGGAAGGTGTCAGGAAACTTCCGAATACGTGTGAGCGAACCCGAGGTTTGTTGTTCGCGGTATCTACAGCCGCTAGTTGGATTACTGAGAAGGGTAGTTAAATTTTCCACAAGCCATATTAGGACATTAGCTCACTTGTGGACCGTTCGTTTTCCGAGAGGGCAGCGGAGAGCGAAGTTTTCCAGCGCGGATCAGCAGCCATAATTGTGAGTTTCAATACGGGAAAGGTTACTAGTTACATAACCACTACACCTGGCTTGAGCGCTTGAAGGTCACGGTCGGGGATAAAGGGCGTTGATTACATCATCGTGAGGCGGAGGCGGAGACTGTGGCGTAAAAACGATCATCCAAACTAACTTACATACATAAGACAAGTATCGCACAAGAAAGACGTAAAAAATATTCCCATTCCTATATGCATCCATCCTTGTTATTCGTATAGATCACCTCTTCCTCTTCCTTTTTACACTCGTCCGCGGCCCACATAGCATCCCTCAGGCCTCTAGGCTGGCACCCTATCGTACTAGTATGACATACAGACGGCGCTCTTGTTTCCGGACACTTATAAGGGGAAGCCCGAGAGGACGGCCGACTCGAGTTTAGAAGGCCAGATGAGTGCACGCACATAGGCACCGATCGGAATCGAAGCAGTTACTACATAGCTATACAAATCGGCTGCGAGGATGAATGGAATGTGAGGACTCCGAGAAGTGTGCGAGTCGTTAACGAGGCCGCCGCGGTGGGCAGTCTGAGTATCTCCGAATTGACAGTCGGCGTGCTGCATTATCAGGAAGCCTTACTAAGTTCCTCGCACAAAAAATGCATGGCCAAAAGCACACCGTATCATAGTGGCTTAATTTGGTCCACTTTTTCTTTGATACTGGAGGTAGTAGTACTGATTGTTGACGCCATGAGACGCCACGTCGGGTCCACAAGTCATGCCACGTGCACCACGCGTGAGTCATATTCATTTCTGTCATCACTCTGTCATTTTCTTTTATTGTCTGAAGACTTTCCTCTCGCCAGTTCCTTTGTCTTCAAGATGACAACTTTAGCGATGTGAATAGAATTAGAAGCAGCTCTACTTCTATCCGAGACGCCACTGCTACTTCTACCAGTACTAGTGAATATCTTGTGACGACACCAGGCTAAGCATTTCCGAGTCTGAAAATCCATGGATCGTTTGATAACGAAGCTCCTACGGTCGTCCGTTGAAACACGCTCACGTGTCTTAAAATGTGCATGCATTCTGTCAGCGCGTTATCCGACGTGCTCTGAGCTAAGTGCGCGGGGCTTATAAAAGATGCTTGAAATCTGCAGAAATCCATTCTTCTGCTTCCTGCCGTTGGCGCTGTCGTTGTTTCCTCTTCCTACAATGTTCGCGTTTGACCGTCTTATTGCAGTCACTATGATCTCTGTCATCGGTGAGATCTTCCACACGTCCCTTATGCCCTTTTTTCTAAAGCAACGACTTCTCAGGCGTCAAATGCACCTCCCCCGGGACGCCTCCTTCACTGACCCCGTCGAGCTCGACATCTCCCTCACCGACATTGACAGCATCTTCAGCACCGTTGGCGTCGTCTCTCAGAAGGGAGGAGCAAACACCGACGCCCCTCCCGACCTGCTTCCTCACACCGTCGTGACGCCGTCGACGGCAATGTCAGCTCCAACTCGACGGCTGAGGATCTCCGCCGCAGAAGCCTGCACCCTGTTGCTCCCGGCCGACTCTCACGCGCAGGTGCGTCCAAGCGGGCGGAGCGTTATACGCAGGTGTTCGAGGGCACCGGTACAGGCTCTGAGGACCGCGATTGTTACATCGAGGGTACCGCCTATCTTATATACACCGTGGTCTCCAATGCGACGTACAGCGTCGACGACCGTCTCGCTTTCTGTGATCGTGTTCCCGGATGCAGTAAGCCTCCCACTCAGGAGGCTGTCTTCCCTACTTCAACTTGACCCCTCACCTTTTACAGCCTTCGCCAACCTCTACCACGAGTTCAACAACCCCCTCCTCGAATCCAACCTCAAGTGTGCAATGTACGGCGACGTTCACGATGCCGTCGAGAAGACCAACTGTGGTGGTCAGCAGCTAGCACCCGAAGGCTGGGGAAAGACCTATGTGCAGCAAAGCACTGGATACTCTCTTAGCACGTCCATCGCCGACCCATTTTTGTCGAGGGATATGAGATGGTGTTCGGCCCTGTCCTGGATACTATCCACGGAGCCAACATCGCACCTGGTGTACGCCCCTTTTCCTTTTTCTTTCGAGTATGAGTCTGACAGTATCGATGATACGCAGTACATGGGATTCGTCTTCCTTTCATCCTACGATGTCCATGCTTGCGCAACGGAGTGCAACAAACGTGTTCCCGACGAGAACGGTGGTGCATGCCAATACTTCAACATCTGGCGCGCCCTAATCGATGGAATCCCCACCACCTACACCTGCTCAATGGTAGGTAACTCATTCATCTCTCCTTAAGTTCACCTCCTCCCTGACCATTTCCTTCATAGTACTACCTTTCCACCGACCTATCCACCGCAACCAACTCCGGCCAGCGCGAGCGCAAACTCAGAGTCACCCACTCCCGCGGCTACGCTCGCAAGTCCCCCGTTCTTAACAGTGGTTTCGTTCGAATCCTACACCTGCGCCAACGGTAGTGACTTCTGCTACACCGCAAACACAGAGCACTGGACCGGAGAATCTGCCTCCCCCGATGGCCTCAACGCGCTCGTCTTCCAGGCCACCCCCTGGGCCCATTTCGGTAACTCCGTCGGAACCCTCGGGTCTGCTGATGGATCCAACGCTGAGCCTGGCACACTCACCCCTGCCAGTCATCTGGCTACGGTTGCTAGGAAGGAATACACGATCCATTTCTTCCACTCTAGCTCCTTCAACGAGCCAGAGTACCAGGAGGAGACGTTTGTGGATGTGACATGGAATGGCGAGATTGTGGAGACAATTTGGCCGGGGTATAGTACGTGGAAGTACCACTACGTGTTTAGCCGGCCATGAGTCCCGTAGAATGTCCAAACCATCAGTTTAAGGCCAGGACGAATCGTCGGACCAGCCCACAACGGCCACCACCAAATCCTAGAGTTCCTCCTTCACCAAAGGATCTCCGTATTCCAATCTTTGATTATAACCTCGCATCCATTTCCTCTTCCCGGCTCCTCAAGACGAATCACCTCATTATTTGATCAGACATCAAAGTCGTGCGTCTCAGAGAACGTGGAAAACGGTTGATTCCAATGGGAAGCAGGAAGCGGAAAAACTCGTTGGAGTAGGATAATGAACTCCGGGAGACTACAAACTCCGGAGATAGCCATCTATCTAGGCTGCATGTAATTCGGGGGCATGGATGGATCGTCTTCTAGACATGCCTGGAGAAGATGCCAATCAATGTCGTCCCATGGGGACATTCACCATACACCTCAAGCTCCTTAAGCTCTCCGGGCTCAAGCAGATTTCGTAAAGTGACTATGTAGACCTGCGGCGCTTACTCCACTAACGATGAGCGCCTTCTTGGATTGTAAGGATTCGGATGGGAAGGAGGGCAGCGGTTGGAGCGTGGACACACAGTAGATGACTTTCACAGCAACTGGTTCGACGCGAAAGTTATCACCACAAGTTCTTAATGCTGCGAGTCAATCGGCGTGGAAGCTCTTCTCGTTCCATCCAGAAAGTCTGTTCGCAGTGAAATGTCCACACATCTGTCCGGTGCGGCGAGGGTCATGAATTGGTAGTCTGAGAAGAACGTGTCTGCTTCGATGGATGGAAGTCACAGATAACGAATCCCCGGAAAGTACCAGTAAATGACAAGCTTATCGCGAGTCATAGAGTATGCATAGGTCGTTCATGGTAGGCTATTAAGAAGGAGGATATGGTATCAACCGAATGTCCATCGCAAACTGTTCGCTATCCAAAGAGCGCTATTGGGTCTATTCGGGTGGTACTTAAGGAGCCTAAAGCATATTGCCCACAAGTTGACCAGCAGTCCTTCGATTAACTCGGAAATCTCGAGATGCCTCGATGGTCCAGGAGGTTGGGTATGTGGGTACAGACATTTTGTGCCAAAGCCTGAGGCTTGAGCGGAGGAAACTTGAGCCAAAAACAAAAAGATGCGAGAATCTTGATACATCCCATATATATGCAAGCAAAAGGTACAACTAGGTGCATTGTTACCAGTGTCATTTGAGAATCAGAGATCGCCGTCGGCAGTGAGTGAGGGGGGGCCAGGGTAAAGTTACGATTACGTGGCTTGCGCCCCAGTTTCTGAATCCTCACTGCCACCTACTACTCCACCTTGTGTGGATGGTTCGCCATGAAACCCTCCCTCTGGTCGCGTAACTTCACTAGAAGATTGGCTGGAAATATACGAGCCATCTTAGAACACCTGATAGATCAATCGATTCTATGACAGTTCGAACAGGAACTCGGCCGCTCAAACTTGGTTCAGATGTTCTTCTCTTTTGCTTCCTCCCGTCATTGACAACATATACTGTGTCATTCTCCGACTTTCGACGGAGAATGAGGAATCCCCCGACGCTCAATGGATTTCAGATTCTCAGTTAACCCAGCGGAGTGAGATCTGTTCTCAAACTTTGAAGATCGATGTTGAAGCAATTCAAGTAGTACATCTTTACTATTGCCGTTATAGTTCTTTCTCTCACCCCATCTTCCTTTCCTAAACGTGAGAAGTATTCTGATAGGTATCTTATGCAGTTCAGTATAAGATACGTGCGGCTAAAAACCCAAACTTCCACTTGTCTGACCCAACTAACAAATCTGGAGCGATGGCAGTATTATTTTCTCTCGATTTTATAGCTGCGGGCGTCTTTCTTGCTATTGTCTTCGCGCTCTTCAGGAAGCGTCACTCTTATCCGCTCCCGCCTTCTCGACGAGGTATACCTTTGTTTGGAAACCTATTCCAGATCCCTAAGGATCAGGCTTGGGTTGCATACAAGAAATGGGGCGAAGAACTCGGTACGAATCTCATCGCTCGAGGGCTGGCGACTGAACTAATGAGTGTTACAAAGGATCTGATATCATTAACGTCAACACGGCTGGAACCAACACGATCGTCTTGAATTCGGAGGAGGCGGCGACAGATCTATTCGAGAAACGATCGTCCATATACTCCAGCAGGTAAGATACATTTACTTAATTCAGTGAATTTCTACTCATATGATTCTACCATAAAATAAGGTCCGGCCTGATTCTGCTTACGCTTATCGGCTGGGAAGGTAACCTTACAAACTCGCCGTATGGTGCGTGCCTAACCGAAGTCACATCGGCCTTCTCCCCGAGCTTATCTTTCTGTCTCTCAGGTGACTATTGGTAACAGTGACTTTCCATCGACTCTTTGTTCTATCTAAATAGCTTTCTCTCATTTTTTAAGGCGAGCTGGACGACGTCTAGCGCATCAAGAATTCAACGCTGATGCTGTCACACGCTTCCGCCCCCAAGAAACCCAAGCAGCTCATAACTTGCTTCAACGACTCCTTGAGACGCCGGATGACTTTGCCGACCACTTCAGACAGTGAGTACTCCTTCGACTTGGAATATCTTGGCACACCATACTCGAGCGCTTTGATAGCATGGCTGGAAGTCTCATCACGAAAATCAGTTACGGGATCGACGTCTCCACTGACAAGGACGATCCGTACATCACTGTTGCCCATCGAGGAACTCAAATTGGGAATGTCGCTTTTCTTCCTTGGGCGTTCATGGTTGTACGTCGAAAAGAATTCATGTGGCGCTTCCGGTCTGACGACATGCTCTTGACTACAGAATCACTTCCCGTTTTTGCGACACATCCCGGACTGGTTCCCTGGCGCGGGTTTCAAAGAGACAATTCGCCTGTGGCAAAAATACACCACAGAGATGCTCGATGTTCCTTTTTTAAACGTGTACAAAAAACATCGTAAGTGCTGAACATTGTGCTGTTCATTATATGACCTCATCTTCCATCTGTGCACGCATAGCATGAAGGAGATACAACGCCGTCGTTCGTCCGTGGGTGCTTAGAGAAAGTGGAAAACGAAAAGAATGTTGAAGAGAAAGAACGTCTTGTGAAATGGACCGCTGCTTCCATGTTCCTAGGTTCGTTCCAGCTCGTATCTTCAACGCCGTAGTGTGTCTCATCGCTGCATTTGAACAGCTGGCTCCGATACGGTGCGTGTCTTTCACAGTTTCAAGCGTTTTCATCTCATTGAAGTATCGTGTGCATACACTAGACTGTATCGACTCTCACGGCACTCTTTCTCGTGCTAGTTGAACATCCCGACGTCTTGAAGAAAGCGCAGGACGAGATCGATCGTGTCGTAGGCCCGGGAAACCTTCCCCAGTTCTCGGATGAGCCGTCCTTGCCATACACTGCTGCCATAATCAAGGAGGTCTTTCGTTTTCTGCCCGTCGCACCGATAGCTGTTCCTCATCAGGTTGTTACCGATGACATCTATCGTGGTTACAGAATTCCGGCTGGAACGGCGGTTATTTCTAATTTATGGTGAGATTGACACATCCCATGCAGATCGATGCTGAACCAAAGCATATCTATAGGGCTATTCTTCATGATGAAGTATGTAGAAAGTCTTCAGATTTTAGGGATCTAACATCACCTTGATATCACCACTCCAGAGACTATACCCGGAACCGGACAAATTCAACCCTGACCGATTTATGAAGGACGGGAAGCTGAATCCCGAAGTACGCGATCCCCAGAACATCGTCTTCGGCCTCGGTCGGAGGATCTGCCCTGGGAAGTACATAGCCTATGCTTCGACTTGGATTACTGCGGCGTCGATTATGTCGGTTTTCGATATCACAAAGGCCGTGGCGGAAGATGGATCTGTGATCGAGCCGGATGTACAGATGCAGTATAGTCTGGTGCAGTACGTTTTTTTCCGGTTCTCCTCCGTTTTTCCATTGCTCGAGGATTGATCATGCTGTATGTGTTTCTGGTAGGATTGTAATGCCGTTCAAATGCTCGATTAAACCTCGCACGAAGGAAGCTGAGGAACTTATTCGTTCGCTGTCTCCTTCCATTGAGGCTTGATATAGAATGATATGTGTTCAATTTGTGAAGTGGCGTACAAAGATATTCTTGCTGAGTCAATGTTGAGTACTCACATACATAAGTACCTTTATGATCAATATATGACCAATTTACCGGGTAGCTTGGGATGTTGGGAGGGCGAGGCTACGTTGTATATCATAAATAAGCTTGTAGGAAGATAATGCTCTGGTGTGGCGTTAGTATATCTGATCGCCGCCGCCGCATTGCGCTGATCCGCTAATCACCGCCCGGTCTCTAAGAGGCATCAAT
>RZIO01000002.1:499926-534071 GCA_004338095.1 Gloeostereum incarnatum
CGACGTCGGTCTCAATCCTAAATTACGAGTCCCCTGAGTTTTAACGAAGGATAGGACTCGTTACTCTACCCTTGGAGGAATTCGGATTTCTATCGCTGCTTTTAGACTCCGCACCATTGTCAGCAGTATTTATATCTATTTGGTTTCCAACTGTGGCGTCAGGTGTTGGCTTTCAAGTTTGTGCTCTCCTTGGGGCAGTGGGCGGGGCCTCCTCTGTTACATTTCCAGCATATATATTTCTTGTAAAGGTGTCTTTTTAAGTGAGGGCTGGGGACTTGTACTCCCCAGGAATGGCCCTTCTCTTCATTGACTCGGCATTCATCTTCTTTTACGATGAAGACAGCGTACGTAGGATATCTTAGGGTCATTGAATTAGACTGGTAGGTCCTCCAGACGGCTTTGAGACACTCCAGACACCCATCGTTTTTGCCTAGCATCTGTGAAAGAGAGTTCATAAATGCCGAATCTGAGCGGGCACATATGCGAACCGTTCATCCAAATACCTACTGCGAGCATTGCACGGAAGTCTATCCCAATCGCACTGCACTTCGCAAGCATTGGCTGCCCCTTGCTCCCAGAACCAGTCCTTATTTCTGCCGTCAATGCCGTTTGCCGTGTACCAGCAAGACCAGCTATCTAAATCATCTCCGTGCCCGGCATCCTTCCACATACTGTCAGGACTGCAATGAGGTGTTTGATATACCCCACGAGCTACGTGTTCACCGACAGAACTTCTGCGAACCGTGTCTCCGGCGCTTTGTCGGTCGACAAAACTCAATTCACACGTGTCGCCAGCTACTGGGAATTGATTAGGCACCAATGCTCACGAGGTGTTGACTCACGCAAGCTTTCACATTTCCGACGCCATTCCTTCCCCCAGTGTTTATCGCACTCTAGTGAATATATCCTTACGCGCATCATCTTTCCCTGCGACGTAGAGCTCGGAATCTGATAAGGTACGATACGGGAAGGTCGAGATCGTAGTAACGTCATCGTTCCGGTGCTGTGGCGAACGCAACATGTTTTTTCTCTCTTCCAGGTGGTTTCACGGTCGATGTAACTGTCATCATAGTGCTTCTTCCTGGCCATCGGCCGATGGGATCGAAATACCAGGGTGTAGACTGCTCGAAGAGCGAGATTAAGGGGGAGGAAATGTCTGCTCTCGTCCTCCTCCGCAACATAACAATTTTGAAGCTGTCAAAGATAACCAGGAAGGTTCTATCAAGACTTGATATTGATGAAGCCAATGACGTTGATGGTCAGTGGCGCGGCCGCACAGCTGAATGACTTCTATACAGAAACCGCCAAGGCCGCAGGATCCGCTATCACAATGGCGCTAGGTAGATTTTTAATGATCGTGGTCTTTTTGGGCAATGTTTGGGACTTCTGGCAGGCGTTAGCTCAAGGAGGCTTGAGGGCGAAGTTTGCCCATAATACAAACGAACCGATATCTAAATGATGATTGGTGAATTTGACTGGCTCTCCGGAGTCTAAAGCCCATCTGAACCCCGGCAAACCTGGTACAAGGGTTGTACAAGGCTATAGTGAGGCGCGCTGAGGCGTGTTGCAAGTGCTTCTGGCCGGATACCCCCGGCCCCGGGTCACAGAGGTAGACCGAGGTAGTAGCAACCTTGTCCCCGGCGTCGACTGAGGACATACAGCGACTGAGAGGGACACTTTCAAGCACTCACGCATTTTTAAACCGATAACATGCCCGTTTTTAATTTCAAAACCCTGCTCGAAGTCTCGAACGCCGGCCAACGAAGGAAGTGGCGTCATTTTTCTCATCGTTCCCTCCGCTACCAGTGACAACAATCAAAAATTCGCAGAGATTCCCTTGACGTCGTTAGACCCAAATCCAACTTGAAAGTGTGCGTATCTGAGCAATGTCTTGTTGATCTGACAGAACGTACACTTTAGCTCGGCACGTTCAAATGATCTAGCAGCGAAGTTCTTCTCCTCTGGATTCTCCCGTTTTAAGGCAGATGGCTATCATTTACAATAACTAATATTCGGTCGATGCCGTGTCATTTTCCGACTTTGAAAGGAGAATGAGAAACTCCCCGATGTTCAGCAGTTGACTCAGCGGACTACATATGTCTTCTGTCCGGAGCGATGCCATTGGAGCAGCTGTAATGCCGTCACGGCTCACCTTTGTGTTCCTGCTCATCCTTCCTCCCTGACGTCGTGAGAAGATCTTGGAAAGGTATTGCACGCACTCCAGTATAAAACACACACCTATGAGGCTTCTTGTTGTTGCCTCTATCCGACCCTAGCCCCCAACTAACGATCAAGTAACGACAATGTCTTTCCGAGCGATCGATTTTCTAGTTGCGGGCGTCTTTCTTGCCGTTCTCTTTGGTTTCTCTAGGAAACGGCACTCTCATCCGCTCCCACCTTCCCGCAGAGGTATCCCAATATTTGGGAACCTGCTCCAGATCCCTAAGGATCCTTGGGTTGCATACAAGAAATGGGGCGAAGAACTTGGTACGATTCTCACTGCGCTCGCGGGCTGGCGATTGTCCTGATCAGTGTAACGAAGGGTCTGATATCATTAACGTCAAGACGGCCGGAACCAACACAATCATCTTGAACTCGGAGGAAGCAACGACAGAGCTATTCGAGAAACGGTCATCCCTATACTCCGGCAGGTAAGACGCATGATCCTTGTTTTGTTGACGCATTACTGACGCGATTCTACTTCCAAGACCCACGTTGACTATATTGAAACTTCTTGGCTGGGAAAACAACATTGGAATGGCTCAGTACGGTACGTGTCTACCCAATCGCGTCAGCCACCTTAATCCTCTTGAAATGTTTCACTCAGGGGACTATTGGTATGGGGACTCGCCTTTCGCTATTTTCGTTGTCTTACTTAACCTGCAAGGCGTGCTGGACGCCGTCTAGCGCATCAGGAATTCAACGCCGATGCTGTCCTTCGCTTCCGTCCACAGGAAACACAAGCAGCACATAACCTCCTTCAACGGCTCCTTGAGACGCCGGATGACTTTGTCGAGCACTTCAGATAGTAAGCGCTTCCTTCCAATAACTCGGGACGCTGAAATAAGCGACTTCGATAGCATGGCCGGAAGTCTCATCACGAAGATCAACTACGGAATCGATGTCTTACCGAAAGACGATCCGTATATCGCTGTTGCCAATCGTGGGACCTCAGTTGGAATTTTTTGCATCCCTACCTTGGGCATTCTTGGTCGTACGTTGATGCCATTCATGCAGCTCCCCATCTGAGAGCATGCATCTTCAGAATCACTTCCCGTCGCTTCAGTACATCCCAGAGGGGCTCCCTGGGGCCGGATTCAAGAAGACCGTGCGCCTGTGGCAAAAATATACTTGGGACATGGTTGAGCTTCCTTTTTCGACGTGTAGGAAGAACATGGTAAGTATAGGTAATATCGTGTGGCGGACTTTGATTCATGTCATTACTAGCTTGAAGGGGTCGCGTCGCCGTCTTTCGTCCAAACGTGCTTGGAGAAAATAGACAGGAGGAAGAACATTGAAGAGCAGGAACACCTTGTTAAGTGGACTGCTGTCTCTATGTTCCTGGGTTTGTTCTTCTTCTTACCGTCCCCGATACCCTTATGTCTAATCGCTACTTAACAGCTGGTGCCGATACGGTACGTGGTTTTGATACCACCATATTCTCTATCAACGAAGTGTTGGTAATCACATTGATATAGACTGTGGCAACTCTCACAGTTTTTATTCTCACCATTGTGGAACACCCCGAGGTCCTGAAGAAAGCGCAGGAAGAGATCGATCGTGTCGTTGGACGTGGCAATCTTCCGGAGTTCTCAGATGAGCCATCTTTGCCATACATTGCTGCCATCATCAAGGAGGTCTTCCGTTTTTTGCCTGTCGCACCACTGGCCGTTCCTCATCAGGTCGTTTCCGATGATATCTATAATGGCTACAGAATTCCTGCTGGATCAATGGTTATTTCAAACTTATGGTGAGATCGCCGACCTCGGGAATCTCTATGAGCGACGCTGAACGGGTGTGCTTATAGGGCGATTCTAAATGATGAAGTAAGGTTCACTTCGTCCTGTTGCTATGCTCGAATCTAACATCTTCGGATCAGAAAATGTACCCTGAACCACATAAATTCAACCCAGACCGCTTTATGAAGGACGGGGAGCTCAATCATGAGATCCGCGATCCCCGAAACATCGTGTTCGGTCTTGGTCGGAGGATCTGTCCTGGGAGGTACATGGCCTATGCGTCGACTTGGATTGCAGTGGCGTCAATCCTTTCAGTTTTCGATATCACAAAGGCTGTTGCGGAAGACGGATCGGTCATTGAGCCGAATGCGGAGGTCCAGTATAGTTTGGTGCAGTAAGTCATGAACGTGGTTGCTCTGCAAGGCAGTTAAATTTCATTGTGTCTCCCATAGGCTTGTCATGCCATTCAAGTGCTCAATCAAGCCTCGTTCGAAGGAGGCAGAGGAGCTCATTCGAGCAACGACTCTTAGCAATGAAGCTTAAAGCGGAGGGGAACACACTTATGATACATATTACTACAAAAATGTTGACACTGTTGAATTGATATCGTGGGCTCATAAACCTCCATTATAGACTGAAATAACACTGGATAATGTGGCGATGCAGTATCAAAGTTGTACGAGGTAGACGATGGCCCCTTGGTGAGTAGCTTCTCTTTCTGTAGTGTCACTGATCATGATAGGCATATCCTTAGAATTGGTCTTCGGTGTTAGCAGTGGCACTGGAGCCTAGTCTCGTAACCATCCTGACTATGAGAGCTCTCGTATAGACAGTCACGGCACCAGACTAGCATGAAGGTACTAGATGGACCTTCGCGGAACGCGTAGACGATGTACGTTCATTATCGGCGCGGCATTTGCTAACTTCGGATCGAGATTGATTCCTGAAATGCGACGGGAGATTCAACCAATGAGAAGAGCGTTGGATCACGGATAACATCTTTAGCCAATTTTTGGTCTACACTGCCCAATAGTTAAGGAACAGCCGGATAGCACAGGGAACGAGGCGAAGCAGAGAAAACACCATGGCCAGAAAATGCGCAGTGCAGTTAGTTTCAGTCTTTCAGAACTTGCTTGGCTTTGAAAGCCGCGGAGTCTGAGCTGAGCGTCTATCTTCAGGGGTATCACGTACCATATGGTGCATATGCAAAAAAATTTTTTGTATGTACTACCCAGATAGGCTGTCCTTTTGTCTCGAGTCATTTCTAGGATGAAGGGGAGGGCCACAGATGGAAGAGCGACGATCGACCCCGGTCCGTCTGATAGAAAGATCACCACGTGGCTGGCGGGCGCTTATGGACCCACAAACTTGAACCACCATGCCGTTACTCTCTTTCCTCCTGTACGGTTGTAAAGATTGCTTTCCCTTCTTGCATGGCCAATTATACGCGTATATCACGCATTGTCGCTCGAATCTGAGAGAAGGTGACAAAATTCGCCTGTCCGGTCGTCGGCTCACCTATGTCGCGTTGGTGACTTCCTGTAAGCGCCCTTAGACCTTCTCGTACTAGCTTCGTGATGAAGACCAGGTGGAGGGCACCTGCTGACTGAAACTCCAGACGGTTCCATGGCGTTCCGTCGGGCATCCTGGGGACTTTTCGACAGGTTTTCTCTTTTGTGGAACAAGGTCGCCTACCCAAGAAGCTGATGTCGCAACCACGAGGTGTCCGGCCAGTGTCCGGCTGTTCTTATTATGCTGTAGAGAAGCCGAATCTGGGAGTGCCTTTATTGTTGGAGGCTGACTCGGGAACTCGAACCAACACACTGGCTCCAGAAAGATGGCTGGGCACCCCCTGGAAGACGCAAACACGGCACAAACACAGGAAACAGTGATAAAAGGGTTGCGAGGGGGCCCAATCTGACTTCCCTCATGTCTCTTCCCTCCTCAGAGCGGTGCTTCCCTCAGCGGTGGCCCTTCTCCCATAAGGTGGGATGTTGTCGCTGTCCTTTGTGCTATGCTCTATCTCTAACGTCCGTCCTCGTTTCTTTTCCTCTCTGCAGCACACAGGATACATAAATGTATGTGTTGTCTTGTCTCTCCGTCGGCGATGGTTGATCTAACATCGTTACAGAGACGATAACTACGATGAGACTCAGCGTCTGGACGACCAACCGACGACTATCTTGAGGGCCAAAACTTTTGCTCCCCCGCGATTTCTGTATGGACAAGCTTCGCTGCGATGTTTCTGGACGACCCGGTTCACAATCTCGGCTGCAACGGTACTGCTTCATGATGGTGGTCATCACCAGCTGGTGTGTACCGTCTTGCCCTTACTCTAGTGCCCCGTCTTACATCTATGCTATAGACCCTTTCCGGTTTGCCGCAACTGAAAGGAGTGATCCTCCTCTGTGGGTCAGCGTGCACCCCACCGGCTGTCGATGTCTGGAACTACCCAATGTTAATCATGGCTGGTCGCGTGTGCGTTGAACCCCCCGGGGTCGATTAATGGGATGCCCTTCTCGGCTGGGGCCGATTCCAGCTCCTGACAGTTGTAATGCGGGGACATAGCGCCTTCCGCCTGGAGCAACTACGCTGGTGCTACGTGCCAGTGTAATGTCAAAATGTGCTCTGGGTGTGTGTTTTGGCAGATGGTCCGCTGGCTTCTGGAACAAGGTCGGGAGACGATTTTTTGTGCGAGAGGTGGTTCATCCTTCTCTCTGTAGTTGACGGCAGCTGACCTTAGCGCTGTGTTCACAGGCTTCCCCTGGACCACTCTTTGGCAACGGCGCACCCCCTGCGGTGAAGCGGCTTGAGCTCCCCTCTGTTATTGCTGGAGTGGCATGGTGACACCCTCCCCTCTACCACTCCTCGCATGACATGGTCGACTGAAGCATCCAGAGCCGCTGTTCGCTTCCGGACTGCTACATCTGACTGTCTCTCGTAGTCAGCGCGCCGTCAAGGCGAAGAGGCATGGTTGATTGTCCCCTCTGCCTCGCCAGCTGCTGGACCACTTTCGGGGTGGACTAGGTCCCCTCGAACACCGTTATTCACGGTGCCCAAAAGATTATAAAAAATGAAAATATAAAAACATAAAAAATCTATAAAAACATAACATAAAATGGGAGTGCGAAGAGGATGCAGGCGGTCTCTGTCTCTGCGACGGTCTCTCTGGTATGTTCCTTGGCATTCTTTTCGTAGTTCTACACGCTTATGTGTACTCGCCCTTAGTTCTGATTTATTCACTCGTTCGGGATCCCCTTCGTGCGGTGGGCATCGCATTGGCTATTTGCGTCTATCTTCTCTTGTGGGGCCGCTACTGAGGTCAATGCTAACTACGCGTACTGGACCACTCTCGCTGCTTCGGCTATTACTTCTCTTGGGTCTTGCTTGCTCTGGGTATCATCGCGTCTAACTCTGTGCCATATGTAAGAGTCGGTTTTCATTGTCCAATCGCTTCATGCTCTAATCACCGTCTTCACAGCGGACAACCATTACACGGGACCGGCTGGTGTGCTTATGGGAAGGGGTCCGCCCATCAGATCATGGTGACCTTTTCATCTTCTGTTTTCTCATGTACCATGTTGCTGTTCCTGCTAACACGTCGCTGCGGGTGATGCAAGCGCTTCCCTGTAGACGATGTTTTCTAGGGAGTGCTGCCGTTGCCGATTCACCAATGAAAACATCCTCTGCAATCACGCAATGTCGGCACGGCAGCGTATCGCTCGAGGCCAATCTTCCTCGAGTGAGTCCTACGCACTCAATTTCCTGAACCACGTCCTGACTCTTTCGGTTAGATTCGTCCTGGCAATGATTACGCGGTTGCCAGCGGATGACATTCGGTGCTGTTCTCGCAGCGTAAAGCTTGCTACCGATTCTTCCTTGGTAAGTGCTTCCATCAGCGGTCTCATCGATGGTATCCTCAGGCTGACCGTCATTCCAGGTGCTCCCTGCTGGCCAACAGCTCCTTTGCTGCAGCAGATGAAGGTGCCGCCCCTTCCAACTGGCGGCTGCGTTTATTCCTTTTGAACACGTACGTGTCAGCGCTTCCCCAGTCGTCATGTCTGCTCACACAAGATACTAGGACGAGGCCATCCACCCTTTTCAGATGAGCCTCTTCGTGTAGTGTCTGCTCCCCAAGCCCAGTCGAATTCCTTAAATTATTTCCATCTCTGGGGCGAAGCAGCGTATCGCTCGAGGGTTATCGTCTCAAGTATGTCACTGACTCTAATTCCATTTATCTGAATTTTTCTGACTTTCTTCCTCAGCAGTACCAGCCCTCTCTTCTATGCACGTTTCTGTGGTTGCTCGTTCTCCTGCGGCGTCATAGCCTGGATCAGCAGCACATCGGGAAGCCGCCCTAGCCCTGAAGGCGGCAGCTTTGCGATACTTGTTCACTGTAGGTCTGATCGTGTATTACATGCCTGGTCTTGTGCTCATTCTCTCCAGGTCATCTTTCCATTATTTCCTCCACTTGGTTGGCCGTCGATCCTGAAGACGGCAGCACTATCGTTTCCATGCCATGTTAGCCCTCAGTTTCTCGTTCTCTATTGAGCGATCACTTATCTCATCTCTTCCAGCTCGTACCTTAGGCTGCGCATTCTCTATCCGAAGTCGCAGCAGTGCCTCGATCCCCTCCACTCAGTAAGCCTGACCTCTCCGGCCCTAGTCGCCTCTTTAACAATCCGTCTTCCAGCGCGCCCATGCCTACCTCGTTCTTTTTTATGTTTCTTTTTTTCTATGCTCGTTTGTATCAACATCACCCATCGACAAACCCGCCCAACCCTCCGACATGATTCTCGCCCGAAGGCACTGAGAGGTCGCGTCATGAGCTCCCAACCAAACCAACCGCTGCTGCCTTTCCCCCAGCATGCGCACATCAGACGGCCTAGTCCACCGTCTCAGCTCTCTCTCTTTCGCCCGACAGGCTTGGGTCACGAAGAGGTACGGGTTAGGGTTCTAGATGGGCTATACTGTATGTAGTTCATGCTTTTGTGGCGTCTACTATACTCGGGATCGAGGCTATCTACTCATAATGCTATTTCGCGCTATGCGCCTATTTTCTGCCTGAACTCTGGTGTGATCTCATCTCGGCTGAACTTTAAGTTATTATGTGAAGAAGTGATCTTCGAAGCGCCTCAGGCCGTGGATTACGCCACCACCAAATCACCTGCCTCAAAGTTGAAGCATGGGCTGAAGTTCACGCGGAGCCGTAGTAAAAGGTAGCCTTCGTGGAAGGAAATATTATACCATGATATACACGAGTAGATTGGCTTGACCAAATGCACTTTACTACAGATTGAAAAACTACTAACAGCCTCTTGTAAAACCCTCATATGCAACGATGTATAGATACAACAATAAAAGAACATGCCTGGCGAAAGGTGCACTCAAACGTTGTCATGACGGGGAGGGACTCGCGAGAGATTCCTAGTCTCGAGTCAGACATCAACCACAAGGGAAGACAAACCAGGCATACCTGCGTTAACAGTTCCGCTACAAGGGACATAGAGAAAAGGGAGAGGAAAGAGAGTGCGAAATGTTAGACAATAGCACTTTAAAATATGGAGGATGCTCACCAGGATTCAGCATAGGCTCTCCATCCTCCGTCAAAATGTTGTCCATTCCTCCTCCTCCACCACCACCACCGTTTATTTTATGGCCAGCGTGTCGAGCACCCTGGGGATCGTCCACGGTCACATCCTCCGTGTCAAGCTCATCGATCTCCTCGTCCTCATCTTCTTCCTTCATCTCCTTTTCAGAGATCTCCCTCAAGGCAGCGTCCATCGCAACCTGGATGGCGGGCATCAGCAAAACCTCCCGGATCTGTTGCTGCTGATCAGAGTCGTGGTCGTGGTCGTTGCCGGGACTTAGATCCCTGGTAGATTCTATCACAGGGGATGAAGTAGATGTGGACGCGCTGTCGGCATCCGCTTCGCGCGACGATGATGGATGGTGTGATCCATTCCTACGATAATAAGGGGCATAGTACATCGGAGGAGGTGGAGGATAAGCACCAGGGGGAAGAGAAGATGAGGCTGGTGGTGGGGGAGGAGGAGCACTCTCTGGCCATGGTCGTGCGTTCCAGTTCGGTGTGGGGTTGAGACGGGTAGCTGAGGTGGGGAGGGAGACTTGTGCAAATTGTGGGTCCATGACGGGTTTGGCTACAAAAAAACATAAACATCATGAGGAGACAAAATACAGATGGGTATACTCGCACCGCTCTTTGGATCACCGGTGTGTGCGCGGTAGTACGTGGAGACTACTGTGCCTGGTCCAATGGAGCTAGTACCTTGGAATGTCTGTGGCGCCGTGGAAGCAGCAAATTCCGTGGTGGGACTTGTACTATTACTTCGCGACTTGGAGCCAGATTTGTCGTTGTCTGAGGGGTCCAGGATTACACCGTTGTGTCTACGACATCAAAAAGTGAGTGATGCCACGTATACCGTCAGGCCAGATACATGACATACCTTCCTTTCTGGTGCCGCCTCAAAGCGTCGGGCTAATGCCGCCATATGGTTAGATAGGCACAGGGAGCGCAGCTCGGAACGCACCCTTGTGAAGGTAGAGTCGCATTGGGGACAAGCACTTTTGAACATCCAATTCTCAGGATCGTAGTAATCATAAGAATGTATGATTACTTACTATCCAGGCATAGAATGAATCTTCGTCGTCCGCTGGTGGCGTTTCAGATCGGCCTCCCGAGCAAACTGTTTGTTACACCCGTCAATTTGACAAGGCCATATGGTAGCCGTGCTGTTAGCCTTTGGCGGTGGTTCCAGAACTTTATTCTTCGTTGCTGCAATCCTCACAGGCCTCTCGCGCTTCTCCTCAGAGGGCTGAGAGTCGTTATTCAAGACGTACGCAGTTTTTAATGACGGAAAGCGCTCACCTGCTCACCCACTTTTACTCGTACCATTCTCAAGAGCGTCCCGGAAGGCCGTAGGTCCTACAAGGAAGCTACGATATGTGGCAGGATGAGAAGTGGCGGTAGAGTTGTTGACCCCATATTTGCTGACATAATTCTTATGTCCGGACGGTCGGTCCGACGGTCCTCCGCGCACACGAGGAAAGCAAGAAAAGGTTTATAGTACAAGCAATTAAGTAGCAGATGAAAGCAAGACAGCGTACACTAAGTTTGTAGCAGTAAATTAATGGAACGAAATTCAATCACACCTACACCGCCTCACGGAAGCTTACAACCCATGATACGAATTGTACCATCAGGTTCACCGACTCCATATAGCATCTCCGTCGGGTGGAAGACAAAAGAGCTCGTGCGTGGGATGTAAGGAGAGGGATGCGCCCGGGGTGGTGGTGCATTTTGTCCCGTCGAGACGTTGAATGTTGTCAAGGGATCGCCACTCAACGATCGCACGGAGATGCGTTGCGAACGCCAATTGGACTGTGTTATGGAGGAGGTGCTAGTTACAAAGCCTTTCATCAGTAATTGAGCTTGAGAAATTTTAGCAACGGACATACCCAGCAGCTACATCCGCCATGGAGTGCACATCAAAAGCTGATATACCATTCGAGTTCAAAGTCCACCGATCAGCAGCGGTGTCTGCGCCACGGAGATCCCAAAGCTTAACCTCCCCATCCAAGCTACACGCGAAACCATCAGCATAAATCACCTGAATCTGAGAGTGTTACGCACCTTGCCGAGAAGAACTGGCTGCTTAAAGTCGGATGAGGCCGTACGCTCTGTACCCAAGCAGTGTGCTCCGAATAGCTCCTAACAATCGACTCTTCCTCTTCTAACCGACGATCAAACACTTTCACTGTTCCATCCCCGAACCCAGCCACGAACGTCTGCGACGCGCCATGATCAGACACAATCGACGTTACTGGACTATCCGAGTTCGTGTCCATATCCTAGCACGCCATCATCAGTCAAAAGAAGCATAGGAGGCGGCACGATATAACACACCATGCCATGAATTTCCGTCTGAGCATCCCACGACTTGATAACATGTGAATCACCCCCAACAAGGAGGATACCAGAAGATTGCTTCCAGTCCATCACGACTCCCGCTCCTTGCTTTACCTGCACGACCTCCGTCAGCCCTCGGAATGCGCTGACCATCTGCAGGGGGCCCTGCTCCAGCGTAGGATCGTAGTTTCTATACAATCTTACCAGTCCATCCGCTACAGCCAGAGTCAGTCAGTCAACAACCAGAGCAAAACATTTGCACCCAAGATGACGGACCAGATCCAGTGATCAAAATGCCGCCAACGTCCTGATTGATAATATGCATGGAAGTGATACTGGTCCCCTTCGGATTGCCATTGCAGAAGTGATTCAACCGTTTCCGTTGAGACCAATCCCAGACGCTAGCCCTCATTTAAGCAAGTCTCGATGAATTCGGGCCCGATACACTCACCTCACGATATCACTCTCGTTTGCAATGATTAAGTGTTGGTCATAGGAGTGGAACGTCATCGTTAAAGGATTTGGCATGGCATGTAGAGTCGCGACAGATCTATCCCATGTGCGATACGCTATCACGAAGAAATTGATATCAAAGTCATCAATTAAATGGGGAGAGACGAAAGACGCACAAGCAACATCTGCCTGAGTCCGAGTTTCAATATCCACCTGTTCGTTCCTCTGCTGTCTCCAGACCTGATAAGTATACTGAACACTTCCTGGTTCATCAGCCTCCGTTTGCTACAAAAACGCCTAGTCAGTTACCACAAACCGAAATGGAAAGCTATCCCACTTACCCTCATCTGCGGTTCTGTGAAATACTCACAACACCAATCAAAGAACGTGCTCTTCAAAGGCAACACATTCCTGATCCCCAATCCCGTCCCCAGCCCTAACGAAAGGCTGCTCAAACTCGAATCCGAGAACGTGGGACTGGGCAAGGAATGATGCCCGTTAGCATGCCGATGCGAGTGAGACCGGTGGTGTTTCCTCGCACGCAGCCGCTCCATATCCTCCTCCGTCAACGCCTCCATGACATGACTCGGGAAGAACTCTGGAGGTGGCGGTGGCAGTGGAGGTTGGGAATCGTACTGTGGGGGCGCCCCATTCGGTGGCGTCGATGGGCGGGAGTACGGTGAAGTATATTGAGCAAAGTTGAGGTTCGGGGAAGGTGCACGGGAAAGTTCAGCGCCGTCTGGACCACCGTGTGTAGGCGACGAGCGAATATCTTCCATCGTGGGGAATACAATACCGTTGGTGAGGGATTTGAGGGCGTTTGCGAAAGATGAAGTTCGCTTGATGGTGTTGGACATGCTGTTGGAAATGGAGCTTGACATCGTCTCCGCTCTCGCGACAGTAGGGCGGGGAGGGCCAGGAGAAGGTGGAGGGGCACTAAGGGTAGGCGAGGAGTGTACAGAAGGGACTCGTGATCGCGGAAGCTCGGGTGGTCTGTACCCATGAGGTGCAGATGGCGGCATATCTAACGTGGTAGCCGGGTGACGGGTGAAAGGCGATTCGAGGAGTAGCGCCATGATGTAGTCGACAATTGTCTGTGCATTGGTAGCCACCTCATGGTAAGGGTCCACCGTCATATTGAGCAACACGACAAAGATCGTGAAGAACGAAGACAACAGCTGTCGGGTCTGCTCGCGATAGAGCTCGTCATCTCCAAAGTTATCCAGCCACTCCGAGACCGCCTGATCAGTGACGCTTTCCTCATTAGACGGCCGTTGATGGGATCTCCATCTTCGCTCCTCCTCCCAATAAATCCATGCACAGATCACGAAGTGTCCTCTCCACTCCTTCACCAAACAGCTGATGACAACCAATAACTCCTTCCTACACATCGGACTCGCATCATCCTTGATCGCAAGAGTAGCCCCTGTCACACACGACACCTCCATCCTCATATGATCCCTCTCTTCCAGCTCTCTCATCGGTCCACTCCCCCCACCGCCCCTCTTTTTCGGATCCGCCGACCCGCTGGCGCCCATAAAAGTACCCAACGCGAAGAGAGCCGCACATCTCACTTCCGCCGAGTCGTCTGAAAGGACCTGCAAAAACTTGTCCGGAGCACCCATCTGCACGCCTGCAAACCTCCCCGGATCGTTTCCATCCCACATCTGCCCAATACACAGCGCCGTCCATTGCCGGAGGAGAAAGTCTGGTTCATCCAAGCGCTCAAAGCAGAACTCGAAAACATGCTCGTTCCAGCAAGCTTCCTGACCATTCGGATATCCCCTCGATAGAGCGGAGAGGATGAAAGAGCACATGGCTTGATGTTCGGATGAATTAGGTAGGACAGAAACGTCGTTCCGCATCCCAAGGATGTTGGCGAAATACTTGTATCCTTGATTGTTGTACAAATCCACCTGCACCGAGGGATCTACTGCCAAAATCCTGGCCCAGATGAAAATGAGGACTGGCCGAAGGTCAGGGCCGGGCGCCTGGAGGAGTTTGGAGATGTAAGGGAAGATACCGATGGAAAGCACGAGATTGACCGCCCAAGGCCCCAAGTCAACGAACTGAGACAAGAGAATCAAGGCCCGGAGGCGATGAGGCTGCGAGAGTAAGACCTGAAGCACGATGGGCAACTGGTCGGGAGGCTTGCGCGGGACGAGATGGTGTTGTTGGCTGACATCATACTCCGTTATGATGTCTCCCTTCTCGAGCCCAGACACAGGCAGGGACAACGGACCGCGACGAGTCAAGGCGGATCCCCCTCGAGAGATCCACACCTCAAATGCAGTCAGCTGGTCAGCGAAAAACCGGCTCGGGACATACGCCTGAGGCCCGTTTCGCGATGAATATGGGCGACCGATACGACCTGGCTGCGCCACGCCAGCCACCGGAGGTGGTGAAGGTTTCTCTGATGTAGCTGGGTCTGGAATCTTGACAAGGTTAGGAAGCTGCCGTATGCACGTGTCAACTGCCAGATCCCAAGTTGCCCACAACGGATGCGTATTGGTAGATATGAGAGGAGGAGATGTGTGTGGCGTGCAGTTGTAATTCTTCATGATTCTTTCTGCCAGGAGGAAATTACGGAACAAGGAGGCAATAAGGAGATCAGAACGGTAGAGACGGCTGAAAAGCGCTCTGTCGAAGGTGGTCCAAGCGATGGTGTCTGTGATGGCGGTGAAAATCCAGTTGAGCTCACCAAGCGGGGTCCGACGGTCTTTCAGGTCCCCGGGTAGCTGCATAATCATGTCAGCGCTGACGTTATTCGGTAGCTGATGGTTCATGATAAAATAGCGCAAGGCAATATCGATGGGGGACGTGAGGCAGGACGTAAAGACATCAGCAGGGAGTTCAGGACACGAGGGAAGCTGCTCGTGAGAGAGACAGGCCGCCAGTTGCAAGGCCTGCGAGAATGGTTGCACCCCTGGAGCATAGCCCCCTGCCTGAAAGTTCACATCACGGTCCTTCTGCTCAGCATAGCGAATGAAATTGGTGAGGAGATATCCGGCGGCGGAACAGTCCCAAATGTACACGCCAGGAGATCCTATCCACAATTGGATCTCCTGCAGAGACACGGGAATATATTGCGTGTAGGTCTTGTTGAAACACCATAATTCTCCGTTGTTCGTGGGCTTGGGGACGCCGTGGCCGTTATAGTGAAAAAGGACAGCATCGTCCTTAGCGATCTTGCGGAGGTTTATGCAGCTCTTACGCAACTCGTCAAACGTCGGGTCAAAGATGTTTTTGTATTGAATCTTAAGGCTTAGACCTTCGAATTGGTGCTGAAGGTTCAGCCCGATAGCCTCGCTCGCTGCCTGACTGGGGAGACTGTGAGGATCAACCCAGCACTCAAGAGTCGCGCAAGGGCGGGTCTTCACGATGTCTGGAGGATCTATGTCTGCGTTTAAGCAGATAACCAGGCCAGCAGCAGCCGTTTTAAGCTTTCCGGAAGACGAGGAACGCCAGGAGATGGGTTTGACAGACCATGGCGGTGGGGGAGTGGGATTTCCGCATGTAAGATGACGCTTAGCAGACCAGTAAGGAATTGGAGGAGCCGGATCGATTGAAGAATCAATATATTCCCTCCCATCTAACTCGGCAGTATGTGAATTGTGTTGTGGGGATCTGTGGTTGCGGGATTCAGGACTTGTTTCTTGCTCCGTGTCCGAGTCTTCTGGCCATGGACCAGCCCCTTAGTACTGGCTCGTCAGGGGAAAATATCGGACAAGATCAATAAATCAACCAACCTGGCGCAAATTTAGGGCCAGAACGACGCTGGTGTGTTTTGTCCAGTATACACGGAGGCCATCCCTACATGAAGGTTCCGGGTAAAAGGGCCGCGCCTAAATTTGGACGCCAGTCACATGTGACGGAGGTCTACCACATGGCCGCGGATGCAATTCATATTGACTCTTCATGTCTCTGCGTACTTCTCCTTCGCCTAAGTACTTCTCGACACTTTTCGTTGGACATTCATACATTGCCTCGTTCAAGCTGCAGTGCTGACCTTACCCCTACCCGTCCATCTGGTCTTCTGCGCAACATCTACCAATTCAGTTGAACCACTAAGTCCTCAGTCGTTTTCCTCGTCATCTAGTGGTCCAAAACTATGGTAATCATCCTTATTCATATGTTTTTCCATCGATCTGACGATGAGTTTCCTAGAAATGGTTGATCGAAAGGCTTGCTTCAGACTCTTCAGCATCTCCGCTAAAACCTCCATGGGTATTCCAGGAGGAGGTAACCACTTCAGAACATGGCCGCGAGTCTCTACGACGAACAGCTCGCGGGCGCTTGTATGTGGTTGTAATAGTTTACCCAGTTCCTTGCAAGCCCAGCAGCAGTGAGGCTTGCTGACAGCGATGTCGCCTGTGAGATCCTGCGAAACACATGTTGAAGACATATTCGAGATGCTATCGAGTAGGACGTACCGGAAAGACAAACGACCCGTCCTGGGTTTTCTGGCAGTAGATGCTCATCGCTAGTTGGAACGTCGATAGAGACGGTGTCCTCCTTGCAGTCTGCGTCCAGTTTGCGACAAATCTCTCCTTTTAAAAATTGAAGCTCCTCGAGATACTCCTCGTAACGGTTTCCAGAACGTAACGCAGGATCATTATACTTGGCAGCAAGTACGTCCTCGAACACGTTCTTGACGCTCATCTCCGACCGGCCAGCATTCCTTCGCGATGCGCGAACGCTGAATACCCTCGCTGGTGCTCCCGTAAGAATGTACTTTCTTGCGTCCCAAAGAACTTTTTTCGAAGATCGGAGGCATGTCAGCACAAGTCCCACGTACTCCTCAAATTGACCCTTGAAACCGGAGTAGTTGGTCAATTCATGCAAGGTGTCTGTAGGTGAGGTGAGGTGAGGATCTTCCGTCTCAGTAGTAGCAGTCGAAAAATATCCAAACCAGTACATGGAAGAAGATGGAAGACGAGAACAGCATGGTGACTGGATGTGACTAGAAAGGAGTCATCTCGGCTATGAGTCTAGTATGACTCAGGTGACCGCGATGGAATGCTGCGAAATCGCACCGGTACCAGTGAGAAATAGAGGCACATAGTACAAAATAGATATAGAACCGAGCTTATAGTTAGTAGATATGTCAATCCAGAAAAAAGGTACGCCGCATTGTCGCCACACAGCGTGGCGTTATTGTTGACCACATCCGGCGCCTCACACTTTCATATGAAGTACGCGGAGGTTTTCTTGTTGACCGCCCTGTCCCTGTGCACGCCGAAGGATATATATGTGGTACTATCTCAGCGCTGCAACAGTCAGAGCCCGCCTCGCCGAGAGGGATTCCTGTGATGCTCTGACCAAGCTCTTACATGCGACAAATTGCATACTAATCAGTGTCTCACGTCGAAATATTCAGATTTAAAGAATTCATTTCATAAAAATTGAATCAGAATTGGCATAAGAACATAGGAAGCTCAGTCATACTAGTAGTACAAATCGGATGACATACGTAGATGGAAAATCGAAGCATAAATAAAAGGAGTCGGCTTTTTTCGTGTATCAAAAGCTGCTGCTCCGATGACGACAATTATAATACAGAGGGAATGAGAAGCAGAAGTAGTAAGTACGTTCAGAAGGAAAAAAGTCAGTTGCTCGGGCCGGTATGTGGCGTCATAATAGACACTTCAAACGAGCAACAAGATCATGATGATACACTGGACAAGAGGAAAAAACAGCACATATCGTAGACAAGATCAAGAAAGTAATACCTAGTAATACAGGATACACAAGAAAATCACGAAAGGTTCCGCCGTCGAACGCGTCGACCGGGAGAAACACGTTGGAAACACGCTGAGCGAAAGAAGATCAATAATAAATAGTAGAAAAAGTTGAGTTGGGTATTGGATTTAGTTAACAAGGGGTTCTTTGGAGAATCGTACGACAGGAACATGGCAGAAGAGCCGCTGCGGCTCATTCGAACGCCTCATCATCCCACGTCCTCCGACGAATTTCTCCTGGATTGACCCTCGAAACTCATCGAACAAGAAGATCATCATAAATATGAAAGAGAATATCACTAATCAGAAAAGGATTGGAGTATATAAGTTGATGGAATAAAAGATACAAGACGTCAAGAATGGATGAGGGACGGCTGAAACGCGTCGGAGGCTGGATAACAACGCACTTTGAATAGGTGAAAAAGAGATGTATATCAGATTCGTGAGATAGCGGGATATTGGTAAGGACAGAGACGATGCTCAACCTGAAGGCCTCATAAGTCAGTCCAAGTCCTCCAACGAATCTGTGCTCGATTCAAACTCTGAGACATACCAAAGCTCTCTTCAAGACGCTTTTTGATTATTGACTCGACAGCTTGCTTCTTCGTCATAAGGTTAGCCTCACATTTGAGTGTTGAAACTAGGCTTTCCTGATGTTGGAGCAAGCCGCTGAGTGTTGCAAACTTCTTCTCGCAAGAGTAACAATGATATGAAAGTGTGGTATGGTTAGGTGAATTATTGATGTGTCTCTTCCACTCTGTTTCCGTTCTGTACACCCTGGTGCTAGTTTGGCAGTGCATCCCTGGGCATCTTCTAGGTCCTAGCCATTCCGGCCGTTCTCCGTTCTCAACCTCTGAAGTGATCAAGCTGCATTGATCATAATTTCTAACAAGATTGAGCACAACACCCTGGTCTACAGTGCCATTTTTCCGACAAAGGCCCCTGAAAAACAGCTGAGAACGATACAAACTGCTTGCCGCATAGAGATATGGGGCAACTGAAGATTGCCGGACGATGACAAAAGGACCTACGGTGCTCATAGAGGTTGACGACGTTGGAGTAGTTGTGGCCACAACAAACGAAGGGTGGTTCATGATGATGACTATCGGCAACAGGGAAGAAATTGTTACATGGAATGCAAATAGTGTGCGAAGACGAATGATCTATTTCTACGTGCGACACCAATGTGTGCTTGGTGGGGAAAGTGCGACCAGGAGCTCGACATATACGACAGAAATATTGATGGTCGGAGGCGGTGATCCAATGTTCCAAGAGTGTTTTACGATGGGCAAATACACAGGCGCATTGAAGGCAGGAGCGACGTCGATGAGCTTTCTTTAGATGTCGTAGGTACCCTTCTCTGTCTCCCCAGCGCAAGGGACAAGAACGACAAGCGAAATGCCTCTCCCGCCGATGGATCTTGAGTGACGAGTCATCCTCGAAGACTTGTGAACACAGTCGACACTGTCGGATAGGCTCTGCAATAACAAGCCCATTATTGAAGGAATGAGGCTCGTCAATACTGGTGCTGGAATTACTGTTGAAATTGTTCGAATTTAGAGACATGATGATGGTGGTTACTGGGAAAGAACGGCAAGGTGACGTGTGTGCTCTTTTTGAATCGGCACGACGGTGTCAAGCGCAAATGTGTTTGGGGCTAGGATTCGCCGGAACAGTCGTTAGCTCGGGCGAGAATCCTCTTGGGTTAAGTAAGTAAGAGACGGAAAGGATTGAAAAAGTTCTGTGTCCTTTCGGTGAAGGGCGGACTTGAAGCTTGAAGCTTGATCGATCGATCAAATGATGATGAGATATACTTATGTAACTCAGTAGGCGATCAATCAATCAACAATGAGGCAGCGGCAGAAAATAATACAAAAACTAACACTAACTGATTTGGGAAATGTGTGGGGTAGTTCCCCCTTCGACCTCTTCCTTTTATGTTCCTCCCCAAATCCACGCCGAGGCTTACGCGTTATACTGGCTTGTGCCGACACAACGCGTATGGTTTCTTGCCGATGACATATACCGCCTTACCTAATATGTTTTTCTTTCCAAACAACGGTGTTTGCACAGCTTTGGATTCCTCTCTACTGCAAGTTCCAGATGCATCTTGCCAACTCTCCTCTTTTCCTGATCTTTTCGAGTTTTCGAAAGTGACCATTGCCTTGACAGAAAGCGCGCCGTTCGTTTGAATCAGGTTGACTCTGGACCCCGGTCTCCCTCGAGGCAGCCCCATCATAAGCTGGCTGTGTTTCCGGAATACGGTTTCTCCCTCTTGCTTTCTCCCACAGACTAGTCCAGCTCGTTTCTCTCTCAAATCATTCTCAATGGCTCCGAAGACGATAGCTTTCAACTGTACTCCCTGCGATGCCGTGTTTGGCGATATCGAACAACAACGAGGGCATCCACTGAAAAGTCAATCTCATTACTATTGTCCACTCTGCGATATCCATCTCGAGGACGAAGATAAACACAAGGGACATCTCTGGGCGGTCCATCTTTCTACCTCTTGCACCAAGTGCCAGATCGCATTCATCAACAAGCGCCTACTGGAGCATTGGAGAAAAGTTCCTGGACATGAGTATTTTTGCTCGGTATGTTCTTTCACCTTTGACGACAGTGATGCTTTGATTAAGCATTTCACTCTATCCGGTCACGATAGCCACTCGACGATGGACTTTACCAGCTCCCACCTCAACCACAGTGGATCTGATCCTTCCACGAGCTGCATGTCGTCTTATCGATGCAACGCTTGCCAGCGATCATCTGGATGCGCCCAATCCAATACCCACCATGTGCACCTCAAATTCAATCACAAAGCCGATCAACACGCCGTCGAATGCCCAATGGCCTTCTGCGGTAAGCAATCGTATCGGACTCGGCGCTATTTCAACACCTGGAACGAAGATCGTGCCCCTCAGGCATGAACCGCTCAAAAGTCTTCCAACTCGTCCGTGAACGGGATCGTGACGCCCCGGTGCTGATGTCTCTTGATCCCGTCGTCGACGACGACATCTCCTCGTGGGGACCAGGTCAAGCGTGCCCCTCGTCGAAATGCCTTGGTCACGCGAAGACGAAGTATGCGAAGGGGAAGGAGTGGAAGAAGCATCAGCGTAGCTTACATGAGTCGGGAGTGTACTACTGCTTCAGATGTAAGGAAAAGTTTTCTTATCTGGATGGTTTACTGGACCATCTCCATCGTCCTATCCATGTGAATGGGTGTGATGCCAGAAGGAAGACGAGGAAGGAGGGTGTAAAGATTTTGGTGAGGAATGCTGTGAAGGCGCTTCGAAGGGAGTGAGGACCTCAGCGAAGAACGAGCCGAGTTGAAACATGTAGCGTCCCGCGCCTTGTTAGAATGTACGCGCAAGTCTTGAAATGGCAAGGGACCGCCTTCTAACGAAGGAATACTTGTATCCATACCGCTCATGAAAGGTAGCACAAATCACCAATATCTCAGAATTGGACTCCCATAGACTTGTCATACATGTGAACTTTCTACCTATATGTATCACGTATGTGTTTTAATATAAACAAAAGGACACAGAGCGGTTCCTTTTCTTCTCCCATCAACCATATGTAGCCTCGAGTGACAATGAGCTCGCTCGGCGAATGAATGACTGCGTCTGTCCACGGCCAAGGAGGTGATTACCAAATTCTGACACAAATCGTGGGTCACCTCTTCCTAAGCATCTCTCATCATGTCCCCACCTAAAACCCGAAAGGAAGTCTTATCTTTGTACCATGTCTATAAAAGCTGGCGCTAGAACTCCTGGATGAATTACTTGTTCGCTAACGTTCGCACCAAGTATTATTATGTCTTCACCCCTTGTCTGGCTTATCACTGGGACATCGTGAGTCTAACCAGCATTCAACTGTGTTGTCTACACCATTTCTAATTGAGTATCTGATGATTAGCACCGGTCTTGGTCGCCTTCTCACGGAAGCCGCCCTCAAACGGGGAGATAAAGTTATCGCGACTGGCCGTGCGCGTTCTCTGTCCAAGCTCGACGATCTCAAAGCACTCGGAGCCGATACGCTCGAGCTCGACGTGACCGCGCCTCCAGAGAAGCTGAAGGAAATCGCTAGGAAAGCAGTGGATGTTCATGGACGTGTCGATGTGCTCGTCAATAACGCTGGTGCGCACTGACCAGGACCTATGACGGATGGTTTAATCGATATTGACGCGCTATTCTGCCCTTATAGGCTATATTCTTGTCGGAGCGCTGGAAGAGAACACACCTGAGGAAGCTTTGGATCAGTTCAAGTACGTTTCTTGGCTCTGCCAATGTGCCGTCCTCGTTAACCCCGCCATGCTTGCAGCACTAATGTCTTCGGCGCTCTGAACGTCACCCGCGCTTTCCTCCCCTACATGCGCGAGCGCAAGACAGGGACAGTGGTATGGATGGGCTCTGTTGGTGGATGGCGGTAACGTGTTCCTCTTATTCTACACCCCCCGTCACTTTAAACGCGCTTCTTGTCTTCCAGAGCCGTACCAAACGCCGGCCTCTACGGTGCGACGAAGTTCGTCCTTCGTAGTATGTACCCGTGCCCTTTTTTTCACCATCCTGGTCACTCACTCACTGTATACAGGTGTCTCTATGACCCTGCACGCCGAAATATCTCATCTCGGCCTCCGCTCTACTTGTATCGACTTCGGATACTTCCGCACGTCTTTCCTCAACGACGATCACCGCCAGCCTTACGAGACACGTATTCCTGACTATGAGCCTGTCACGACAAAGGTGCAACAGGCCCTTCTCGCGTATAACAACAACCAGCCGGGGGACCCGGCCAAGGGCGTCGAGGTGGTATTGGACATTGTCCGAGGAGAGGGTAAGGCAAAGGGGAAGGAATGGCCTGTGAAGGGGTGTTGCTTGGGAGCGACTGCTATGCGACGGTGAAGCAGGAGTTGGAGGAGTCGTTGAAGGGGATTGAGGAGTGGAAGGACGTTACACTTTCGACGGACTTCTAGGCGGGAATCCCTTGCAACTTGAATCTCGGAAGGAGGCCATATATGGAAAATTTCAGAAGTTAAGATCCTCAGTTGTAGCATATCTGTCTGTATCGTGCTTTTTGAACATCGTGTCAGATCGTGCACCCTGTTGAGGACTTAAATTCGATTTGAAGCTGCAGTAAATATGTAAGCCAAAGCTCTTTGGGACCAGAGGAACACTGTAACCGCCCGCCCAGATGGTTTCCAAGGGTAAGGACATGGCTCTGACTGCATTGGATGACCTGCAGAATGTGGCGTACCTGATTTATCCTCTGGGGCGTTGTGGCGTTACTAAGTTTCCAGGCGAACACGCTATAGATTACGAGGTGGCGCGCTTAGATAAGTTACGCCTCAACATTTTCCCAAAAAGGAATGTAGATATTTTTCTGTCCATCGCATCCATCCCTCTCAAAAAGCCATGGCGCCCACAAAGAAAGGGTCGCAGCAGTCCCCAAAATCTCGTTCCTCCTCATCAAAACTAAAAATGACGCTCCCAAAAGTGAAAGGAGAGAACTTTTACCGCGATGCGAAGCAGGCCTCGAGGGTGAAGATGCTGAACGGAGGAAAGCCGGTGCGGGATCGAGATGGGAAGATCATAGAAGCTGCTGCTTTTCAGAAAGGAGAGGACGAGACGAAGCCGGGGAGAGTCCAGCCAGATCGGCGGTGGTTTGGTGCTTTTTTCCCTTGACAGATGGTTGTTTTTTCCTAACGTTTTGGTAGGAAACACGAGGGTTATATCTCAGAATGCACTGGACCAATTTAGGACAAGTCTTTCTACGAAAAAGGATGACCCTTATTCTGTTCTTTTGAGGCGGAATAAGCTGCCCATGGCGCTGCTGGATGATGCACTGAATCCCAACACCCGGAAGGTGCGTGTGTCCTGTCCTTGGAGGGGCTTAACTTGAACTATGCGTTAGCGGTCACATATCGTCGAAACCGAGCCCTTTGGAGACACGTTTGGACCCAAGGCGCAACGGAAACGCCCAAGGATCGACGCTGGAAATTTTGAAGAGCTCAGTAAGATAGGTGCCGCTGCTTATGATGAGGCTGCTGAAGAGGCATCGACGTCGGGTACCAACGTTATTGGCTAGTATCTTCGGCCACTCTTTTCCTGCTATTATGCTGATATTCCAATAGAACCTCTGGCCTCCTCGATAGTAGAACCCCAAACGCATGCGGACTACAACGAGCCTATATACGCCAAAGGAACCTCCCGTCGAATCTATGGTGAACTCTACAAAGTCATAGACTCGTCCGATGTTATCCTTCACATTCTAGACGCTCGCGATCCCCTGGGCACGCTCTGCGAGTCCGTGCTAGAATACGTCAAGAAGGAGAAAGCGCATAAGCAGGTCGTGTTGGTTATCAACAAGTGCGACTTGGTTCCGAATTGGGTGACAGTGAGTCCTCCCTTTAGCTCTCGTTTGCTCTCATTCTGACTTTGCGGAAAGGCTCGGTACATCCAACACCTGACACCTCGTTACCCGACGATTGCGTTCCACGCATCTCCCAACCATTCCTTCGGGAAGGGTTCTTTGATTCAGCTGCTGCGTCAGTTCGCACAGCTGCATTCGGACAAGAAACAGATCTCCGTTGGGTTTATCGGGTACCCCAACGTCGGCAAAAGTAGCGTCATCAACACCCTCAAAAGCGGGTAAAGTCTGCAGAGTAGCGCCTGTTCCCGGAGAGACCAAGGTGTGTGGGCCCCCTCACTACCACCCCTCGCTTCTTCGACTTGATTTATATATCTCTTAGGTCTGGCAATACATAACGCTCACACGCCGCATCTACCTAATCGACTGTCCCGGAATCGTCCCCACGTCCGCACACGACACTCAAACGTCGACGGTCCTCAAAGGTGTCGTCCGGGTCGAAGCGCTTCCTACGCCCTCTGACCACATCCCGGCGCTCATGGAGAGGGTCAAGCCGATCTACCTCTCTCGCACGTACAACGTCCCTTTACCCGAGGCTCCTGGCGAGTCTTGGGAGCCGGAGGTGTTCTTGGATAAGCTCGCGAGAATGAAGGGGAGGCTGTTGAAGGGTGGAGAGCCGGATTTGGACTCGGTCGCGAAGATTGTGTTGAGCGATTGGGTAAGGGGGAGGATTCCGTTCTTTGTCAGTCCGCCGGAGAGAGGGGAGGAGCTGAATGTGAAGGAAGAGAAGGAGAGGAGGAAGAAGAACGCGAAGGGCAAGGGGAAGGAGGAGAAGGAGGTTCCTGGGGTGAAGCAGAATCTGGGTTCGATTATGCAGAAGAATACGTTCGTGCCCGAGGATGTAAGGCCGTTGGAGTTGGAGGAGGAAGGAGAGGGTGCTGAAGAGGATCAGGAGGTCGAGGAGGATGCCGAGGAGGGTGCCGAGGATGCTGAAGAAGCGGAGAATGACGAGGAGCTGACCTGGAATGATGTCTGGGACGGTATCAAGGAGAACGATGGGGAATCTGCTCCTGCTGAGGACGATGCTGATGTTGGTGCGGAAGGTAAACTGAAACATTCTTCTCGACTTTCTCTATGCTAACTACCGAGCCTATAGGAGACGTGTCAGACCAAACCGAAGCCGCTCCCTCCAGGAAAGATGCTCGGATGAAAACAAACAAGGTCAGTCCAGTTTTTTCCCCGTGCATATGTCTCTCAATCGGTTGTCATCACCCAGCGTAAGGCGGCTAACTTCTACACGAGCGCTAACGTGAAGAACAAAAATCGAGAGAAGGCGGCGTCGCTCAAGTCCTTGCCTGCTGGCAAGAGGGTCGAGGGCAGGCATCGCAAGAAGTAGGAGGGACTCACGAACGGGAAAGTAATGTACGTCGTAAAATGGGTCACATTAGCGGAGGTGGCTGATCGTCCAGCGGGACGCTGCTACACCCCCCGAGAACACAGATCTTCTCATTGTCAGTCTCGACTCAGATATGCATTTCCCAGCGACACAGTACCAGAGGGACACTAATGCAGAACAGAATGGACAGTATGTATTCTTGGGTACTTTGCATCATGTCTGAGTAAACGAGTAAACGCCCAATGCCCAGTAATACCTTTGCTGGCTAAGAAATCAACCTGTGCGGCAGTTCATCATTGTGAACCAAGCATAACGGGTGCAATTGCATAGTAGGTACGCGCCCCGAAACGTGAACTGATCTTGAAAGAGTTTGCCTTGAATGGCGGGAGTCCGAGCCGGACAGTATGGTCTTTTCTTGTCCCACAACACGTCAGCCTCGGAGATCCTGAGAAGATCTCTCTGCCAGAGACACCACCCATCTTAGACACTCCCATATTCGATGTCGGGACTGTCCATGTCATCGTTCGAGAGGAAGCAGACGAGATTGTCGGCCTCGCCCAAGAGGTACACCTTTCCTTTGCATTTTCCTTCCAGAACTAACCATGTCGCATAACTCGTGTTATCACTTCGCCATATTTCTATCCCTTTGTGACGGGTCTCCTCGCCAATCGTGCCATTAGCATTGATGGAAAAGAACATGTAGCAAGGCTGAGATTCCACCCGCGTCTTCGCCTGTATCCGTCTTGCACGATGTATTCATGGCGAAGACCCGGCCATGCGGAACCAATCGTTGCTCGGGCTCCAGGATCCAAAGCCGGAATTCTCCAGGAATGTCAGCAACCTGTTGGGAAAGTGAGTCGATGTATGCTTGTCTATCAAATGGTTGGAGGTTTTCGAGGACCCATTCACGGGTGGAAAGGAAGGTAGGATGGACAATGACATAGATGTAGAGTTCGTAGAGCCTTCGTCGGAGAGGAGGGATATCAGCGGCGAGGACTAGGCGGCGCCGTCGACGGCAAACACCCCGCTAATTTATGAGAGAGGTGAGAGGAAGGTCAGCATAAAATTGAAGGAGAATCTCGTCGGCCAGGTCGTTGGTGTTGAGCATTGCTGAAAGCAATAAGTTTAGCGTTTGTAGACAAGTTTTGCCCTCCGAATCCGGCCGGAACTCCGACGTCCCCGATATCTATTTGTTATCCTCCCTCCTTTTTGAGAAGTTTTCTTTTCCGTCTGTCTCGATAGTAGAGCTTTCCAGTGCGAATTTGGTGCATGCCCAGACGACGCCGCTTGCGCGAGGTCGGCAATGCAAGAAGAGGCATGACGCAGAGCCAATTTCATCCATGTATTCTCCTGCACCCGTCCTTCTACGACGATCAGGGCATGCACATCTGAAGACCATTGGAACCGACGGAATGAGCAACGCAACTCCGAGATACCTTGGAGCCATAGGAGAGGGACGCCACCTCCGAACCTTATATGGGGGACCATGGGTGATATCGCATCGTTCCTGATACATCCAGAGCGACAATATACAACATCACTATGTAGTGCATCAGGTTGTCCCGTTCTGCGCATCCCTGTTGCTCCTTTTAGCGTGGAGTGGAAGACACGCGAAAGAATGTCGGATAACATACCGTCTACTGTTCTGAACCCGTAGGAATAGCCAATCGACAGCACCTCTCACGCCCGTTCTACAGTGTCGTTGAGACCAGCCCTTCAGGTGATAGCTAGATGACTCTCACCCTTCAATCGCGGAAATGCCCATAACATCTAAACTAGCCATTCGCTCCTTGGTGGTGTTAGACTCGTCGTATCTCACGCTACGCCTCGCGCTCTCAAGTTTGCGTTGATGCCAGTCTTCGTAGTCGTGTCTGATCTCCTCCACGGACAGGCTGTTTGGTGAATCCTGCTTGTTCGCGAGAAGTAGGAGGGGGACGTCGAGAATTTGCGGCGAGGACAAGACGGAGTCTGTGAGGCAAGACATATATATGAGCGAGTAATCTCGTCCTTGAGGCATAACGGCAGCTCACCGAAGACTTCCCAGCCTTCACTCAGCCGTTCTCTATCGTCGGCGTCAATAACGTAGACGACGGCATGACAATCGTCGTAGTATTTATGCCAGATGCTTCTGATACCCCGCTGGCCACCGAGGTCCCAGAATTGGAGGATGGTAGAAGGAAGCGTGATAGTCCCAGTGTTCTGTCCGACAGTGGGTCCAATCTTGTCTGGAGTGAGTCCTGGCTTATCGGTATACAGAGTTTTAATCTTTTCTAATAGTGTCTGCAAATAACCGGGTAAGTATAAGCGATAAACCGAACACTGAGAAGTGGCGACTCGCCGTTTTGCCAGCACCGTCTAAACCGATAATGATGACCGAGAATTCCTCCTTTCTATGTGGATTAGATACCTTCATTAAAATTTAAAGACAAAGTTGATTACCTCGTCAAATGTTCATGAAGACCTTTCAGTAAATGGTACATCAGCTGGAAGAGTGGCGTCAAATCAAGAAATCGACGCCGCAGAATGGAGAAGCTGTTGCCAAACAGGCGCCTACAAATTTCTCCTTCCTCGTCACTACCACTTTCTTCTCTTATACCAATCCGTAATGGGCTACTACAGCTATGGCCTGACAACGTTTCTAGTAATTGTAATTGCTCTCTACCTTCTCTTTACTGGTATTTTTCTCTTTCCCTCTGAAACCGGCTCCAGGAACACTGAATTTTACCCGCACTACAGGCTCAGGAGAAGCGTTCAATGTCGGCCGCTTCCTTGAAGAAACATCACCATATGCTTGGGCAGGAACGGGTATTGGGTTGTGTATTGGACTGAGCGTTCTCGGTGCTGGATGGTGCGTTTGGTGTCATTGACGCGGAAACACGAGCTCAAGTTGCAAAATTCTGGCAGGGGAATCTTCATAACAGGCTCATCTATACTCGCCGGTGGTATTCGCGCGCCCAGAATTACGACCAAGAACTTGATTAGGTGCGTTTACTATGCCTCCTCTCCTACTTTTTCTGACCTGGTTGTGTTACAGCATCATTTTCAGTGAAGTTGTGGCCATCTATGGCGTCGTAAGTCCCCACCTCCATCCCTTCTTCCCCGCTAACCACACATGTACGGGATAGATCATTGGCATCGTCTACTCTGCTAAACTAGAAGCCGTCCCCGAGAATGTCCTCTACACACCGCAGAACTACTACACAGGTAACGCTTCTTGCACTTCCCTCTCTCCCACCTTCCTTCGCTGACATTCCCGTCGCGAAAGGTTTTGCACTCTTCTGGGGTGGTCTCACTGTCGGCGCATGTAATCTTCTCTGTGGAATGTGCGTTGGAATCACCGGCTCCACTGCCGCCCTCGCAGACGCGGCCGACCCAAACTTGTTCGTCAAGATCCTCGTAGTGGAGGTATTCGGCAGTATAATGGGCTTGTTCGGCTTGATAGGTCTGTCTGTCCCTTTCACCTTACTTTGTTCTCAATAATAATGATATGACGTAGTGGGACTGTTGATGATCGCAAATGCGAGCGAGTTCGCTGGGGCAGAAGAGCTCGTTGCGGGCCTGAATGCCACGGCTTTGGCGTACTAAATCATGAATGGAGTATGTACCAAATGATTGGACGTTTATTTTTAACGTGATACCCATAAACTGGATCACGATGAAAGATATGCTTGCTACTGGAGGTACGCGTCTTCATATGTGAACTAATGTTGTTAGATCTTTCTCTGGTGTTTTATCTGGCCAGTATCGCTCCGGACCCACTGGATCTTTGACCACCTCCCTATCGATCTCTTTAAGAAGCTCTCTGCTAGACGACCAATCATCATACACACGTCCGTATTCGACGGAGCCATCACAGAGGAAGTTATCTCCCTGCGTGGTCATTTCCTTCAAGGATGAGCTAGATGACGCCAGTCGTGCGCGGCCCATACCGCCAAATCTCGATTACTCTGAGGTTTGTCTCCTCGTCGAAGAAGGGTTGAGGGCTACGGAGGAGACCTGGTTCCAACTGTGTCCTTCTCCTGCGTCCGTCCTGTTCGTTACGTCCATGGGAATGCGGTTTTAGCGTGCCATTCGAGGATCTACAGCTGGAATTCTTCAGGATCAGAAGACTGCTGCAGGGAACCATATCAGGGGGTCTGATAGGGAGTCGATGTACGCCTGTCTATTGAATAGCTGGGGCTTCTCGAGTACCCATTCACGGGTGGAAGGAACGAAGGTGGGGAGATGAACTCTATGTAGCGAGTTCTCAACGTTTCCGCGTAGGAAGAAGATTTGCGGCAAGGGATAGACGACGCCACAGGAGACGTGCGCTCCTCGCTAACGAGAGAAGCCAGGGAAGACTTGAAGCAGAACCTCGTTTGGCAGCTCATTAACATCGAGCTTCGCAATTTCCTCTTCTAAACGGATGCCAGGGGATTGCTGCTATCTAAGTTCCGAGCGGCGAGCGGGGTGCAGTGCGGCGTTCCGTATATTCCAGTTGGCCAGACCGAGAATTTTCCCGCACATCACTGGCTAGAGTGAGGTCGAGGAGGGAACGTGTTAGGTCGACGGCCTTAGACGTGTCCAATGATAAAGCTCCCAGCCCAGAAGTACTCCTGAAGACGGTCTTAGGCCCTGATGATGATGCGGGCGTGAGATTAGTCAGCGGCGCGATCATATAAACGCGGCCATCGATTTCTCTGGTCCCATCTCCTCCTCTACAACCACCGCAACCATGTCCATCACTAAAATTCACGCCCGTCAGGTATGGTGCTCCAAATCTAAGAATGTTATTAGTTTTATTAAAGAGAAATATGATAGATCTTTGACTCTCGCGGGAACCCTACCGTTGAGGTCGATCTGCACACAGCAAAAGGTACTGTCTCGCGTTCTTATTTTCTGTTTTTCTCGCTGAAAAGCATGTTCTGTAGGCAGATTCCGTGCCGCTGTTCCCTCTGGTGCCTCCACTGGTATCCACGAGGCTGTTGAGCTCCGTGACGGCGACAAGGCCAACTACGTCGGAAAAGGTACGCTTTGACTCTGTCTGATTCCGGATCCCGTCCGATCATTGATTAAAACTTCAGGCGTGTCCAAGGCTGTCGCCAATGTCAACACTATCATCGCCCCCGAGCTCATCAAGGCGGGACTGACCGTCACCTCTCAAAAGGAGATCGACGACTTCCTCATCAAGCTTGATGGAACCCCCAACAAGGGCAAGCTCGGCGCCAACGCTATCCTTGGTGTATCTATTGCCGTTGCAGAGGCCGCTGCCGCTGAGAAGGGTGTCCCTCTCTACCAGCACCTCGCTGATCTCGCTGGCGTCAAGCCTCCGTTCGTCCTTCCCACTCCGGCGTTCAACGTTATCAACGGTGGTTCCCACGCTGGTAACAAGCTTGCCTTCCAGGAGTTCATGCTCCTCCCCACTGGGGCAACCACTTTCACTGAGGCTTTGAAGATCGGGACGGAGACTTATCATACTTTGAAGAAGGTCATCAGTGCCAAGTATGGAATTGACGGTGCGTTTCGTCATCTTTCGATCATAGCACGATCTTCATTCCCCTTGTTAGCCGTCAACGTTGGTGACGAGGGTGGATTTGCACCCAACGTCTCCGGTGCGGAGGAGTCCCTTGAGCTGCTCTCTGAGGCCATCAAGAAGGCCGGCTATGAGGGAAAGATCAAGATCGCCCTCGACGTCGCTTCGTCCGAGTTCTACAAGGAGGGTAAATATGATTTGGACTTCAAGAACCCCAACTCGGACCCGAGCAAGTGGATCTCTGGCGTTGAGCTCGCGGACTTATATCTGAGCTATGTGGCGAAGTACCCGATTGTGTCGATTGAGGATCCGTTTGATCAGGATGACTGGGAGGCGTGGACGCATTTCACGGCGAAGAGTGGGATCCAGATTGTTGGGGATGATTTGACGGTGACGAACCCGTTGAGGATCAAGACTGCGATTGAGAAGAAGGCGTGCAATGGGCTGTTGTTGAAGGTGCGCTTCCCTGCCCCTTTACGCTCCACTCTCTGCCGTGCTGATGGATAATGGCGCGTGTGTAGGTCAACCAGATCGGAACCATCTCCGAGTCTATTCAGGCGTACGTTTTGCCCCCTGTACTTCCCTGTGTCGCAGTAACTAACCATTCATTCCCCCATCAGTGCTCAGCTCGCCCAATCCGACGGCTGGGGTGTCATGATCTCTCACCGCAGCGGAGAGACTGAGAACACGGTCATCGCTGACCTCGCCGTCGCCCTCGGTGTCGGCCAGATCAAGACCGGTGCTCCTGCTCGTAGCGAGCGTGTGGCCAAGTACAATGCTCTCCTCCGTATCGAGTCAGTACTTTCCCCGTTCCCCTATTAATGCTCGTTACTGATGATGATGTAGGGAGGAGCTTGAGGGCACTGGAGCAACATATGCTGGAGAGAAGGGCCTGTCTGCTGGACACACCGCTCCTGCGCTCATTCGCAAGTAAAATGTGTGTACGAAGACGATGAGAAGGATGAAAAGAAGAATATTTTTTCTGTTGTTTGTGATAATACTACTTAGACTAACCTTGTTGTGCTTGTGATGAAATGTATACTGATGATTTTTGTGACTGAGTGGTGTTCTGACCCTTGAATCTGCTCTTTATAGTACCATGAAATGTTTTCTGAGCCGCCTCAAGTTGATCTAACATATAGAAGCTGTACCGAAAGCAGTCGATGGCGAGCCGTCGGTTGTCCAAGCTGCCTACAACCGGGGAGCCAGGACCAGAAGCACAGCCTGGCATAGCCATGGTTGCCAGGCCGGAAAGGTACATATAAGGGGCCAAATTCGCGGATGCTTGCTTCCCCCCAAAACATCGGAGCCAGCGACGCTACAAACCGGCTCCAAATCAAGCAATCACCTTCGCCTTGTATTTCAAACAGTTTTTTAGCCAAATAAATAGCCAAATTGGTGCCGGGTGCATCAATAAATAACCCCGTTAGATATGCCATTTCTAGCCAACGCTCCTCCCCAGGAGTGTCCTATCTGCTCAGAGAGAATAGTTCAATTCCAATATTGAAATTGCACCTAAAAGTCAGTCGAAAGCGTAACATCCTTCCACTCCTCAATTGCCTTCAACGACTCCTCCAACTCCTGCTTCACCATCGCGTAGCAGTCGTTCCCCAAAAGTACTCCCTTCACCGGCCACTCCTTTCCCTTCGCTGTTCCTTCCCCCCGCACAATGTCCAACACTATCTCGACGCCCTTTGCCGGATCACCCGGTTGCTTATCGTTGTACGCGAGGATCTGCTGAATCATTTTCGTGACAGGCTCATAATCAGGGATACGCATCTCGTAAGGCTTGTGGCGATCGTCGCGGAGGAGGGGCGTACGGAAATATCCAAAATCGATGCAGGTTGAGCGGAGGCCGAGATGAGAAATTTCGGCGTGGAGGGTCATGGAGACGCCTGTGCAGGAGAACGGGGATCAGGGTCAGAATAGAGGAAAGGGTGGGCGAAGGGGTACATACTGCGAAGGACAAACTTTGTTGCACTGTACATGCCGCCGTTTGGTACAACTCTTGAAGACAACCAGTGCGTTCAGAGTGGAGTGGGATTATAAAATGAAAAAAATATGGTATGTACCGCCATCCGTGAACGGAGCCTATCCATACGACTGTCCCTGTCTTGCGCTCGCGCATGTAGGGGAGGAACGCGCGGGTGACATTCAGAGCACCAAAGACGTGAGTGCTGCAAAGAGAGCGTATCAGAGAGGACGATGGGGGCAAAGATCAAGAAGCGTACTTGAATATATCTAAAGCTTCCTCGGGCGTGTTTTCCTCTATTGCTCCGAGAAGAGCGTAGCCTGGCAGATGCAACATAAGTACCGATATGGTCACAGTCGTAGGTCCCGGTCAGTGCTCACCAGCATTATTGACCAGCACATCAACGTGTCCATGAATCTCCACTGCTTTCTTAGCAATCTCTTTCAGCTTCTCGGGAGACGCAGTCACGTCGAGCTCGAGAGTGTCAGCTCCGAGTGTTTTGAGATCATCAAGTTTGGACAGAGAACGGGCACGGCCAGTCGCAATGACCTTATCTCCCCTTTTGAGAGCAGCTTCGGTGAGAAAGCGACCAAGACCGGTGCTAGTCATCAGATACTTAATCAGAAATGGTATGGATAAGAAATTTTGGACGCTAGGCTCACGAGGTACCAGTGATAAGCCAGACAAGCAGTGAAGACATAGTAGTTGGCGAGAATGTTAGAGAGAGATAGAGAAGTATTTATAAGTCCTTCAGGGGGCCTCAGCGACAGCAGACATGGTATAGAACTTGAAGACTTCTTCGGAGTCGAGATG